>BSUD01000004.1:33883195-34150475 GCA_033239045.1 Fagopyrum esculentum | reverse complement strand
CCCCTTGTTACTTGTTCTTATAATCAATAATTAAATAAAATAAAAATACCTTAACTCTCTTGGGTTCGACCCTTACTTAACCACTATACTTGTTTTAGTGCTAAGTCGGGATATATTTTGATAGGATATAGACAACCATAGAAATACCCTAGTCACCATGCTTCTTCTCTTCGACACCACGCAATCAGGCCGAGGCCTTCCTTTTGAACACGTAGGAGACAACAACCTTGGCTAGGTCTTCCTCGATGTCATGTATTGCACATAGAAATGGGAACAAGTGAAGGTATGTTTCTCCTCTATTGCTTTTAGAACCGCAAACAATAAACAACAGGCCAATGCTCTCCCTTGGTATACAACAATTGAGATAGTAACCTAGTCTTGGTTCTCGCGGTCGCGCTTCCTTGCGACAGTGGCCACACTACAAAAAATAATTCAATTAGCCACGCCTGTTGGCGACGGCAACACTATATCGTCGTCATTAGTCTTTATTTGGCGACGGCAACATCAACGTGGCAAAATACCAATTATTGGCGTCGGTGGAATAGAACCGTCGCTAATAATCATGTAATTGGCGTCAGCTAATCTTGACAGTGGCTAATAGAATGGACCATTGACGACCGCATATGTTGCCGACGCCACAAACAAATTATTTGGCGCCATTTTAAAATATTACGGTAAAATATTTTTAAAAATTAATATAAATAAAAAAATTTCTTCAAAATATTTAAAATTCAAAGTTCCCACTTGATAAAATATGAAACCGTTATAACCTTTAAAAATAATTTGGTCTGGTCCGTTTTCATCCTATTAAAGTTCAAAACCGTTTTAAAATTAAAAAATTGTTCAATCTTGTTGGTTATAAGGTATGTATTTCCTTGTGTATTTTAGCATTGATGTTCTTTTAGTTGTAATATTAATCTCTTATGTACATTATTGATTTTTGTTCTTGATTTACATTTACATTGCCATTTGTAGTTGGGTTTATGTAACAATCATGTCAGTCCCATTTCTTATGATGGCATGATTCGACTTGAACTTGTAGCAATGACTTTACTATTAGAAATATTGGATTATGGTTGAAGACCCGGTAGGTGAAATAAAAGGTTAAAAGATACTCTAGAAGGGGGGTTGAATAGAGTATGAGAACTTTTCGCAAAAACCTATCTCAAGGCTTTGAAACTGATTTCAAAGGCCTAGATGTCGATCTATGCTCTTTGTGACATAACCTGATTTCAAGGGCTTTGAAACTGATTTCAAGGGCCTTGACTTCGTAGACCTGCAAAACAAAGTTAGTCACAATAAAGCAGATATGGTGCGGAATTGAAAAGATCGTCGCGAGGATATGTTTACGAAGTTCGGCTCTAAATAGCCTACTCTCCGTCCCAGGGTATAGCCGTAGGATCTAACTATCTATTATCAGCTTCAAAGAGTCCTAGATACAACCTAGAAGAAATCCCTTTCTTCTCTCACTATAGCCAACGCTACGATCTAGCTCTAACTCTTAACCTAGCTATAATAGCCTAGTTACCTCGCAGAGTAACAAAACCTTCGAGTATAACGCTCTTTAGATATGCCAATGGAGCTCTCGAGTTTATCGCTCTCTAAGGAATAAAGCTTTTGTATAAAGAGAGAAAGAAAAACTTCTTGGATCGAATGAAGACGCTTTTAGATCTCTTGAAAACTTTGGATATTTCCGTGTAAGCTTATGTGCTTTTCTTTTTCAATCTTCATCTTCATTTATAGTCTTCTAGGAGGAACTTGTAGCCGTTGTAGAGAGCCGTTGTAACGTTCATATTTCCTCCATAGAACACGCTACTTGGTTGAGGTGAAGTAGCCGTTGTAAGATCTTCTATCTTCTCCCTTCTTCTTCTTCTTCTTCTTCTTCTTCTTCTTCTTCTTCTTCTTCTTCTTCTTCTTCTTCTTGACGCTCGTTGAATATCTTCATCACCGTAATCTTCTCTTTGAAGATCTTTGTTTGTTGAAAATCCTAGATCTTCTTGTTCTCTTCGATTGTTAAGAACTTTATGAAATCTTGTTGTTGGGGCCAACATCTTCTAATCAAATATGTTGAAAATCTTCTAGTTGGCTGGCCAAGATCTTCTCTTAAAATCTTGTTGGAAGATCTTCTTTTTATCCTTTGAATATCTTTTTATTGGCTGACCAAAATCTTCTCTTAAAATTTTGTTGGAAGATTTTCTTTTTATCCTTTGAATATCTTTTTATTGGCTGGCCAAAATCTTTTCTTAAAAACTTGTTGGAAGATCTTCTTGTTATCCTTGGTAGAGATCCTTGATTTGGTTGTTGAGATTTGAATCTTGTTTAAGAAAGTCTTCAACCGAATCTGTCTTTGCATCACTTTTCAAGGCTTCAGTGTTTATCCCTTGAAACGTGGTTCAAGGCTTCCTGTTTGTCCTTTGAATTCTGTTTCAAATCTGTTTGTCCTTTGTAATATGTTTCAAGGCATGCGTTCTTCCTTTGAAATGTTTTTCAAGGCCTGCACAGATTTAACAAACACAAACCAAAACAAGCAATCTAGAAATATGATCGATATTTGTTAGTTTATAAAACCGCTCATAAATATTAAGTCTTCCATCATCCACATAGACAATTCATAATCAAGGTGGAGTTATCAATGGTTATCATATTCCTGTTTGAAAATTTGTAGATTCAATCAATATATTTCTTCTAATAGAAAGTTATGACATATCTACTGTCAAGAATCACAATCAGCAAAGGTTGTGAAGAATCACAAACAACAATCAACACAAGTGAAAAAGGGCAAGGGTAAGTGTTGGTGAACTCACACTACGAGTGTGTTGAGATGAGAAGTGAGTTGATGAACTGATAAGAGATTGAATGAGAAGGTCTTGCTATAAGTTGAGGAAGTTGTTAATGGGGAGGAGAGTGTTTTTTCCTTATGTGGTTGTTTGATGCTTAGCAGGTGCTCGACGAATTGACGGTATCATCCCTCTACTTCTCTAACTTGTGATCTTTATAAATGTTCATTGGGATTATCTACATGAAACCTATAGATTTGTTTTCATTATTTTTCTTCAGTGCTTTGTAAATACAGGGAGTAAATCTATCTTTTATGTGTACACTGAATTGTTTGACAGCAGCATAAGACTATAGAAACTCACTGTTTCATGTAAATTATTGATGAGATATTGAATTGGGTTGGATATATTAACATTTCAATGTTTAATAATTCAAGTTAATTGGGTTTGATCTTCATATTTTGTTGTCTAGCCATGATTGGTCAATTATATTTATTTTTAAGACAGTGCAGAGGAATTGGAGCTTATACTTAACTTCCTTGGATGTAGAACAAATATATGCTGATACCCAAATGTAGTCTTCAAACAATGTCAATAATCATGCTAGCTGCATGGTTTTAACCTTTGGGAATTCACTTCGATGTTTATGCCCATACAGTTGATGGTGAATATAGGATATTAATGTGGTGAACTGATGTTGTACTTTCTGTTTCAGTGATTGTAAAAGCCAGTAGTGGATCAAGACATGTAGTAGGTTATCGTAGTAAAGTGGACAAGGAGAAACTAACATCAGGCACCCGTGTAGTTCTTAACATGACAACTCTGGCCATCATGCGAGCTCTACCTCATGAAGTGAGTTTTCTCTCCCTCCTCTCCCTCTTTCTTTCTTTCATGGACACGCATATGTTCTAAGATTGAGAAGGCTTCTATTTGTATGTTTTATTATGATCATTTTAGGTTAATTCGTAATATTTATGTTCTGCAATTCAAAAGGGAAAAGATAGTTATATGTATATAAGGCCTTGTTGAGTTGGTGCTATTATTAAGAACCTAAATGTCTTTTATTATTCAAAGGTTGAATTCTGGTTCACTGTTATGGCACAATTATATTGAGGGAATGGCAGTTATATGAACCATTTGTTTATTTTGTAAACTTTGTTTCTAAATATAGTTTGTATGTCATTCTTAGGTTTATCCAGTTGTATACAACATGCTACATGAAGATCTTGGTAATGTGAGCTACTCAGTTGTTGGTGGCTTTCTGACCAAATTTGAGAGCTGAGGGAGTCTATAGAACTTCCTTTAATGAATCCTGAGCTCTTCTTCAGGGTTGGCATCAAACCTCCTAAGGTAATAAGTGTAGATTGCTTATAAGATATCACTTTGGTAAATGCTTTTGCTAATTGTCAACTTGTCCTTGGATAATGTTAATTAAGTTATTTGCATCAGGGTGTTCTTCTCTACGGACCTCCTGGAACAGGAAAGAGATTCTTAGCTCGTTCAACAGCTAGCTACATAGATGCTAAATTCTCAAAGGTTTGTGTATTTGTAATTAATTATAAGATTGATGTCATTGGATGAGAATCATGAGATTGATGTCATTGGAGGATGTGGTTTTAGGGAGGGACCAAGTGCAGAACGTTCAAAGCATATCTCATGGACTGTAATGGACTTCAGTTCATGGGTGGCCAAGCTACAGGGTATGCAGCAGCTGATGCTATTTAGGTTCACCCATTGTAAATACTAAAATTTGAATTGCCTCTTTTGTTTTACCAACTACTTCCAGGATGCGGATGTAGTTGTTGATGTCTATATTAATATATTAGCATGCTTAAAACTCGGTCTATGCTCAACTCCTTTAATTTAATTTCTAACTGCGGTAAATTATTTACACACAAGTAAATCGAATATGTCACGCGTTACTTCAGCTTGTGACGATCATCAACATTTATAATTCGATAAAAAAGAGGTAAAAAAAAGGTTAAACCCCACTTCGACATTGCTTACATTATAAACTATCGTACATGAAATATATTAAGCCACACGCGCGCACACGCAGTTTCTCCTAGTATATATAAAGAAGCATCTTATATATCTGAGTTGTTTTGTTTTTCTTTTTGTTCTGCTGTATGCATAATTGAGAATTAATATTTTAAACACATTTGAACAATTTGCAATGGTTCCATGTCGTCGCCAAAAATAAAATTTTCCCACCAAATATACAAGTTGTGACGACTCCTTGTCGTTGCCAAAAATAAAATTTTTCCCACCAAATTTACATTTTGCGACTGCCAACAAAAATTTAAAATAAATTTACAAAGTTCACGACACACTCGACGGCGACGGCTTAGCCGATGCAAAAATTGGCGACGGAATTAGCGACGATAAAAGCCGTCGCGAAAAATTTTGTGTCGCCGGTTCTGGCTACGCCCCGTTTCGCCGTGCCAAGCCGTCGCCACTGATTATTGGTGACGGCAAATAGTTTTTTTGTCGTCGTCAACATCCGTCGCTAATTGAATTATTTTTTGTAGTGTCACGCTCCTTCCTCCTGGTGCACGCAGTGTCGAGCAACCATGGGTTCCTTCGCCTCTTCCCTTCTGTGCAACAACAAGCTCAACTTATATTAAAGACTCCTTCCCCCTTGGTCACACATGCAAGCATAAGCCCTTGTGCCCTCTTCTTTCTCTCCTTCGAGTCTTGGAATTTGGTAAGATTCATACCCCTTTCTTCCTTGCACTTCCCTCCACGAATTTCATGCCTGACGGGTTCCGATAATGTCTCCTAAACATACTCAGAACATCCATCGAGGAGCAGTGAAGATCCATTCATTATTTGAGTTTTCAAAGGAGTGACGATCATCCAACTTGGGGACCAATTTAGGTATGTGAGACTTATCCTTTGTGGCTGAGTTTTGGATATGTTGTAGTTAGAATTTCATAATATAACATATCAAAATTTGAGAGGAATCCAACGAGTAGTTTAGGACTTATGATTTTCCAAAGTTGTAACTTAAGTAGTTTGTCTAGTCTTTGCTGAAATATTCTAAGTGTTGAAAAAACTAATTGTTGATGCAATTTTGGGATCCAGATATGGATGGGCTATATACTATGATGCACGGACACGGACACGGACACGGGAAACGGATACGGCGGGAAACGGGGAAGCGGCAATCCTAAAAACATAGGAAACGGGGACACGGCGAGGAAGACAAATAATATATCATTTTAAAGCATTTGTATAAATAATTCATTTATCATAATGAATAACATACATATTACAAATTCAATGACATATAACTAAATGAGTAGATGTCTAGATGAATACATTTTCGTAAGATGTAAGTTCGTGACAACAATTGCCTCCTCCTACCGGTAGTAGTGCTACGACTGCCTTGTTGTGAGCTTGAAGAAGCCATAAATTCTGCAATGGTAAAACTAACTCGGTTAAGTGATCACCAACACGCAAATAGTGATTGCAGAGTGTAGAATTACAATTTACAAACATTCAAATAACCATCAACAAAGCAGTAAGTACTAAGTAGTAAGCACTTAATCTGTTAAGCAATAAGCATAAGTTGCATAACACAACAGACTTTCCAGTAAGCAAAACAAAACTAAAAAATCAAAATTCAAAGCTCAAAACAATCAACTGATTCAAGTTAATCAAATCAGCAACACAATAAAAACAAGTATTTGACTATCATCAGTAATTCTGTAAATTGAAGAGGAAGAAGATTAGATGTAGAAGAGTAAAGTCAGTAAACAAGTGATTCAAGTTAATCAAATCAACGATACAACAAGTGATTCAAGTTAATCAAATCAACAACACAACAAGTGATTCAAATTAATCAAATCAGCAACACAACAGGCAACAAGTATTTACAGTATTTTACCTAACAGGAAACCGGAAGCTGCGATGGCCGATGAGACGAAGACACTGCGAACACGGGAACTGAAGGCACTGCGACGAGACGAAGAATAGAGGGCCGATGGCCTGAAGACGAAGGCACTACGACGAGACGATGACCTGAAGCTGCGACGAGACGACGGCCTGAAGACTAGACGAAGGCACTGGGGCGACATGAAGCTGCTAGGACGAGACGAAGAGAAAACCAACCGGCCGGAAGCTGCGACCTGAAGACGAAAAACAAAGGGCCGACGGCTGGTCCTGAGGAGTGAAGCTCCGACTGCGACCGACAACGGCGACGGCTGCGGAGTGCTAGGGTTATTTGTTGCGATTCTTACGACCTGCGATTGACGATTGAGATTATGAGAAAATGAGAAGTCACTCAGTAGACGCGTTTCTTTTTTTTCTAAAGCGTTGACCGTGCCTTGACCGGACACGGTTCGTGTCCGGTCCGTGCCTGGCCCGTGTCCGGTCCGTTTCCGGTCCGTTTCCCAGACGTTTCCCTATGTCGAACCGTGTCTTGACCGTTTCTACTCAAGTTTGACCGTTTCCCCCGCGTTTCCAAGAGTTTCCGTGTGTCCGGGTGTGTCCGACACGCGACACTCCGCCTCTTAGGCGTGTCCGTGCATCATAGGTTATATATCTCCGATGAAAATAATATTTTGATATATTGTATATGGGTATGTTTAGTTTAATGTATGAAGTTTTGGGAACAGTCCAACGGTAAGATTCGGGCTTATGATGTCACAAAATAGAGTGCAAACTCTGTTTTAGGAAATATGGATTATTTGGCTAAGTATGTAATCTATGTTCTTGGAGACAACTTTGGGTTTTTGTGTAAACCTTTTGGTTTGGTATTTTTGGTTTTTGATAATCTTATCTAGGAGTAGACATGGTATAGTTCGTAAGTGTTTATTCTCGGAATTGTTTGGAGTTAGAAGTAGGATGACCTTAGCTAGTTTCGGTTTTGAGTTGAGAATTATTAAGGAGTTGAAGTTTGGGAAAGCTTTCCAACTCATTAGATTCCTTGTTTGAGGTTTTACACATCTTATCCTTAAAGGTTAGTTAGACGTTTATGAACCTTCCTAGAGCCATTAGGGTTTTTCGGTTTTTCAGGGATAAAATCGACTTTTTATAGAAGTGATCAGTTTTATACTTTTTTTTATGATCGTTATTAACCTAGAAGTTGGGAACTTCGAGATGAAAAATGTGGTATATTGATTCAATGTCCTTTTATAATCAGGTGGTTTGAGATCATATACATACCAAATCAAGTATTTTCGTTACCCGGACTTGGATATACACAGGTACGTCCTTTGGGCTAAATTAGCTAGCCTTTTGTATATGAGTGTGGAATATGATAGTGGTGTGTGAATTGTATGCCACCTAATTATAACTAGAGTAGGATGACATTGAAATTTATTGAAGACCCAAGTGTATGTATAACGGTTTGTGGGAGGTTCTTCGCGGTCACTCCAGACATGGTATACAGTGAGATGCATAGGATTCATTCATGTTGGTATACGGGGACGGGGGCGAAAGTCGGGAGACCTTCATGCAGCGTAATAAGTTGAATTAGAATTGAATCACTTAAGTACAAGATGATAACCGGATTTCTGTGAAAGCATGTTGTGTGTTTACTTTTAGCAATGATGTTTGTTTGTGCTATTTTAGTACCTTCTGATACCATAAAATTGTTAGCTAACGGTCTTACAATTGTGTTGTTTGATTTGTTGTAAGTTAAGGAAGTTGTAGAGAAATTTGGAGCGGATGGTCAGTCGGGTTCACGTACTCATATAGTTTGGGAAAGGGATTGTCTTTCAGATTTTTGCATGCACATAAGATATTAATGTTCACGTCTTGTAAGGTTTGTCACATGTTATGCATTCATGTCATCATCTTTTCGAAGTTTTCTAATCGTTTTAATTACATTTGTGTCATGTTGTAAGATCCAGTAAAATTGTTGTCAAACTAGAGTCGGGACCCATTGTGAAGTCCTAACCCGTGCTGTCCCGAGTTTTGAGAATTTGGGGTGTTACTTTATATATCCAATTATACACCTTGATCATGCAAGTTAATCCATACAAATAATCTCTTTTGTAATTGAAACAAAACAGTCAATACATGCATAAAAAACATGGTCTTTTTAATTTGATTTAATCAATTTATGCAAGAGGTCTCTGATATCACTGTAGGAATTTTAGATATGTAAAACTTGGAATTTCATGTAACAATTTCCTAAACATCTAAACGAGGATCACATGCATAATAGATTTGATAAGGGAAAGGAATACCTTTTGATAAAGGGAAAATGAATACCTTTTGATGCGCGTTCAAAATTCTTCTTTGTATATGTAGAGCCCCAAGAGTTACTGCTCTAGTTGGTCAACCCGAGATGGAACAAGGATCGTCTTAATATTCGATTGCTAGATTAAAGGATGAAGGCTTGTGAGAGAGAGGTTTTTTGTAGGAAGGAGAAAACGATCGACCATTTTACGTTAGAGGCAATCGACTTCTAATAAAATTAGGGTTGAGATTTCAACTCTTAAAATCCTCCTTGTGTATTAAGTTTATAATTTAGTAATAAATACAAGTAACCACTTATTTATTATTAATTATCAACTACATAATATATTTTGTACTCTTACAAAATATACCCTTTTCCACAATATATTCTTATATGGTAATTATCTCATTAATTGATCCAATGCACCCACTCGTTATGGTGTGACCTCGTAAAACCCGATAACATTAGCAATGCGTTTATCTTATAAACGTACCGATCATGGTTAGCTTCTAGCAAAACGTATGACCCCTAATATCATCGGATTATATATATATATATATATATATATATATATATATATATAATGTCCTATCTCATCATGAATAATTGCATCTTGGATAAATGACACAATTCCTTCAATAAGATCACTTATTGCTTCAAAAAGATAAAAGTATATTCCATTTACATTTGTGACTATAGAATATATATTCTAGTTTATATATAGTATCATAACGATAAAAAAAAATGCACAATTGTTCATTTTAGTAGACTAAACTTGTGTAATAACTTATGTTTTTTCCCAAATTATTATATTTTATTTAATGATTAATGAAAGATTTTGGCCCATTCATATAGGCCTTTTTTGAGTTTTATTTTAGTAAGTGTACCTCATTATTTTTACTACTTTCATTTAATGATAGGTAAAAGTAATTAATTCCTATTTTAAATAAAAAAAAATAATTTTTTTTTTAGTTGTTATGTGAGTGTAAGTTTTAATTCCTAATTACTGATTATTTTTTTTTTATTATTTTCTGGAATGAATTTCTAGTGTGAAATTTATACCAGAAATTTTTCATAGCAGAAAATTCATACCATAATTTTCTTTTTTTTCAGTTATCTTGTATGAATTTCATACTAGTTTTTTTTTCCTTTTTTATTAATTATTATTTTTTTTGGCATGATATTTAGTATGAAACTCATATGGTATAAATTTTCATACCAGAAAAATTCATACCAAATTTTCTGATATAAAATTTATACCATAACTCATACTGGAGCATACAAATTATATACAGAAGTATCCAATACGGTACACACTTGTAGGTTATTATATTTACTGAAACCAGCAGCCAAATTTTAACTCGAAACAAATGCAAAACATAATCTTCACTTATCCTAACTCCACCATTTTAAAAGTGTAACGACTTAATAGTAAATAAAATAAAATAGCCTAGTTACATGTCACATATGTTTATTTTCATATATAATATAAAATAAACAAAAATATAATTGGAGTGGCCTATAAGGTATAAAAAACACTAGACAACCAAATTATGTTTTATAATAATAACATTAATTAATTTGTACAAATATGTAAGTGTAACGCACATCCAACAAAGATATTCATTACTAAAAAAAACATTATCTCTAATACTATTTTACACGCAACAACAACAAAAACAATTGACGTCGTGGTGGCCACAAAAACAAATCGAACCCGGTCTACCAAAGTTTTTAAAAAAAAATTAAATTCTTTGTGGTAGACACGTCCTTGTGTGCATTCACACCGTGACTTCAACTAAGAGAAGCTAGCATGTACATATATATTAACTCCACACCAAAAGCTAAGGTATTTGTATAGAAGACGCAAGAATGGCCGAGATCAATGCATTTGTCCTAGCCGTTTGTCTCGTCGTCGCAACTTCTTTCTTAGCCGTCTATGCGGATGTCGGCTCCGAGGTTGTTTTAGACGTAAACGCTGGAATCAAAAGGATGACTCTTGCAAACGAGTCTTCTACCGAGTTTATAAGCTACGCTGCGTTATTGGCGAATTCTATTCCATGTAGTGTTGCCGGAGCCTCCTACTACAATTGTATACTAGGAGGCGAGGCTAATCCTTACTCTCGCCCTTGCACCGCTATTACTCGTTGTTTACGCTGACCGAGTAATATATGTGTTTAAGGGTTGTTTTTGAATTCAAATAAGAAAATTTTACACGTCATGAATTAATTGATGATGGAGATTGACTTGTTTTTCTAACGATGATTGTAATTGATTGATTTGATTAGATTGTTATATTTGTATGATTTTTATAAATACATTCAATTTAACATATATCAATTATTTGTTTACCTAATCTCATAGCATACACATAGTTTTGGTCTTAATTCTACTATCGAGTAGCTTGGGTTACCTCCAAGAGAAGAAGAAATAAAGTCCTCATTGTAAATAAAACGGGCTTTTAGAACATAATTAATGTACAAGGGATTGTGGATTCGATAACAAGTGTCATCCTCGATTAGCTAATAGCGCTTGGACAAACGAACATCATACCTCTCAGATT
Organism: Fagopyrum esculentum; assembly: GCA_033239045.1. Lineage (NCBI taxonomy): Eukaryota > Viridiplantae > Streptophyta > Magnoliopsida > Caryophyllales > Polygonaceae > Fagopyrum > Fagopyrum esculentum. The sequence continues at coordinate 34,138,942 of BSUD01000004.1, read as the reverse complement.
CATAGGTCATGTTCATAAAAGCATCTCTATTACAGGTTTTGAGTACCTTTATTTTTTTTTTTTCCTTTCAACTCATTGTAGTGTTAACCTAAATCTACCACCGTAACCCTGGTATGAGGGTTGAAGTGTTAACCACAAGTTTTGCAAATACTTACAAGACCCATTATAGTGCAGAGGGTCTGGAACGAACACATGGAAGATAATGTTTTGCTTTGGCGAATTACCTAAGAAATCAATACCAAGAAAATAAGTAATTATAATATATAAACATATATAAAAAATCACTGGAAGAAGACAAAAACCAAGGCTGGTAGAGGCGGTCGTCCAATAGGATGGATGTCAACAAGTTAGAACCTTGTCAAAACACCAAATGACAGTAGAGGAATAACCAAAGAGAGAATTGGAGCAAAGCCTAGACTAAAATAGGGTAGGTCGTCTAACGACCCTTTGGGAAATTACCTTACTGACTCGTAAAACAATGTATAAGCAAGAACAAAGAGGTGAAATAAAGGTTTAATCTTTAGAAAGTTTTGTAAATAGGTTTTGGAGGGAGAATAGCAAAGCAACAAATTATAATAGAGATAAATCAATTTAGAGTTCAAATCACCACAACATGCATATAATAGATGTCAAAAGGCAGATTCATAACATCACAAGTATGCTAGAGTTTTGTAAAGACAACTTCGTTCATTATCATTTCATGGTTAGGTTGTTCCTTGTGGTACCTCAATGTTATCACACGAAGGAATTGTGTCCTTTAATTTAATGTGAAATGACTAAACTTGGAATAGGACAATTAACGGAGGTAATTCAATCCGATTATTTTAGGAGTCGTAGTGCTTTGCTAGAAGCCAACTACGATTAATGGGCTTAAACGAGTTAAACCCATAACTATTATAAATGGGTCCTATACGGTCACACACTTTGAGTTGACGGACTAGATTAACGGGAATGATGGTTGAATAAATATATATATATATATATATATATATATATATATTATTAATATATCCATATTATTTATTTGTGAAATAATTAATTAGTGGATATTAATTAGGGAGGTTAATTAAATGTGTAAATCCCTCCTCCTAATTAGTAAGAAAGATCTCTCCTCACTTTGAATTAGAGGAATAGAGAGAGCAAAAGAGAGAGCAAAAGAAAAATAAAAAGCCAATAGTTGGTTTTGTTTTGTTTTAGAGGGTTGATTACCATCTTCATCCGAAGCAATTCGATTGCACGCTTTGCGATCTTCGTCCTAGCAGTCGAAACCAAAGGCGATCTTGACCGGGCTCGTGTGGACCAACTAGAGGAGCAACATGTGGGCTCTCATCTCTTTCGTTCCTTCCTTATCAGATCCGGTTCACGCATCAACAGGTATTTCCTATGAACTATCAATTGTTGCCTATCAATTGTGCTTGTAGATCCTACGATTAGATGTTTAGATATGATCTGAAGTTCCGCTTAAAGCATCTAATAAACCAACAATTGGTATCAGAGCAGGTTGCATAGATTGATAGGATCAATGATTTGATGCGGATCTTGGTTTAAATTGGTGGTGAATTTTATATGGATAAAGATGTAAAATTGAAATGGAGATTTTGATGAATTGAGATATGAAATTGTATGAATTGATATGGAAATTGGATACCGCCGAACCCAGTCAGATTCGATCCGATTAGGTGATGGAAAGGCCACAAAATTGACCGAACCGGTGGATGATTGCCGTATGTATATTTGGCTAGATCTCAAAATATATTTGATATAAAATATCTACCGCAAAATATTTGCCATAAATTTTTGGCTAGGTCACAAAATATTTGATATGAAATATTTGCCGGTGATTTGAGATTTTGCCTATAAAATTAAGATGGATAATATTATGATATTGTTTATTTTAATTGTTTCCTAAAAGTTAGAAAATCCTACTTAAGATTAAATATTTGATATTATATCTTTTTCATACAATTTAATCCATTATTATATTTTAATGGTTAATATCGATTAATACGATATAAGGATTTAATTTTAAATTGAGATATATTGTTATGCTTGTTTTATATTGTGATATATTGCTTGCATAAGGTGACTAGTATGGCTCATAAATACGATCTGTGTATCGTTATGTTTTTCTTGTACACGATATGCGGATCGTTTGTTTTGTTGTAATTTAATTTATGCAATTAGAGTAAGTCAAAATTGTAATACAAGAAAAGTACAAGACATAAGAAGGTCAAGGATGGATATCCATGAAGGATACAAGATGAAGTGATTATGAAGATTAGATCTTTATTTTTTGCATCGTAGGGGTCATACTAGGATCACAATTATTGCGTTTTGAATGCTTTATTTTAAGTTTTTATACTGTTTTTATTTATGACATTTTTTCACTTATAAATAAAAGACAAATAAAAAGACTTAAGTTCTAAAGGTAAATTGGGGCAATGTCTTTCCATATCATAACCCATTAAGTTCTGGATTTTTGGTTGGATGGGCTTCACAAAAGTGAGGGTGTTCTTCCATAATCTTGGACTAAGTGAGGGTGAATCTATACGGGGGTTCATAAACCTTGATATGATAGTACATAACGAGAGACCAAAAGGCAAAGTTTTGGATCTTGAGGCATAGGATGATTTCTGCATTGGATGTGGATCATCAACCAAGAATTATAAGAAGTTATAATTAGTAATTGTTACTTACCCTGAACACATAGGACTTAAGGCAGTGCAAAAGTACGTTGAGTCTTGTCTGGGATGCGATCTTGGAATATTTTATTCAAAGGGACGACAACAAGTGAATAAAATGTGCTTTTGCTTATTTTAAATTGTTTAAATATAAGTATTTGCAATTTCAAACATATACTGATTTGTATGTCATTTATATTCTGTAGTTAATATCGAACGATAATTTGAAATTCTCTCTGCGCTCAATTGTTGAGAAAAACAAGCTCAATGGAACGAACTTCCTTGATTGGGAAAGGAATATGAGAATCATTCTCATGTCCGAGGGACGTGATGACGTCCTAGTTACCCCTATCCCTTCTGTGACCGACACCTTATCAAATGAGGAGAAGGCAACAAAAACTCGGGTGAGGTCTGAGGCATTACTTGTAACTTGCCTCATGCTTGCTGCAATGGAGCCTGATTTGCAAAAGAGGTTTGAGCATTCTGATGCTTATACTATCATAACTGAACTGAAAACGTTGTTTCAGGATCAGGCAAGGATAGAGCGATATGAGACTCACAAAGCTATACTTGATAGCAAGCTTGAGAGGGAAAACCAGTGAGTCCTCGTGTGATTAGCTTGACTAGGCTTTTTAAGAGGATGAAAAATCTGGGGACCCCATATGACCAAGAGTTGGCCACTGATATTGTTCTTAGATCCTTGCATGATGGTTTTGCGCCGTTTAGAATACAATACCATATGAATGGTCTAAAGCATGATATGAATGAGCTCCATGACATGCTTAGAAATGTTGAGGGTAATATTATTGATGACAAAAAGAAGGAAGTTCTGAATGTCAACAAAGGGAAGGGTTTTAAGAAGGTTGCTAAGAGTAAGAGCAATTACCAAGGGAAAGGCAAGTAAGTTGCCAGACCCAAGGGTGGTGAGAAGCCAAAGGTGGCTGCTAATCATGATTGTTTTTACTGCAAGGCAAAGGGACACTAGAAGAGGAACTGTCCCAAGTACTTGAAAGACAAGAAGAATGGAATTGTGAGTTCCAGCACTTCAGGTATTTATGTTATTTAAATAATGACAACAGATGTTCTCACATTAGAATATGATCTCATTTGGGTATTAGATACCGCTTGTGGTGCTCACATTACTTCTTATGTGCAGGAACTAAGAAATAAAAGGCAAGTGAAGAAGGGGGAGATAGACCTGCGCGTTGGAAATGGAGCAAGTGTTGTTGCACTTATCGTGGGAGATTTTAGTCTGTCTTTACCTTGTGGTTTAGTATTAGAACTGAATAATTGTTATTTTGTTCCATGCATTACCAAAAACCTTATTTCGGTTGCATTATTACATTCTGAGGGATTTGATTTTAGCATTAAAGATGGATTTATGTGTTTTTAGAAACAATATTTTCTATGCTAGTGCACCAATGAGTAATGGACTTTTTGTGTTGGATCTCAAATCGGATGTATATAATATAAATAACAAAATGCAAAAACCAAATAGTTTGAGTGAGGCCTACCTATGGCATTGTCGATTGGGCCATATTAGTGTGAATCGCATGAAGAAGCTCCATAAAGATGGACTTCTAAAAAACATGGATTATGAATCTATTAATACATGTGAATCATGTCTAATGGGCAAAATGACAAGGTCACCTTTCAAAGGAACCAATGAAAGGGCTACTGAATTGTTGGGCATAATACATACTGATGTATGTGGCCAATGACCACAGAAGTTAGAGGTGGCTACAAATACTTCATTACGTTTACTGATGACATGAGTAGATATGGATATATTTACTTAATGTCACATAAATCGGAATCCTTTGGAAAGTTCAAGGAATTCCAGAATGAAGTAGAGACTCAAAGTGGCAAGAAAATAAAAGCACTTCGATCTGATCGTGGTGGTGAGTACTTGAGCCACGAGTTTGATCATCATTTGAAAAACTGTGGGATAGTAACACAGTTGTCTACCCCAGGAACACCACAGCTTAATGGTGTGTCTGAAAGGAGAAACATGACCTTGTTAGACATGGTCCGATCAATGATGAGTTTTGTTGATCTTCCGGTATCCTTCTGGGGATATGCCCTCAGTACCGTTGTACTTACCTTAAACAGGACTCCGTCAAGAACTATAGACAAAACTCCATATGTGATATGGACTGGAAAGGTTCCAAAGCTGTCTTTTCTGAAAATATGGGGATGTGAAGCTTATGTAAAGCGTTTACAAACAGAGAAGCTTGCCCCAAAATCAGATAAATGCTTTTTTATAGGGTATCCAAAAGAAAGTTTTGGATATTACTTCTACAATCCAACTCATCAAAAGGTGTTTGTTGCAAGGGATAGTGTCTTTTTGGAAAGAGAGTTCCTTTCCAACAAGTCAAGTGGGAGAAATATTCATCTTGAAACAGTTCAAGACGATGAAGAGCAACAAACTCAACAACAAGATGACATGGATGATGTTGTTGATGAGATGATTACTTTTGAAGGCCTAGGGCCTCAGATCATTCAAGAGCCGGAACAAGAGGATCTACAAACAGTTGTGGATCATGTTGCGGATTCAGTTGTTGAACAAGTTGAGCCCACTCGTAGAATGGAAAGGCCAAGGGTACAACCAATACGTTATGATGATTTCATCTTGAATGTAAGCCTTGATGTTCTTTTGTTAGAACATAGTGAGCCTTCTAAATATAAGCAAGCAGTGACGGGTCTAGACTCCAAGAAATGGCTTGAGGCCATGAGGTCCGAAATGGATTCGATGTTTGAAAATCAAGTATGAGACTTGATAGATTTGCCAAATGGGGTAAAACCCATAGGAAGCAAATGGATTTTCAAACTCAAAACTGACAAGAATGGAAATGTGTCTGTTTACAAGGCAAGGCTAGTTGCCAAAGGTTTTAGACAGATTCATGGTATAGACTATGACGAGACATTTTCACCAGTTGTCATGGTTAGATCCATTAGGATAATCCTAGCTATTGTCGCATATTATGACTATGAGATATGTCAAATGGATATCAAAACCGGTTTTCTAAATAGTCTTTTGGAAGAGGATGTGTACATGACACAACCTGAAGGTTTTGAAGATCCAAATGATGTTGGGAAGGTATGCAAACTTAAGAAGTCCATTTATGGACTTAAGCAAGCATCCAGGAGTTGGAACTTTCGATTTAATGAAAAGATTAAAGAGTTTGATTTCATTAGATGTGAAGAGGATCCTTGTGTTTACAAGAAGTTTAGTGGGAGTAATGTAGCCTTCTTAGTCTTGTATGTGGATGGCATACTACTTATTGGGAATGACATTCCGATGCTAGAGTCCGTAAAGGAATGGTTGAAGAAATGTTTCTCAATGAAAGACTTAGGAAAGGCCGAGTACATACTTGGAATTAAGATCTACAAAGATAGATCTAAGAGGCTTCTTGGATTGAGTCAAAGAACTTATATTGATAAGATTATTGATAGATTCGAGATGCAAGATTCCAAGAAGGGGTTTTTACCCATGCAACATGGTGTATATCTCAGCAAGACGCAGTGTCCTAAAACACCTGTTGAGCTTGAGAAGATGAACCAGATCTCATATGCTTCTTCTATAGGATCTATCATGTATGTCATTGCATGCACACGTCCTGATGTTGCGTATGCTTTGAGCATGTGTAGTAGATACCAATCAAGTCCTGGAAAAGCACACTGGAGTGCAGCTAAGAATATCCTAAAGTACTTGAGAAGGACCAAGGATAATTTTTTAGTATATGGGGGAGATGAAAAATTGATCGTACAAGGCTATACTGATGCAAGCTTTCAGACTGACCGAGATGGCTTTGAGTCTCAATCGGGTTATGTCTTCATTCTTAACGGAGGAGCTGTGAGCTGGAAGAGCTCCAAGCAGGATACAGTAGCAGATTCTACAACAGAGGCTGAGTAAATTACTACTAGTGAAGCAACAAGGAGGTTGTTTGGATGAGGAAGTTCCTGGATGAACTCGGTATTGTTCCTAGTATTTCAGTGCCTATCGACATCTATTGTGACAACAATGGTGCAATAGCCCAGGCAAAGGAACCGAGTTCAAGCTCCAAATCCAGACACGTTATGAGAAAGTATCACCTTATTCGACGCATCATCATTGAGGGTGACATTAGGATGTGTAAGGTGCATACTGATGACAACATTGCAGATCCATTGACCAAGCCTATGCCTAGGCCCAAGCATGAGAGTCACACTAGGGCTAAGGGCCTCAAGCACATTGGAGAATGGCTTTGAGTTTGCTTTTATATTACATTGTGTATTTATGAGTGTTGGACACTAATTTTATATTTGACTTGATGATTTTATGATATATGATATTTCATCCTTATTTATATATTGCTTTGATCGATATTGAACAATATGTCCAATAATTCATCATTAACAAATGAGATCACTTTAAGTGTTCTGGTGAATGAAACCCCATTAAGTGAAATGAAGTTTTGAATTATTGAAAGTCTATAGTTCGAAATCATCAAATGGACATGGATGATTTTATTAGTAACTATATTGTAAGTTGATTGATAGCGTCAGGTTTCATGGGATATAGGAACATGGAGATGTCTAGTCATTTACATATATATGTATGGATGATACATGTAAGATTGACCCACCTTAAGACTCTCCAAAAGAGATTGTAGAGTTTTAAGTTAAACCATGATTAGTAGATTCCTCAAACATGAGTATGTTGTGGTCTCACTTGATGATTGGTATTTCTTTAATAGTGTTCAACGCTTTCCGTAAAAGGGAGTTATAAAGGCAATAGTTAGGATTGCCAAAAGTTGAGTGGGAGTCATAGTCATACAAGATTGGAGAAGTCCTCCTGGTTCGTGTATACTGTGATACATTGAACAGGATTGGTGTCTCGACCACTTGAAGAGCGAGAACTGAAAATGCATGGCCATGCTCGGATGAATTATTTGTAATCATCCGTTTAAATGACAGTTCAAACTCGGAGTTCAAGAAACACATTTGACATTAGATATGAATGTCACCATATCGTCAAATAAGACATTAAGAGACAAAGGTATCTTATATTACACACTTGTTTAAGGACAAGTGGGAGATTGAAGGAATTGTGTCCTTTAATTTAATGTGCAATGACTAAACTTGGAATAGGACAATTAACGGAGATAATTCAATCCGATTATTTTAAGAGTCGTAGTGCTTTGCTAGAAACCAACTACGATTAATGGGCTTAAACGAGTTAAACCCATAATTATTATAAAGGGTCCTATGCGGTCACACACTTTGAGTTGACGGACTAGATCAACGGGAATGATGGTTGAATATTAATATATATATATATATATATATATATATATATATATATATATATATATATATATATATATATATATATATATATATATATATTGTATATTATTAATATGTCTATATTATTTATTTGTGAAATAATTAATTAGTGGATATTAATTAGGGAGGTTAATTAGGGGAGTTACACATTTTGTAACTCCCTCCTCCTAATTAGTAAGAAAGATCCCTCCTCCTAATAAATAAGAAAGATCTCTCATCACTTTGAATTAGAGGAATAGAGAGAGCAAAAGAAAAATAAAAAGCCAATAGTTGTTTTGTTTTGTTTTAGAGGGTTGACTACCATCTTCATCCGAAGCAATTCGATTGCACGCTTTGCGATCTTCGTCCTAGCAGTTGAAACCAAAGGCGATCTTGACCGGGATCGTGTGGACCAACTAGAGGAGCAACGCGTGGGACTCTCATCTCTTTCGTTCCTTCCTTATCAGATCCGGTTCACGCATCAACAGGTATTTCCTATGAACAATCAATTTTTGCCTATCAATTGTGCTTATAGATCCTACAATTAGATGTTTAGATATGATCTGAAATTCCGCTTAAAGCATCTAATAAACCAACATTACCATGATTGTCACGTCATACCTAAGAAGATTGTCGGTTCATCACATCAAACGGAGCATTGAGGTGTGAAGACTTCATTGCCACATCGTGTCAAGGTCACCCTTCGTGGAACATATAGTATTAATGGTACTACCATAACTCATAGACATACAACCAATACATAGAATTAATTCAATATCATAGAATCAATTCAATATCATAGATTCATACAAGTCGGACTCACCAAACCATAAAATAGAGAGGAATTAATCATGCATACCTCAAAAAACAAAACAGAGTGGTTTATTTATTGAAAGAGAAATCCTTTGTCCAACGGGACAAGTGTTGTACGACCTCTAGAGGAAAAAATGGTTGACAACTCTAAGAAAGCGTGGAAATTAAAGGGAGTGATGCAAGGTGAAATCTAGTTTCTCGATCTAGATTGAAAGTCCTCAAATCGACAACAAAATGGAAATCCCGGATGAATCAAGAAAATCTTGGATGAATCAAGGAGATCTCGGCTGAGATTTAATGAAGAACAGTTCGAGATTTAGGAAAACTCAGAATGCGGATTATGAATGTTATGGAAAAATAAGAAGGTGATAATATGGAATGATAATGATAAATATAGGAAGATATGACTATGTTAAGACTTACAAAGAACCTTGACCTAAATTGGATCAAAACCCTTAACAAAGAATTACCTTTCACCCTTCATTCTTTAACCTTACACAAGTCTTCTAGATAAGACAAACACAATGAGGGACCAGTTTGACTTGTGACACCAACCTTCAAAAAGATTAACACACACAAGAACAACCTAACAAAGACTGAAATCAAAAACTCTCCTTTTGATTGAATAAAAATGATAAAATGCAAACCTTGTGAGCGAAGTCACAAGTATCTCACAATAATGTGGAACTCAATAATCGCAACTAAGTTATCTAACAATCTCCCCCTCTAAGGTTATTTATAAGGGAGATCTCTTATGTAAAATAGAAAAATTATCCTTAAAAGATAACCTAGGAAAGATATCTCTAAAAAATAATCTAGGAAATATATCTTTAAAAAATAATCTAAAAAATAGTCCTAAAAGATAGGATCCAAAAATAACAATTTTCTTAAGATTATTTGAGAGCTTTAAGGAAAAAATATAAAAGATAGTTGCCAAAATCAAAAAAATCTTTGCCCGGATCATCTAGTTTGCGCCAAAAGAAATATATCGGATGGAATCTCGGCCGAGATTCCTGAGTGTTGGCCGAAATTTTGCATCTTCCATGCAATCTTCCACTCTATCGATTCTTTCCATGTTTGCATCTTGTAAGCGACCTATCCTTGAGATTCTCTTGCTCCTGGATTAGTGAATATTCCATACAATATAGGTGTAGATGCTATTAAGGATGGTCCCTCATTAGGGAGATATATAACCTAATGGATGAAAAACCTTATTTATAGGCTAAAGGGATAGCCTTGAAACCCTAGATCTCCAAAATTTTATCTTTTAATAAGATAAGATCAAGGGCGTGCTTAGTTAGCATAAAAGGTAGATTATTTTAGATTTTGATGGACCCACTATTTTCTATCTGTGTTTAGTTTGAGATTTTTAAAATAGATTGGTGTTTTGAAACAAGTTTTGATAGCTTTTTAAAATGAGGTTTCTTAAATCTTATTTCACATGATTTTAAAGGATTTTCAGAAGTAGAGTTGAAACTTTTACTTAGCTACCCTCTTCAAGAATTCGTTAATCATAAATCCACAAAATTGAACCTCTCCTTTTTCTACAAAATCGAACATTTCCTTCTACAAAATCGAACCCTTCTTCCTTTTTCTTCTATGTTCTTCCTCCTTTGTTCTTCTTATTTCTTCTCTTTCTTCTCTGTTCTTGTTTGATCAATAAACAAGATGAATTATCTTGTTTGATTTATCGAACCCTAGACATGTGAAGAATCAAAAAATTATTACGCTTGAACATCAAACCCTCTAAAAAAGATTCTCCCAACAATGCTTTCCTCTTTCTGTGCAAAATCAAAGGTGTAAAAATAGGGTTTGATGTTCAAAATCGTCTTTTGTACTCTAAGCTTTCCGCTTTCTTGTTCGATTTTGCACAGATTTACACAACCATGTGCTTCTTCCTCTTTCCGTAAAACTAATATGACTCATTCAACAATTTCCGTTCTCTATTCAAACACGTCTAAAACTAATCCAACTAATTCAACAATTTCGATTCTATATTCTAAACATGTCTAAAAGTAGTTAAATAAAGTATAAATTGTACACTTCAATTGTGCGAGAAGTTGTTCCGGATCACTATATTTATCTACATCGAATGACATATTTGAGCTTTCACCATCAGATTCTACATCAGCGTCTTCGAAAAACATCGACATTTGTACGAGATTTTACGGATTTGTTTAATGACTAGTGATTTCGGATGTGAATAGTGATTTCGGTTGTGAATCGTGATATGATTTGACATGTATATATAAAGCTCGTAAATGAATAACATCTATATTCTAACGGCTATATTACAAAGTCTCTCTAACGGGTATTATTTTGAATGTATAACGGCTATCTTGGGGCGGACGCGCATTCCGACTACGCCCCAAGCCTTGGGCGCATGCGGACTCCGTCTAAGTGAGGCGTTTGTTTGCCCCAATAATAAGCTTGTTATAAAATGAAAATGTACGAGAAAATTACACGCGATTTAAAGTTTATTAGAAAATGATACGTGATACGAGTATATATATACTGAGAGAGAGAGAGGGAGTCAATAAGACAAAACGTACTTATACAAAGAACTAATGATAATAAAAACCGACACTATATGTACAATGTGGTGCGGTTTCTAATGAGAATATAATGTCATTTTAAGGGTTGATTTATTTTTACAAAATTACTTTTTAAAAAGACTTGTTCTTGCACATAATCTTTTCGTATATTTAAAATTAATTTGCATTTAGTTAACCTCAACAAAGCAAGCTGTAGTCCTACACATCAAATCAAATCTATATAAACCTCCACACAATACTGATAATAATGTTAATAAATGCCCAACCGTTATACTTTGTCCACGTACAACAATAGGTCAATTTTTGATAACAAAAATGGTGGCACGTTGTGCAAGAAGTGCTCTTCCAAACACAAGCTTTAGATCGATAATGTAATGGATAACACGTTCTCTTTAGTTTATATACCTTCTCATATAGCCCTAATTCCTCTAGTCCATCCTACCTATTACACACATTCCCCAAAATATGTTCATAAACATACCAAAGAGACAAAACATATAAGTCTTAGCTTGATTCAATCTCATTTCATGGCGAACCCTAAATCGATACTTCTCGTAATAGTCTTGTTTTTCATCGCAACGAGGGGTCTGGCGACTGTGAACGGAAGCGGGGCAAGTGACATGTTGCCCGCAACGAGATCGACTTGTGTAGGCTCGATTGGCGAGTGCATGGAGGAAGAAGACGAGTTTGCGGTTGATTCGGAGGTTAATAGGCGCATATTAGCGACGAAGAAGTACATAAGCTATGGTGCGCTTAATAAGAATAACGTGCCTTGTTCTAGGCGTGGTGCTTCGTACTACAATTGCAAACCCGGTGCACAAGCTAACCCTTACCAACGTGGATGCAGCAAGATCACTCGTTGCAGAAGTTGAAACCCATTGTTTTATTATTATTTTTTTTGTTTGTTTCGATTTCAAAATCATGTTTTAACCTTTAATTGGTCTATCTAAAAACATATATATTTTCATTTGTCATGTGTGTATGTCATTATAACTTTCTCATGGAATAGAATTGTTGAGCTAATAAGAATTTGTACTTAGGTGCTAGCTTCATTGTTTGTTTTTGTAACTTAATGTTACAATGTATAATTATTTGCAAAGGAAGAATTGTTGAACAAACCCAATTATAAAATCACCATTTCAATAATGTAATGGAACGTTTAAATAAAATATTATATAATTTAGATGGTGAAGAGTTCAAATCATACAATAACATAGACGGCAGACTTTGAATCGCTCATAAACTTACCAAACCATAACAAAATTATATTATATAGTTTTTAAATTTTATAAAATAATGAAATACAACTGGCACGCAAAAATATGTGAAAAGCGAAAGCGTAGTGGTTACTAAATATTTATAGTCAACATCAAATTGGGTAACCAAACACGGCCTCTGAGTGAGTGGCATTATCGTTATTATAAGATTAACCAGGGGCTCTTTTCTACCTACCACCCCCACCTAGTTAAATTAGCTGTTCGGCAAAGCTGAAAGCCAGAGCATTTTCCATCTTCCCACGAAGAAGAAGATTCAATGGCGAAAACCCTTGTTTTAATCATAGCCGTCGGTTTGCTGGCTATATTAGCCGTCGATGCGATTGGTGATTTGGGGTCGGAGATGGGATGGTTACCGGTGACCCGATCCGGAGGCTGCGACGGCTCAATGGGCGAGTGCGGGCTTGGAGACGAGTTCGAGATGGACTCAGAAATCAACAGGCGTATTTTAGCAACTTCAAGGTATATCAGCTATGCTGCGCTGCAAAAGAACAGTGTGCCTTGCTCTAGACGCGGCGCGTCGTACTACAACTGCCGCCCAGGCGCGTCGGCTAACCCTTACAGCCGTGGATGCAGCGCTATTACTCGATGCAGAAGTTAGTTTCTTTTAATTCCTTTTTTTTTAATTTGATTGATGTGAGTTGATTTTAGGGCTTGAAATTGAAAAAAAAAATATTGAAGATCTGTAATTTTATTTTATTTTGCTTATGGGATGGATTTTGGGTATACAGAGGAAAAAAGAGTTGTTAATGGATCTTTTGTTTGTGTTAATTGTATTTGTGTTGATGAAACATACACTTAGAGATTATTACATTTTGGTATGTAAAAAAGATTTGAGATTTGAATGTGTTATGATTTGGCTTCTAGATATGGATTTGTTAGATTTTGGTTTGGTTTGGCTGTTAGTTGGAGTTCAAATTTGGTAATTAGGGTCTAATTAGAGGTCCCAAAATTTTTGAAATTTGGTTTCTAATATTATTTTTCTGTAAATTATTTTAATGGCTTGATTTTCTGCATTTGATGGCTTCAAAAGCCTCCATCAATGGCCTTTGATGGGGGTGACTATTAAATGCTTTTTTTTTTTTAATATCGAATGTTGGATATTCTTTGCTTTTGGGACTTTCTTACTTTCTTCCATTGCATTTTTACTGGTAAGGAAAGTGAAATGTTAAATTGTATAAGATAGTGATACTTCAGCTTTTTTGAATAGAGTATAATCACTTGTAGATTTTTTCAGAGTAAATTTAGTATTAAATTATAATTTTCTGAAATCTAATGTCTTCCATGATTTGGTAATCATGAAACGCGTAAATTAAGTTTCAATAAATTAATCAAAAATTGTAATAAAAGAAAATAAAAATAAACAATTTGGTTTACTAGCCCTTTTTCTAGTTTTCTGTTTAGTAAACGTACCTTGATCACGAGAGAAAAGTCTGTAGAGTTTGAGAATAAATATAAAAGGTTAATTAAAACAGTAAAAAGTCTAGTTATCATCGTAACTTTTCAAAAAGGCCTATTTATCAAAATTGTCCAAAGAAAATTGAGGTAGGATGGAAAACAGTTTTTGAGAAGTTAAAAATGGAAGTATTTGAAGAATAAAAGTGTCTGTTATGATTTTTGCTTAAAGTGGAAAGAATATTCATGGAAACTGGCTTCTTTTTTTGTTTTGTAAATACTAAATAGAAATATTTATTAATTGATAGGAAATTTCTTGTTTTGATATATAAAATCAAATGTGTTAAGCTGGGGTTGTGGGGTTACGTAAGTTAGATGCATATGCTAATGTCCTTGTGACCATATGATAAGATTAGGGAGAGTGAATGAGATCCACCAACCAAATTCAATTAAATGCACTATCATAGTTATGTTATACGGACCCTCTCATTTATGGCTGCAAAATATAAAATATCTTATTCATTATATCAATACAGATTTTACCCATTTTCAAAATATATTTACCCACTTTCTGTAAAATTATTAAAAGATATTATTATGAAATAAGTCGGGTCGGGTCGGGTCATCTTTCAACTGTATACTACTAGCTGGTGTCTGCTTTATGTTGAGCTGTTTAATGGCTGGATGGATTCGTCCATGCCATTTCCCCATTATTGCTGCTTTTTTTTTTTCTTTTTTTTATATTAGAAAAAAAGTGGTACTTCAAATAATACAGGTGATGGAGGTAAATAGTAATTGACTTGTATAAATGTCGGTCAGGACGGTTAAATTTAAAAAATAAAAACCCGGCCCGACATGTTTTTATTTTGGCCTTCAACATTGTCCATGTTCACCCACTTCTAATATCGAGCGGTTGTCCAGCCGATTACATGTACTTTATTATGTGATTTATCATAAAAATTTTAAAATAATTTAACATAAAGTTATAATTCATTTACCTACATTACAAATAAGTTTAACCCATTAAAAAACTAGAAAATAATTGCAAACATATAAAAAAACAAATAAATTTAAAATCAAATCACCATATAGAAAGTACAATCGCAATCAAATTATCCTACGACATGTTGGCATGCGGACCAAAACGCTAAACCAATTGGGCCGAATTCATTGCTCATAGCCTCGATTTTCTTCGGACGGGTCGGATGGACCATCCCAAATTTATAGGCTAATTAAGTTGTTGTTGTAAATACTATAATGGCAAGTTAATAAGATATTTATTTTTACATCTAACAATAATTAAGTTGTTGTTGTAAATAAATTTTTTAGATGAAAAAAAAAAAAGAGATTTGGTAATAAATAAATAGCTTTGTTTGAGTTATGACCAAAAAATTTTATGTTGAAAATAAAACTCATATGAATAAAGGAAAAGAAAGAAGATTCAAAACGAATGGAGTTACTAACGAGAGTTATTTTAGATTAAAATTGGGAGATTAATTTTTTGTATGTGTTTGGTTAAAGATGGAGATTATAGAAGAGATTAAAAGGGTTTTAAAATAGGTAAAATATAACCTTCTATCACCAAGGTTTATGGAGATTAATTTTCTCCCATGATTTTCGATTCCACACATACCCTTGAAAAACAAAAGTTCCTAACGGAAGAGAAAAACAAATTATTAATATTGTTCTTTGTTATTTCCTCACCATTACAAATGATTCCTCCAATGAACTAAATTTGGCTATCACTTGTATAACACCCCGAATCCGCGGGACTCGGGATGTCACATTGGGCTAGGATCTCACAATGGATCCTGACCCTAGCCTGACAACAAGTTCACTGGACCTTACAACATGGCACTGACAGATTTAAAACTAATACATAAAACAGTATAAACTGTACAACCCAAAGTAAACAACAACATAGCCGAGTATATAAAACGACAACCTCACACAAGAGGTACAAAAGAACATCCTCACGCAAGAGGGGAACACAACAAACCCAAACCAACCACCTAATGTACGAGAGTCATCGGCCTGTCACCCTGCCAGGTCACCTAGTAGCGCCTAACCTGTAAACATCTACAACACGGTATGAAACCGTTAGCTAACCATACATATATGAGGTAATGCATAAGCACAAACACAATCATGAAAGATAAACACATCAGCATGCTATCACACATTTACCCATTTATTATCTTTATATAATAACCATTCACTCAAAAACCGTATATATAGATAGATGAAAGTACGTGACATGAGGACCGATACATCCCCGCCTCTGAGTACAATGTCCAGCTGTACGAGTATCGGTCACACAATCCGTGTACCCTATGGGAGTGGATTGCGCCCTTCCTGTAAACCAGTCTGGCCCGACATCAGAGAACCTCCCAGACTCCACGGCGGGATGAAAGGGAAAGGTTATCACAGCCACGCAGTGGGGCAGTCAATAGAACATAGGTCAATAAAACGACAACTCATGCTATCATAGCAAACATATAAAGCACACACCACTCATGCAAACACCCAATATAGGGATGGTAGCTAAGTAAGTCCTACGGACTTACCTCAACCTCGTACTCAGCTCAACCACAACAACCTCCAATCATGAGAGAGGGGCATTGCCTAATAACAAGGCATAAAGTTATATCAAACTCTATTCATCAAAGGGGTCACACCTAGACCCAAAGGGATCCATGAGGATCATACTCAATCTATAAGCCTCACAACCAACTAAACCTCAATATCTCAGCATAACTCACAATTCCTCAAATCTCAAGGTAGTATCTAATCAACATTCCTCAATCTCAATTCTAATCCTAATTTAATTAATTAACCTTTAATTAATTAATGAAATTTTGCTAGAATAACGTTTTGCCCGCAGGCAATTTCTAAACCCCCTGTCATCAGATTTCATCAAACAAACTATCCATAATCACAAGAATAATATAACGACCATAATGGAATTTCTAATTATCCATTTTGACAAGCCTAAAGTCAATTTAGGCCAAATCGCAGTACGGAAAACGAATAAATTCATAACTTATTCGTTACTAACCCGATTGACGATCTGAAAGAAGATTCGAAATCACAGCGACGCAGGCTACGCATGGACAACATCAAATTCACCGGAATCTGAGCGACGGAACCTGCCTGGTGACATATATGCTCGACCAGCCCTCCATATACTCGGAAATGCAGAAACTCGGTACCGATATGAAGAGAATGAAGAGAGGAATCCAGAAACTCAAACGGAATTGAAATCGGATTAGAAACGGAGAGTAGATCTGAGTTTGAAGGTTGAGAGAAAACAGAGTTTTTACGAGGAAACGTGAAAGGAAATGAATTAATAAAGGATTTTCCGCTATTTATAGTGAAGACGATAATTATCCTTTAGGAAAGTCGATAATTATCCTTTAACCGATCCAAAGACGGGTCAAACTTCTTTCTCCAAACTTACCGAGATTGGAATATTAAATCTGGAATATTGTAGGGATAATTATTCCACAACTGCCTCGAAAAACGTGTATTCCTAAGCCGTCTTTCTTAGCCGTTAAGAAACGAAATAGCGACTCTTTTGGCCGTTTTGCCTCTCCATGTTATTTCATATCTAGGACATATCCGATGTCCTGATCATTTCTCTCAACTGCATTTTTATTAATTGGAGCTCCCAAATGCTCCAAATAACACCGGAGGGTAAAAATAGTTACCCGGGGGAAAAAGTAAAAATTTCCCCAAACGTCGAAAATTACGCCAGGAACATAACGGTGAGACTCATACTCATCACTTGCAACATCTTCGCGAGTTATATGTCAATTACAATAAACGATTAAGTTAATCAACATTAATTAGAATTCGGAAATCCTAACTATTACATCACACACCCCTTAACAAAAAAGTTTCGTCCCAAAACTTGAACAATTCCCAAATCCTCTCGGACCCATACGCCGAGGTATAACTCTCACTCTTTCTATCGGAGGTATCACATCTCCGTTCAAAAGATCACAACCTATAACAATCTATAACCTCAAGTATAAACATGAAGGAATCATCACTCCAGGAAACAGGGCCATAACGCTACCCAAAGGCGTAGAGGAATCACGTCTCTCGCCATACCACATCACAAGGCATAGAGGAAGCGCATCTCTAGCCAAAACATATCACATGCATAGAGGAAATACGTCTCTAGTAAACCATAATCATATATATCGTATGGAGGAATCACATCTCCACTAAAACTATGTCCATCAAGGTAGCATGGAGGAAAGAACCATCTCCAGCTGAATCCTAATCACACTCAAATAACATGGAAGAAAGAACCATCTCTAGCTATAAATATAAATCATACTCAAATAGCGTGGAGGAAATAATCATCTCCAGCTATGACATACACTACGCTAGCACAACAAGATCTACTAAGATCATAAATCACATCACAACTAGCATGAAATAACACATCAAGGCATATAAGCACATAAGCACAACATTCATCAAGATAGCACTAAGATCTACTCGTGCTCCCACAAATGGGTATGTCCCAACATATACTCTGGATAGTTCCTCAGGACACTATCCTTAGTCTCTCACATAGCTTCTTCAGGTCTTCATCTCGACCATAATATCCTCAATATGGGAATGTCTTTCGAATGCAAGTGTTTCATATCTTATTCCAAGAATGTAATCAGATGCTCAACAACGATGTGGTTCAACTTAACCACTAGATCATTATAACTCACAAAGTGTTTCCAATTTGGTATATACTTCCTCAGTTGAGACACAAGAACACTGGGTGAACATCCACCAACTTCAGAGTGAAAGCTAAACATCATGTTGCCTTCACAAAACTGATCAAGATCTCAAGTAACCGACATATTGGAAACTCAGTTCCCCTTTCCATAATGCACAACTAACGTCTCACAGCTGAGATACCTCCAGCCGGACATGAACTCTCACTTGAACTTTAGAGGTTAATACCTCTTGTCTACACACACAATTTGGAGACTATGTAGAGCCGACACTCTTCCTTTAATCATCGTTACTCGAACTATAAAATCCTGAATCTGGTCAGGTGTTATTCCACTACTACTGCTAGATCACTTCTAGCATAAGGATATACGACATCTATGTCTATATATATTGCCTCATAGGGCTATCCCAGAAAGATGCACGTCCTTCATTGTTATTTAATAAACTCATTAATGGAAGGTAATATATAACCATCCACGTTTCCCATTCAACTTACAACTTATAATAGATCTTTAAGATCAAGATGATCCTCTCTAACTGACCATCTGTCAGGGGGTGAAGTGTAGTCATGAGGTACAAACTCGTCCCCAAAGCAGTCTGAATTTGCTGCCCAAAATCTCAAAGTAAAAACATCCATCTCAATCAGAAATGATCGTTCTCGGTATACCATGGAGTCTCACTAGCTGTCTAGTGTACTCCTCAGCCAATTCATTCACTAGCCACGTCCTTCTAATAGAAATGAAACGTGCCGGATCCGTTAATCTGTCATCAACAATCTGGATACATCAAAACTCCCACTAGACCTCAATCCCATCACAAAGTCCATAAAGATGTCCTACCACTTCCACTACTACACTGGTAGTGGATGGAGCTCATCTCTAGGTCGGAAATGTTCTATCTTGACCTGCTGACATGTCACACACTGTGTCACAAATCTGATTACATCAGTTTCCATCTTCTCCATCAATATAATTGTCTCACCTTGTGACACCTCTTACTCGTACCTGAATGTACTGAGTAAGGTATACAGTGAATGTACTATAAAATTGTATGTTTCACTCTGCATCAGCAGGTACACAAAAGCGGTCATGACTCTTCATCGTTCCATCTACTCTCATGGAGAATTGTGGTGCCTCATTACGGGACATCTTCTCTCCCATCTTCAAAATGGTCGGGCAGGTCCCCTGCTTCTATTGGACCTCATCCAACAGACCAGGTAGAACCTTTAAGGCATAATTGGATATTCTCATCAAGGAACTGATTGTCCAGCTCTAGCCAAGCTAGATCTCTCTGAAGCTGAGGTTGAACTATCAGTCTCACAATCATCTTCTCTTGGAGCGTCTTTCCATTCAAGTTATCTGCGACAACGTTCAACTTCTCTGAATGATATGGAATCTTCAAGTCAAAGTCTTGATCAACTTAAGCTCTTAACACTGGCAGTTATTCAACCCCTGTTGCATACAATATACTTCAGATTTCTATGATCTATAGAAATCTGACATGAAGATCACACCGGTACGGTCTTCAAAACTTAAAGGCTTGAACTACCACTACTAACTCTAAATCGTGAGTCGGGTAGTTCTCATCATACGTTCTCAACTGTAAACACACATATCAATAACCCTACTCCTCTGTAGTAATACACATATCAGACTTAGCTGGGATGTATCACCGTAAATCACGGGATCCCAAAAATCTTCTAACTACAACAGAATGGAAGCAGAGGTAAATGCCTCCTCAACTCTTCAAAACATAGACACACTGCTTTCATCACGTAGTTATGGTGGTCTTCTCAAAAGACTCGCAAATGAATATGTAATCATATAAAATCCTTCCTCAAAGCATTGGTAGCAATCGGCTGAGCCGAGAAAACTATGTATTTCTTAATGTTCATCAGTATCTGCCATGTTACAACATACTTGATTCTCGCCAGGTCAACCATGATCCCACTGGCGGAGACAACATGGCCTAAAAAGGCTACCACTGGCATCTCAACTTACACTTAGAGAGCGTAGCATACAACCCTCTATCTCTCGAAATCTACAGAACGGTCCTCAAACGATCGGTCTACTATTCTCTACTATGAGAGTATACCGACATGTCATCCATGAAGTCCACCGCCAACTAATCAAGGAAGTCGATGAAGATACTGTTCATCAACTCCATAAAAACTACTAAAACATTTGTCAACCCAAATGACATCACTACAAACTCGCAATGTCCATAACGGGTATGGGATGCTATTTCATACACATGTTGCTCTCTCATTCATGACTAGGGATATCTTGAGCACAAAGGAATCATGAAAACACAATTGCTTCTTGAAGCTAACTTATCAGGTCGTCAATACGGAACATGGAACCCACTAGGGTAAACCCGTTTCAGTCAACTTTTCAAGTTAACAGTACAATATCTCAACAAGCACCATATAGTGTGGCTTTCCCATTCAATCTTCTATCATACTTCAACTCGATAACAATGTCCACACTCCGCTGAGGTGACAACTATACGGTTCAGTAACAAGTCTATAAACTCATAAACAATCGGAATACCTTCCAATATTGGACTATCTCACTCCTTTATGGTATAACACTAAAAGGCGTCATATTCTTGTGCTATCAGCTCGCTGCTCGTACAGTCCTGATGACAATCCCGTCTCTTCAAAGGTTTTAACCTTAGAAGACCTCTATTTACCATCTCAGTAAAGACTATAATAGCCTTACTATTAATATCTAACACCGCATGATATCTATTCATCCAATCCATACACATAATGACTTCCTCATGCACCTACGGCATGACAAAGAAGTCTATAAGCCATACACAAGTCCCGGAATAAGGGAACAAACACATATCCCGCGGGTACCTCAGACCTCTAACTAGTAATCTTGTAAAGGAAAGTCCACCTTCTACTATATATCAAAGATCAACCACTAACGCATGCATCGAAAGACAAGAAGTACATAGCACTCATAACAAACAAACTCCACCACTTAAACCATTAACGAGAATGGTAGCTGTAACAGCTAACTCCCGTAGCTCCACTACATATCATCACTCGATCTCGGATCTATGCTCCTCAAGTATCATTGATGTCCTCACTATAGCCTCCACTTCCACTCTTTCAACACCGGAAAGAGGAAGGTCTTGCTGGGAAGAAACACTACCTTACTGACAGAAAGGGGCCAGATGGCCTAGTTCACCACAGATGAAACAAGCTATCAGTGCCAAAGGGCACTCAGAACGCAAATGATCTGGATAGCCACAATTGTAACATAATTGTCCCATTCTTGCAACCTGTGCAACTGAAGGGTAACTCGATCTTCATCGTCCACCTTGAATGATCTTATTCCGAGAGGGAACTTGTAAAGGCAAAACCTTGCCCTGTCGACAAAACTTCGCTCTATGCCCTGCTTTACCACACGTAAAGCATATTATGGGCGCCTTTGGGCACACAGCTCGCCGGTGTCCAAACTTCCCGCAATTAAAACACTGTAGTTCCGTGCCAGTCGTCTTCATGGCCAAAGGATCAATTGGTTGTCCTGGTATCTGACTTGGTTCACCATTCATCATCTTTACTTCTCCACTAACTGATTCAATCCGCTGCTTCTTCTCTGATCCAGAAGCTTCAGTTGATCTCACAGATGTTGGTAAATCCGGTGTAGGTCTACCCGCTATCACCGCCTCTTATACTTGCTGCATATACTCTTGAAACTCGGATCTACTCATGGAGACACGATCAGCCTCTTCAAACTCGTTCTCTGCCATAGGCAAAACAACAGCGAAAACTGGTCCTTGACTTATCACCACCGGAGGAAGAGGGGGTGTACCCCTACCTCATCTCACTACAGATACTACTCTAGTCTGAGTCATCTGTAGGATATACGCACCTAATCTTATAAGGCTATATATATGCCATAGGTATCGATATGTATATAATACATCCACATAATTCATAGTACACACAGATATATATACATATCTACGCTGCAGAGATCCATGGCAAAGGTGACGACTTCTCGTACATTCTATCCCAAAACCACACTTAAAACCAAAAACGTTTTAAAACGTCAGACCCCTTTCGGGTTCTGTTTATTTTACCTATCAGACCTTATTGCAGGTAGCAAGTGCCATTGTTGTCAACCTGGGCTCTGATACCAACTCTATAACACCCCGAATCCACAGGACTCGGGATGTCACATTGGGCTAGGATCTCACAATGGATCCTGACCCTAGCCTGACAACAAGTTCACTGGACCTTACAACATGGCACTGACAGATCTAAAACAAATACATAAAACAGTATAAACTGTACAACCCAAAGTAAACAACAACATAGCCGAGTATATAAAACGACAACCTCACACAGGAGGTACAAAAGAACATCCTCACGCAGGAGGGGAACACAACAAACCCAAACCAACCACCTAATGTACGAGAGTCCTCGGCCTGTCACCCTGCCAGGTCACCCAGTAGCGCCTAACCTGTAAACATCTACAACACGGTATGAAACCGTTAGCTAACCATACATATATGAGGTAATGCATAAGCACAAACACAATCATGAAAGATAAACACATCAGCATGCTATCACACATTTACCCATTTATTATCTTTATATAATAACCATTCACTCAAAAACCGTATATATAGATAGATGAAAGTACGTGACATGAGGACCGATACATCCCCGCCTCTGAGTACAATGTCCAGCTGTACGAGTATCGGTCACACAATCCGTGTACCCTATGGGAGTGGATTGCGCCCTTCCTGTAAACTAGTCTGGCCCGACATCAGAGAACCACCCAGACTCCACGGCGGGATGAAAGGGAAAGGTTATCACAGCCACGCAGTGGGGCAGTCAATAGAACATAGGTCGATAAAAACGACAACTCATGCTATCATAGCAAACATATAAAGCACACACCACTCATGCAAACACCCAATATAGGGATGGTAGCTAAGTAAGTCCTACGGACTTACCTCAACCTTGTACTCAGCTCAACCACAACAACCTCCAATCCTGAGAGAGGGGCATTGCCTAATAACAAGGCATAAATTTATATCAAACTCTATTCATCAAAGGGGTCACACCTAGACCCAAAGGGATCCATGAGGATCATACTCAATCTATAAGCCTCACAACCAACTAAACCTCAATATCTCAGCATAACTCACAATTCCTCAAATCTCAAGGTAGTATCTAATCAACATTCCTCAATCTCAATTCTAATCCTAATTTAATTAATTAACCTTTAATTAATTAATGAAATTTTGCTAGAATAACGTTTTGCCCGCAGGCAATTTCTAAACCCCCTGTCATCAGATTTCATCAAACAAACTATCCATAATCACAAGAATAATATAACGACCATAATGGAATTTCTAATTATCCATTTTGACAAGCCTAAAGTCAATTTAGGCCAAATCGCAGTACGGAAAACGAATAAATTCATAACTTATTCGTTACTAACCCGATTGACGATCTGAAAGAAGATTCGAAATCACAGCGACGCAGGCTACGCATGGACAACATCAAATTCACCGGAATCTGAGCGACGGAACCTGCCTGGTGACATATATGCTCGACCAGCCCTCCATATACTCGGAAATGCAGAAACTCGGTACCGATATGAAGAGAATGAAGAGAAGAATCCAGAAACTCAAACGGAATTGAAATCGGATTAGAAACGGAGAGTAGATGTGAGTTTGAAGGTTGAGAGAAAACAGAGCTTTTACGAGGAAACGTGAAAGGAAATGAATTAATAAAGGATTTTCCGCTATTTATAGTGAAGACGATAATTATCCTTTAGGAAAGTCGATAATTATCCTTTAACCGATCCAAAGACGGGTCGAACCTCTTTCTCCAAACTTACCGAGATTGGAATATTAAATCTGGAATATTGTAGGGATAATTATTCCACAACTGCCTCGAAAAACGTGTATTCCTAAGCCGTCTTTCTTAGCCGTTAATAAACGAAATAGCGACTCTTTTGGCCGTTTTGCCTCTCCATGTTATTTCATATCTAGGACATATCCGATGTCCTGATCATTTCTCTCAACTGCATTTTTATTAATTGGAGCTCCCAGATGCTCCAAATAACACCGGAGGGTAAAAATAGTTACCCGGGGGAAAAAGTAAAAATTTCCCCAAACGTCGAAAATTACGCCAGGAACATAACGGTGAGACTCATACTCATCACTTGCGACATCTTCGCGAGTTATATGTCAATTACAATAAACGATTAAGTTAATCAACATTAATTAGAATTCGTAAATCCTAACTATTACAACTTGTGTATTGTTGTCGCTATCACATAGTTGGTTCCATATACGAGAATGAAGAAAAAGTAACTCTAGATTATTGAGGGTGATATTGTAAATTTGTATTAAATAAATCCATTAAAAAAACTCCTATCACACACCCTAACATAGATTATTTTGAGTCTTATAATCCCCAATAAACCTCATCTACATTAATCTTCAAAATAACCTCCATCTCTTACCAAACACACCCTAATTGTCTTACAAGTCAATGGGAATTGATGTGTTTGAAAATTTCGGGAAATTGCATTTTCTATCACAATTGTTAGTAACGAAAAAAAAAAGAAAAGAGAAAAGATTCCATACCAAATTCAATTTAGAGTGGTCGAATCAAGAACCGATTGAAGAGTGAGTTACATGGCGGGAATTACTTTGAACAAATGCTGAAATATATTGCGTGTTGGATAATCGTATAATATTAACAACTCATGCACAATTTATTCAAGTTCAAGCTGAGAAAATACAAAAACAATGGTCTTCAATTTAGACTTCTAGCTAGCTATTGTTTGGAGGATGTTAATTCAAAAAGGAAACTAATTTATTTTATGCTAAAATAAAAAAGGAAGTAATATAAGTTAACTCCCAAAATAACAAACAAACTAGATTAGCTAAAATAATAATTTCTTAAGTTTACAAACTCTTTGATATTTTCATCAAATCAAAAGTTCTAACTATTGGGTGTTTGCTTAAGTCCATTCATGACTTCTTATGTTTACATACCTTCTTAACATCATTTGTATCTTCAAAACCTTCAGATTGTGTCATGTACACATCCTATTTCAAAAAACCATTTAGAAAAGTGGTTTTGACATCCATTTGACATATCTCATAGTCATAATATGCGGAAACAACTAGGACTATCCTAATGGATCTAATCATGACAGTTGGTGAAAATGTCTCGTCATATCTAAAACATTTGGCAACTAGTCTTACTTTGTAAACAAAAACATTTCCATCTTTGTCATATTTGAGTTTGAAATCCATTTGCTTCATATAGGTTTTACCCCAATCTGAAAAATCTATCAAGTGTCATACTTGATTTTTAAATATCGAATTCATTTTGAACCTCATGCCCTCAAGCCATTTCTTGGAGTCTGGACCCATCATTGCTTGTTTATATGTAGAAGGCTCATTATGCTCTAAGATACAAACATCAAGGTTTAGATTCAAGATGAAATCATCATAACGTCTTGGTTGTACACTTGGCCTTTCAGATCTATGAGTGGGTTCAACTTGTTCAACCACTAAATCTAGAGCATGATCCACAATTGTTTGTAGATCCTCTTATTCTAGCTTTTGGATGATTGGAGGCCCTATGCCTTCAGTAATCATCTCATCAACGACATCATCTATGCCATCTTGTTGTTGAATTTGTTGCTCTTCATCATCTAGAACTGTTTCAAGATGAATATTTCTCCCACTTGACTTGTTGGAAAGGAACTCTTTTCTCAAAAAGACACTATCCTTGACACAAAACATCTTTTGCTGAGTTGGATTGTACAAGTAATATCTAAACCTTCTTTTTGAATACCCTATAAAAAAGCATTTATCTGATTTTAGGGCAAGCTTCTCTATTTTTAAACACTTTACATAAGCTTCACATCCTCATATTTTCAAAAAAGACAACTTTGGAACATGTTCAGTCCATATCGCATACGGAGTTTTGTCTACAATTCTTGACGTCGTCCCGTTTAATGTAAGTACATCGGTAGTGAGGGCATATCCCCAAAAGGATACGGGAAGATCAACAAAACTCATTATTGATCGAACCATGTCTAACAAGGTCTTATTTCTCCTTTTAGACACACCAATCATGTGTGGTGTTCTTGGAGTAGACAATTGTGTTACTATCCCCAGTTAAACAAATGATGATCAAAATTGTGGCTTAAATACTTACCACCATGATCAGATCCAATTGATTTAATTTTCTTGCCAATTTGAGGCTTAATTCATTATGAAATTCCTTGAACTTTTCAAAGGATTCCGATTTATGTGAGATAAAGTAAATGTATTCATGTTTACTCATGGCACGAGTAAACGTAATGAAGTATTTGTAGCCCCCTCTAGCTTATGTGGTCATTGTCCCACATACATTAGTATATATTATGTCCAACAATTTTAGTAGCCCTTTAATTGTTTTTTTTTGAAAGGTGACCATGTTATTTTGCCTATTAGACATGACTCACATGTATTAATGGATTCATAATCCATGTCTTTTAGAAGTTCATCTTTATGGAGCTTCTTCATGCGATTCACACTAATACGGCCCAATCGACAATGTCACAAGTAAGCCTCACTCAAGCTATTTGGTTTTAATTTTGCGTTATTTATATTATATACATCCAATTTGAGATATAACACAAAAAGTACATTACTCATTGACGCACTAGCATAATAAATATTGTTTCTAAAAATAGACATAAGTCCATCTTCAGTGCTAAAACTAAATCCCTCATAATGTAATAATGCAACCAAAACAAAATTTTTGGTATTGCATGAAGCAAAATAATAATTATTCAGTTATAATACTACACTAGAAGGTAAAGGGAAATTGAAATCTCACACGGTAAGTGCAGCAATACTTGCTCCATTTTCAACGCCCAAGTCTATTTTCCCTTTTCTTCACTTGCCTTCTATTTATAATTCATGCACATAAAAAATAATGTGAGCACCACAAGCGGTATCTAATGCCTAAGTGAGATCAAATTCTAATGTGAGAATATTTGTTGTCATTATATCAATAACATAAATACATGAAGTACCAGAACTCATAGTTCCATTGTTCTTATCTTCCAAGTACTTGAAACAATTCCTCTTCCAACGTCCATTGGCCTTGTAGTAAAAACAATCGTGATCAACAATCACATTTGGCTTCTCACCACCCTTAGGTTTGACAACTTCCTTGTATTTTCCTTGGTAATTGCTCGTACTCTTATCCACTTTCTTAAAACCCTTCCTTTTGTTGACATTCGGAACTTCGTTATTAATTGTCATCATTAATATTGCCCTCAACATTTTTAAGCTTGCCATGAAGCTCATTCAGATCATGTTTCAAACCATTCATATGGTATGCGTTTTAAATAGTGCAAAACCATCTTGCAAGGATCTAAGAGCAATATCATTGGCTAGCTCTATGTCATGTGAGGTCCTTAGATTTTTCATCCTTTTGAAAAGCCTAGTCAGACTAATCACGCGAGGACTAACTAGTTCCCCCCTCACATGCTTGCTATCGAGTATAGCCTGGTCATTCTCTTATCGCTCTATCCTAGACTAATCCTGAAATAGTGTTCTCAACTCAGTATTGATAGTATAAGCATCAGAATGATCAAACCTCCTATGCAAATTAGGCTCCATTGCAACAAGCATGAAGCAAGATACAAGTAACGCCTCATATCTAACCCGAGTTTATGTTGCCTTCTCCTCAATTAATGAGGTGTTGGTCACAATAGGGATAGGGGTAGCTAGGACGTCCTCCCGCCCCTCGGACCTGAGAATGATTCTCAGATTTATTTCCCGATCAAGGAAGTCCGTTCTATTGCGCTTGTTTTTCTCAACTATTGAGCGCAAAGAGAACTTCAAATTATCGTTCGTCGTTATCTACAAATTATAAATGATGTACATACCAGTATATGTTTGAAATTGCAAATACTTATATTTAAACACTTTAAAATAAGTAAAAACATATTTTATTCAGCCGTTGTTGTACCTTTGAATAAAATATTTCAAGATCCCATCTCATACAAGACTCAACGTACTTTTGTCTTGCCTTAAGTCTTATGTGTTTATGGTAAGTAACAATTACTAATTATAACTCCTTATATTTTTTTTGTTGATGATCCCCATCCAATGTAGAAATCATCTCATTCCTCAAGATTCAAAACTTAGTCTTTTGGTCTCTCCATGGGTGCTACCAAATCTAGGTTTATGAACTCCCATATATATTCACCCTCACTTGATCCAATATTATGGAAGAACACCCTCACTTTTGTGAAGCTCATCCAACCAAAAATCCAAAACTTAATGGGTTATGATATGGAAAGGCATTGCCTCATATTATGGTAATAATTGTATGATTTGTTGATTTAGGAAAATAGTTATACACTATGTTAATACAATAAGATATAATATTTCATTAATTATTTGCTAAATATGTATTTAACGTTCCTAGGAGGCGGCCAAGATGCAACAAACTCAATCTTCGCCGGATCTACCTTGATCCCTTCGGCGGAAACTATGTGACCATGGAAGGTCACCTCAGACATCCAACTCGCACTTAGAGAGCATAACGTAAAGCTCTCTATCCTACAAGACTTGGAGTACGATCCTTAAGTCTCTTGCATGCTCCTCTTTGTTGCGAGAGTATACCATAATGTCATCGATGAACACCACCACGAACTGGTCTAGGAAGTCGATGAAGATGATGTTCATCAGCTCCCTGAAAATTGCGGGCGCATTCGTGAGCCCGAATGGCATCACTACAAACTCGTAGTGGCCATACCTGGTCCAAGATGCCGTCTTGGCTATATCTTGCTCCCTCACTCTCAGCTGGTGATACCCGGATCTCAGATCGATCCGTGAAAACACTAAAGCTCCGTGCAGTTGGTCCAAAAGATCGTTGATACGGGGAAATGGGTACTTATTCTTGATTGTCACCTTATTAAGCTCTCGGTAGTCATTAAATAACCTCATCGACCCGTCTTTCTTCCTGACAAAGAGTATTGGTGCGCCCCAAAGAGTTACCCTAGGGCGAATAAAGCCCTTCTCAACTAACTCCTAGAGTTGCTTCTTAAGCTCAAGCATCTCGATAGGCGCCATGCAATAGGAAGCCTTCGAGACGGTCTCGTCCCGGGCACTAGCTCAATGCCAAAGTCTACACTCCTTTGTGGAGGCAAACTTGATGGCTGATAGCATGTATTATAGTCTATATTTTTGGGCTGGTTTAGACGTTTTATCTTCATAAATCTGCATGTATGGATGTATATTATGTAATTATATTGTTGTTTCATCTACCTTTGCGGGAATTGAGGTCTACACCTAGTTTCGTTGTAAATGTAGGTAAAATGACACGTTTTGGACTAAAATGGAGCTAAGGAACTAAGGAGTCATTGGAGCTACATTCTAGAGCTTAAGGAAGACCTCATGAAGCATGTAAATGATTAAGAAGATTTACTTTGGACCAGATTCAAGAGATTTCACATTCAGTTGAGATTCACCTCGGTCAACTACAGTGTCACCTCGACCGAGGTGATCTTACGGAGCGTCCCAACCGAGGCGAATACCCTGCCGCCGACGAGATTCATATTTTTCGCTGAGAACTTTTAATTTTGGAAAGAAGATATCTTATATTTTTGGGCTGAATTTTTGGAAGGAAGATATTATTTTTGGGAGATCTATTTTAGAGATATGAATATATTTTATAGGATATTATCTTTTTAAGATATTATTATTTTTGGAAGATAATTCTCCTATATAAAGGGTTGGATTTTCCACAAGTTCAACCATGCTTGGAGCATCCAACAATTGAGGGATTTTCTGGAGGTTTTGAAGGAAGGTTTGAAGGAAGTATTAAAGTTCAGGGAAGAAAGGAGTCATAGTTGGAATTGCTTTTCGAAGGAGTTTGTAAGACTTTCTTAGATTGTCTTTTTGGTTGATTGTCTTTGCTGATTTGTGATTGAGGAATGCTTGTTGTTTGATATTTGATTCAATTATTGAGACCTTTTTCTTAAGGTTTTCTTGTTCGAATATTGATTCCCTTTTCATTAAATTGATTATTGTTATCATGATGATTGTTGGCTAAGTTTCTTATGCGATTCTAGGGTGATTGGCTAAAAGTTGTGGGAAAGGCGATGATAAAATGATCTTAATCCCAGCAGGACCCTGAAAGCTCGAGTCTTTAACCTTAACCCTAGAACACCTCGCTCAATCAAAGAACATCTCGGCCGGGGTGGGAACTTGACTGAACGAGGTGAATCTTTCTTGATCCGAAACTGAAGTTAAGTGTTCTAGTTTGCAAAATCCTATTCCTATTACACCTTTCCTGGTTCAATGCAAGCCTAGGATGAGACTTACCCGGTGATTCCTTTGCTTGTTTACCTAAGATCATGAGTGTAGGTAATAAAGGTTTATCCTTTATTGGGGGTTTGAGTGTGCCTTCATCCCATCTTTATGAGTTAGCCTGAGACTTATCCGGTAAAGGTTGATTTTATTCTCTTGGGTGGTGTGTTAGTTTGAGATTATAGTTCCTTTCCTTAGTACCTTGAGACTTACCCAGTAATAGGAGCTTTGGTTTGGGATAGTGAGTAGTGAGTCTTACCCGGTGATCTACTCCCACCTTAGAAACACCTTCCCTTTGCAAACCTTAGCTTTGTCCGCGTTATCCTTGAGATCTTGAGTCGGAACTACAACTAGATTCTTTAATCCCTAGAATCCGCATTTCCCCTTACTTGACTTTTATATCATCTTGATTGCTTTAAATGCTTATTTGCAATATTTGACAACCTGATTATGTGCTTTGTTTCACCTAAGTCCCTGTGATCGACCCTTGGAATTCTTTCTTTTTATTACAATTGACCCGTACACTGCGGGTTTGCATATTTGTTCAAGCATACTCCTTGGGTTATAAATTTAAAGCTTGCACCCACCGTTTGGAGCGAACAAGTTTTTGGCGCCGTTGCCGGGGACTTGGTCTAGACCGAGCCGGTTTCGGTTGTCTTTCGGGGCAATTGCCCTTGTTGCGATTAACCACTCTACTTGAGTGTTTTCGCAGGATCTTTTTTTAGGTTTATGCGAAGAACCCGTGTTGGAAAGGAAATCGTTCCTTACGATCCCGAATCAGAAAAGACATACAAGCGACGATTAAGAGAAGCTAAGATGGCCAATCAAGACAATCGTGATCTTGAGGCCGAATTGAAGGAGGCGCTGGAACAAATACGCCCCAACCAAGAAGAACTACAGCGAGAGAGAGAGAGAGAGAGAGAGAGAGAGAGAGAGAGAGAGAGAGCAGACTCGCGCAATAACTGAAGAGATTGAAGCAGATATGGCCTCTCTAAGGGCCCAGTTTCTGCCTCGACCGAACCAAGATCCTCGACCGAGGGAAGACCCAATCCATGTTGCCCCGGCCGAGATACATCAACCTCGGATGCTTGTCCGAGATGTTCTTTTTGCTAGAGTTCCACAAACCCTGGGACAGAGGATGAACCCTAATCAACAAGTGAGGCACCCAGGAGTCAACCTAGGTGATCCAGCTGAGCATGATTACAAACTTCGACCGCAAGTTCTATCTATGATCCGACAATGCCAATTTGGAGGTTTAGAGAGGGAGTCTCCACATCAGCATTTGCAAAACTATGAGATTCTGATGGAGACCTTGAGACCTTTGTTCGCTCCAAAAAGTGTGTGCAAGCTTTAAATTTATAACCCAAGAAGTATGCTTAAAACAAGGATGCGAACCCGTAGTGTACGGGTCAATTGTAATAAAAAGCAAGAATTCCAGGGGTCGATCACAGGGACTTAGGTGAAACCTAAGCAAGTATAGGTAGTCAATGTAATTACTAACCGCAAAAACGATTAAAGCAATCAAAGATGAATATAAAGTCAATTAAGGGAAATATGCAATTCTAGGGATTAAAGCATCTAGTTGTGGTTCCAAATCAAGATTTGAAGATAAAGCGGACAAAGCTGAGATTTTGCAAAGGGAAGGTGTTTCTAAAGTGGAATAGATCACCGGGTAAGTCTCACTACTCACTAACCCAAACCAAAGAACCTATCACCGGGTAAGTTTCCAGATACTAAGGAAAGGAATTATAATCGCAAACCCACACACCAACTAAGGGAATAGGATTAACCTTTACCGGGAAAGTCTCATGCTAACTCACAAAGAAGGGATGAAGGCACAATTGTTAGCATGAAAAACTGTGATATTTTAGGCACGTTTTCTAGATGTTTTTCATCCATTATAGTGTTCATTGATAAGGCATTGAAGCAATTGTTAGCTAGTTTGTCTATATTGTCGATATAGAGGTCTACATAAGCTTTGTGTTGATTGTAGGCGAATAAGAGCTAAAACCGAACAAATTAAGAGAGGATGGAGATGAATTGAGCACATCCAAGGATTGAGGACACAACAAAGAAGCCAAGGAAGATGCTAGGATGAGGAATGGCACGAAACAAAGGAAACTACGAGCAATCTATGCTTCCACACTCTAAAATACGGCCGTAATGAAGTCCACACCCAAAACCACGGCCGTGGAACTTGGCAACATGAACGTGGAGCATTCCAGAGAGTTACACGGTATAAAGTACGGTCGTGGAAGTTGTGAAGAACCGTAATCCACTTCCACACTCTAAACCACGGCCGTGGAACCCCATGAAACCGTGATTTAGGCAATCTTTTGACGAATAAAATATGGACACATTGTCTACGCATATGGGCCGGACGGTTATTCTATCCTTCCTTATAAAAGGACTGAAGGAAGGAGAATTTGGCAGCTTCGCTTACGCTCGCTTACACGTGCCTAGGGTTTCATTGGACGTGCGGAGAATTTCAATTTTGCAACGGAGATTTACGAAGGCTTGAAGATTTGGAAGTTGCGCTTTTGTTCCTAGGTTTGATTAGAAGACGGATTGACATCCCGCTCTTTGTTCTTATCAAGGATTGTGATTGGTTTGTGTTATTCCAAATCTGATATACATTATACCCTTGTTGTGGATTTGAGATTGATTTGAAGTTTATTGAAGGTTTTCGAAGGTTTTCATCTTTCATTCTTCTTAATCTTGAATTTGATATCATAATGACTGTTGTTGGCTAAAACCCTTTAGCAATTCTAAGGTGAAGGGTTAATAGTTGTGGCTTAGATAATGATAGATCGATCGTAAACAGATTGGATCCTGAGAGTTAGAGAGATTCGCCGACGAACCAAAATCACGGTCTGTTCTTGAGATTCCACGGCCGTGGAATTCAAGATCTGCCCGTAATTTGTAGCAGTTTACGAACTTTGCTTTTACTTTGATCCAAGGTTAAAGATTAGCTTTAATCTAGTCTAGGTTTGCCCTTTTCTAGGTAGTAGTGAAGCCTCAACAACCTCTACTTCGATTTCGAGTGTCACAACCTTAATCGGTTTAGTTATCTTGATCCTTGGGTTAGAAGTTTGGGTATTTGAGATTAATCCTTATTCATAGATCCTTTCTATACTGAAGCCTCAACAACCTTTATAGAGAGTGTCTTTAGATAAGTCATATAAAGTCTTAGAACTTTACCGTACATTACTTTACTTTAGCATACCTTTGCAACTCTTGACTCTGTCCTTAGTTATTTAGTATATCTTGAATCGATTGCCACAATTAGATACGTGGATCTTTAGGGTTGCTGTTTTCCCAATATATTTGCAAAGCTCATACATTTACTTGCTTGACGATTTATAACTGGATTTAACCCCCCAAATCCCTGTGTTCGATACTCTGGAATTCTTGCTTTACTACGCCGATCCGTACACTGCGGGTTTGCTTGCTTGATTCTAGTTTTATAAATTTAAAGCTTATTTTCACGCACGCTAAGTGGCGAACAAGTTTTTGGCGCCGTTGCCGGGGATTTGGTCTAGGCCGAATTCGGTTACCGGTTGTCAAGCTTGGGAGCTTAGCTCTTGTTATTTGATATGTCTTGTGAGTGATATTTGCAGGTTACCTTAGGTTTATGCGCAGGTCTAGGAACAACACGGACCTCTTACCTCTTGATCAGGAACTTGAGAAGACTTTGAGGAAGAAGCTCAAGGAAAGAAAGATGGCTGAAGAAAGAGAACGAGATTACCAAACGGAGTTAGTGGAGTCCGAAGCTCAACTTAGATGGAGCGAGAAGACTCGCAAGGAGGAATCGGAGCGTCATCAATCGAAAGTTGATGATCTAATGGATATGATATTTCAACTAAGGCTGGAATTGAGCAACCTTAAGAAGAAGAAGAGCAGGAAATCGTCAAGATTGGTTAGAACCAATTCATCCACGAGGATAGCGACTCTTCCATGCCACCACTAGAGGACATTGATCCGACGATCAATGTGAACCCATTTGCTCCAAGACCGGCTGCCAATCGTCGTGTTCCAGCTGGGGATGCAAGAACTACTCGTGTAGATGGAGAGCCAAGAACTCTTGGCCAAAGGATGGATCCAATTCAGCAACCATGCCGTTTAGGTGTGAACTTTGATGTGGATGATATGCAAGGGTTTAGCTTCAACCCACAAGTTATTACCATCGTTCGCCAAAATCAGTTTGGAGGAACGAGTGCTGAATCTCCACATCAATATTTACAAAATTTCGAGATCATGATGGAGACAATGAAGCCAAAGAATGCAACCACTAACAACTACAAGATCGAGCCATTCTTCTTCTCTTTGAAAGGGAAAGCTTTATCTTGGTATCAAGCTCTTCCAAATGGAAGACTTAACACATGGGAGGATCTTTCTGTGGAATTCCTCACCAAATTCTTTCCGCCATCCAAGACGGCGGAGTTGAGAGGTAAGATTAATGCATTTTCTATGAGGTCTAACGAAAGTTTGTTTCAATCTTGGGAAAGATTTCAGGACTTACTATTGGATTGCCCACACCATGGCATTTCCAAACTGGGTTTATTGGAGATATACTATAAGGGGCTGGATGTGGAAACACAATTCAAGCTCCAATCCCTTTCATGTGGCACATTCATGGACATGAGGGAAGACGACGCTTGGGACTTCATTGAGAAGCAAGCCCGAGTCATTGAAAAATATTCTCACCGGAAAGTAGAAGCAAATCAAGTGGATCAAGGAGCAAAGTTATCAAAAGCTGCTCAAACTCAAATCTTTTCTCTCAATACCGAGATTAAAGAGTTGAAGGAAGCCATTAAAACCAACTTTCCAAAGCAAAAGGGGCAAGATGTGGGTTATTTGGGAAACAACAATAACCACAATGGGAATGAGAATACAAACCGCAACAACCGCAACAACAACCGGAACAATGGAAATGAGAATACAAACTGCAACAACCGGAACAACAACCGGAACAATTGGAACAACAACAACCGGAATAACAATTGGAACAACAATTGGCGGTCCAACTAACAACACAATTCCGGTAATTCTTATCCCAATTCAGGAAATTCACTAACTCCACCTTCTTCTTCTTCCATTCCCTTGAAAAGTCGGGGACAAACATCTAATAGCGGAAGTACTTAGGGGAAAGAGAAGCCCGATCCCATGTTGGAAACAATTTTGGGAAAGCTTCAAGGATTGGAGAGTCACATTATTAAGGTCGATGATCACATCACTAAGGTTGATGAAGCCCAAAAGGTTTTAGAAAACCAAATGTTTAGTCAAGCTGAGGAAGTTCCTAGGAATCAAGGAAAACTTCCAAGAAAGACGGAGGATAACCCAAAAGGAAGGGTGATGGCTATCACAACTAGGAGCGGAGCAACAACCACCG
This sequence comes from Fagopyrum esculentum, assembly GCA_033239045.1. Lineage (NCBI taxonomy): Eukaryota > Viridiplantae > Streptophyta > Magnoliopsida > Caryophyllales > Polygonaceae > Fagopyrum > Fagopyrum esculentum. Next base: position 34,102,398 of record BSUD01000004.1, on the reverse strand, counting down.
ATCCGCAGCCTAAGTTTGTAGAAGTTTCTGTCGAGAAGGAGAAAGAGAAGGGAAAGGAGAAGGAAGACATCTACGTTCCTCCTCCAGCTTTCAAACCTCCCCTACCATTCCCGCAATCTAGATCAAGAGTGCGTCTAGACAAGCAATTCGGTAAGTTTATTGAACTCATGAGCAAACGGCATATTAATATACCTTTCATTGATGCAATTGTAGGTATGCCAGCTTATGGAAAGTTCCTAAAGGAGATCCTCTCTAACAAAAGGAAATTAGAGGATTTTGGAGAGGTTAAGATGAGTTCGGATTCATCGGATCTCATCAAGACAATGAAGGAAAAGATGCCCCCAAAGCTGAAGGATCCGGGGTCATTTTGTATTCCCATAGGAGTGGGAGATGTCACATATGATGCATTATGTGATTTAGGAGCAAGCGTGAGTATGATTCCGCTTGCCTATGCAGGAAGATCGGTTTAGGTGAACCTAAACCGGTGAAGATGACGTTATACATGGCAAATCAATCCATAACTCGTCCCGTCGGCATAGTTAAAGACGTCCCGGTCAAGCTTGGTAAGTTCTATGTTCCTATAGATTTTGTTGTGCTTGAATTCCTGCAGATAGTCCGGTCCCGATCATACTCGGAAGACTGTTTCTTGCAACATCCGGTTGTATAGTTGATTGCAAGAATGCTAGACTCGCCTTCGACATAGGAGAAGAAAAGTTAGAGTTCGTTCTTTCCACTTTGGTGAAGGAACCAGCTTTCGATGAGGATATATTCAACATCCATGACGAAGAGCTATCTAGAGAGGAGGTAAGTTCGATTCTCTTCAAAGGTCCCTTGCAAAAAGTTATTTCTATGAGCATTATGGATATAGGGGAAGAAGAGGAATGCAATGAGGAAATTGAAGCTTTAGAGAAGCAAAGAGAAGTGTATGAAGAAGAATTTGAGAAACTCTACGATGGGTCAGAAAATGTAAGAAATCACGGTCAGTCGTGCTATTCCACGGCCGTGGAATCCACCAACATAACCGTAATTAGCTATTCAAAGGACTCCAGTAAGTTATATGGCCAAAACCACGGCCGTGGAACAAACAGAGGCACCGTAATTGATTTCCACGCCCAAAACCACGGCCGTGGAGGAAACAAGGGAGCCGTAATTTTGGGTGAATCTGAAGGAAATTGTGTTTTCTCCACCACTTCTCTTGATTCTTCTCCAACATCTTCTACTTCCTTAGACGCTTCTAAGGAAGCATTGGATACTCCTCAAGAGCCATTAGAGACTCCTATAGTGATGGAATTGAAGCCACTTCCTACACATCTAAGGTACGCATTTCTAGGACCTAATTCTACCTTTTCGGTAATTGTTAGTTCCGATTTGAGTATAGATGAACATAGTAAGCTCATGGTTGTTCTTAAGAAACATAGGAAAGCCTTAGGGTATACTATAGAGGATCTAGTAGGAATCAAACCTTCACTATGCATGCATAAGATCCTAATGGAAGAAGACTTTAGAACTTCACGACAACCTCAAAGGCGGTTAAATCCGACCATGAAGGAGGTTGTCAAGAAGGAAATTCTTAAACTACTTGATGCAGGTATCATCTACCCTATCTCCGATAGCAAGTGGGTGAGTCCCGTACAGGTGGTTCTAAAGAAGGGAGGAATGACGGTCATCACCAAATAAAAACAATGAACTCATTCCCACACGAACCGTTATAAGATGGAGGATGTGCATAGACTACCGCAAGCTAAACAACGCAACGAGGAAGGATGACTTCCCACTACCCTTCATCGACCAAATGCTTGAGAGGTTAGCACAACACTCACACTTTTGCTATCTTCACGGTTATAGTGGTTTCTTTCAGATCCCGATACATCCGGACGATCAAGAGAAGACCATATTCACGTGCCCGTGGGGAACGTTTGCTTATAGGAGAATGCCGTTTGGGCTTTGCAACGCCCCAACCACCTTTCAAAGGTGCATGATGGCTATCTTCTCGGAGTACATAGAGGAGATCATGGAGGTCTTTATGGATGATTTCTCTGTTTATGGTTCCTCTTTTGATAATTGTCTTTCTAACCTTGCTCTTGTGTTACAAAGGTGTGAAGACACTAACCTAGTTCTTAATTAGGAGAAGTGTCAATTTATGGTGAAAGAGGGCATTGTATTAGGACACCTAATCTCTAGTAGAGGGATTGAAGTGGATAAGGCTAAGATAGAGACTATAGAAAAGCTTCCTCCCCCAACTTCGGTGAAAGGGATAAGAAGTTTTCTAGGACATGCTGGATTCTATAGACGTTTTATAAAGGATTTCTCCAAGATATCAAAACCGCTTACTAATTTATTGATGAAGGATGCAGTTTTTGATTTCTCGCAGGAATGCTTAGATGCGTTTAATATGATTCGGGAAGCTCTAATCTCAGCCCCGATTATTCAACCTCCGGATTGGAATATTCCATTTGAGGTTATGTGTGACGCAAGTGACGTAGCTATAGGGGCTGTGCTTGGGCAAAGAAAGGAAGGACGAACCCACGCTATCTATTACGCTAGCAAGACGCTAGATGAAGCGCATCTCAACTACGCCACTACCGAGAAGGAATTTTTAGCAATTGTATATGCATTTGAAAAGTTTCGCTCTTATCTTGTAGGTGCTAAGGTGATTGTGTACACGGATCATGCTGCGATCCGGTATTTGCTTGCAAAGAAAGATGCGAAACCAAGGCTAATTAGATGGATTCTTCTCCTACAAGATTTCGATCTAGAGATCCGTGACAAGAAGGGTTCGAAAAATTCTGTCGCGGATCATTTGAGTCGTCTACCACATCTAGAGGACGACAATCTACCTATAGATGACTCCTTTCCGGACGAGCATTTACATATCATAGAGGAGTGCATCGACGTGATCACCAAAGGTAACGAACCATGGTTTGCTGATTTTGTTAACTATTTGGGTTGCCAGGAATTACCACCCGGATTATCCTACGCACAAAGAAAGAAGTTCTTTAAGGATGTTCGGGAATACTTTTGGAATGAACCTCTCCTCTTCAAGAGAGGTCCTGACGGCATCATTCGGCGATGTGTGCCGGAAGATGAGATGCAAAGTGTCATCCGTCATTGTCATTCACTACCTTGTGGAGGACACGCTAGTTCGAACAAGACTAGCGCTAAGGTATTGCAATCTGGATTCTTTTGGCCTACTTTATTTAAAGATGTGCAAACCTTTATTTCCTACTGCGATGCTTGTCAAAGAACAGGGAACATATCTAGGAGAAACGAGATGCCTCTTAACAACATTCAAGAGGTGGAGATCTTTGACGTTTGGGGAGTAGACTTCATGGGACCTTTCCCATCATCTTGTGGAAACCAATACATACTTTTAACCGTAGACTACATTTCGAGGTGGGTTGAAGCAATTGCCTCTCCCACTAATGATGCCATGGTTGTGGTTAAGTTCTTTAACAAGACAATCTTCCCACGATTTGGGACACCACGGACTATCATTAGTGATGGAGGTTCTCACTTCATTGCCTGACGATTCGAAGCTCTTTTAGCTAAGTATGGGGTGACTCACAAGATCGCCACCCCTTATCATCCACAAACTAGTGGACAAGTGGAGATCTCGAACCGGGAGATTAAGGGAATCCTAGAGAAGACGGTTTCAAGGACAAGGAAGGATTGGTCTTTGAAGCTCGATGACGCATTATGGGCATACCGGACTGCGTATAAGACTCTCATCGGAACAACACCATACAACCTTGTGTATGGGAAGTCTTGTCACTTGCCGGTAGAATTGGAGCATAAAGCGTATTGGGCAATAAAGTGGTTGAACTTCAGCATGAAGGAAGCGGGAGAGAAGCGTCTCTTGGACCTTAACGAGCTTGAAGAACTTCGCTTGAACGCCTACGAAAACGCCAAGATCTATAAAGAAAGAGCGAAGCGTTGGCATGATAAGCATATCATTCCAAAGGACCTCAAAGAAGGAGATCAAGTTCTCCTCTTCAATTCAAGGCTCCGTCTCTTTTCAGGTAAGCTTAAATCTCGTTGGACTGGACCTTATCTAATCAAACGTGTTTTTTCCCATGGTGCAGTTGAAGTATGGGGTGAAAAGGGCGGAAGCTTTAAGGTGAACGGTCAACGACTCAAGAAGTATTCACCAGAACTCCAAGCTGAAGAGTTCGCGCCCACCGCACTTGAATAAGTGCGAATTTGGTCTAGCTACGGACCTTAAACAAGCGCTTCTTGGGAGGCAACCCAAGGTATTGCACTTACGTTTTTCTTTTTGATTCGTAGATTAGACTAGTTTAGACGTTTTTGTTTTGTTTTGCCTTCGATACCTTCCGGTATGTTCGTGTTTTTGGATGTAGAAACAGTGAAAAAGGAAAAGAGAAGGAAAGTTTTGAAGAAAATTGACGAAACTTGGACTTTGACACATTACAGAGAGTTCCACGGACAAAACCACGGCCGTGACAGCTACAGTGACCGTATTTTGCAAAAGCCTGAGAAAATCACCAAGACCACGGTTCCGTACATTTCCACGGCCGTGGAACCCCTCAAGTGACCGTAATTTTCAAAAGATTTTACGGCCACTATAAAAACCACATTTCTTCACAAAACACACCAAAACTCCATTTTCCACGCCCAAAAACGCCGAATTGATCCCCCTCTCTCAAATCTCCGTTCGTTAATCGTTTCGAACGATTCTTTAACCCAAACTGGAGCAAATTCGATCATCTACAAGATCCAAGCAACGATTCGAGTGAACAATCGCCGGAGAAGACGGAATTTGGATTTTAAAATCCAAAAACCTAGGTTTTTCTTCTCTTCTTTCACTTTGTCGATTCGATTCAGTTTTTGCAAGATATATTAGGAGAACTGATTAGAACTGGATTGAAATTAGTCTAGGGCTGCTATCTGCTGATTGTGGTGTTGATTGAGTGATTTTTGAGGATTAACCAACCGAATCACGGTCTTTGGGTATTCCACGGCCGTGGAAATTGAAGAACAGACCGTAGTTTTGAACAGAACATTGACTTTGTTAGGAGAATGTCTAATAGGACCAAGAAAAGGAAAGACAATGCTTCCTCCTCTTTCCAGGCACCCCCTAGTGAACCACCATCACCACCATCACCCCCACCCCCTATAGTTCCACAAATTCATGATGATTACCTAGATGCTTTAGAGAGAATTGTGAAGAGACCGGTCATAGGACCTCGTTACTTGCTTCTTGAGGATTTAGAGCCACTGAATGTGGTAGGTGACCTTACTTGGTTGCTTGATAGAGCCGGTTTGATCATCTTCTCTGCTATTCGGGAAGATGCGTATGTGGAGATCACTAGAGAGTTTGTGATCTCATTTGAGCATAGCCATGTGGATAGGACAGTTTCTTTCCGGCTGATGGAGAGGAACTATGAGTTTTCGATCCGAGAGTTTGGAGCCTTCTTTGGGTTCCATGAGACCTTCAATGGTCGATTTTCTAGTGGTGTGTACGCCAAAGATTTTTGGGAGGATATTGCCATGGTATACGCCAGCGAGGACCGCTAGCAACCTGCTGATACCAAGGCTAAGTTGATCTATCACTTAGCCTTGAAGATTGCCCACCGAGTGCTTTCTGAGTGTCTTTTCCCTAGGACGGAGACTCCTCAGAAGATCAAGACAGATGAGCTATTTTTGTTGTACTGTATGCTGCATGGGAAGCCTGCTGATTGTGCCACTCTCTTAGCTTCTACCATTAGTAAGCTAAAGAACAAGAGGGCCGGCAACATTGGATATGGTGGGATAATCACCCACCTTGCTAGACAGTTAGGAGTAGACTTCTCCGCCTGCACTAGGATAGCGGTGAGGCCGTTAGGACTTCAGAGTCTCATGACTAGAGGGTTGATTTTCCCTAGACATAGAGGTCCACCCACCGCCGCCATGCCTTGGGAGGATAGAGAAGGTAGAGGTGTTGCATGGCTTCCCGAGTACTCCATTATGGCTGAACGCCATATCTGGAAGGAGACATTCGCTGCTATGCATGCGAATAGGTTGGTAGCACCTCCTTACGTTCCCCCTGAGGCACCTGCTGTAGCTGAGGAGGAGATGGGAGGAGATGGTGAGTTTGAGGGAGGAGGTGAGGAGCACGATTTTGGTACCTTCCCGGATCAGCCGGATACATTTCCCGACCTCCCTAGACATTCTCCCCGCCCTGCTAAAGCTTCCGCCTCTTCCTTTCTCCGTGCTAGCGTGAGTGAGAGGCCGACATGGATGGCGACCCCTCCTAAGTGGTATAGCACGCAGCCGGAGTGGATGAGAGCTCCACCGACTTGGCATGCACAACCACCACCTGCACCAGCACCATCAGATGCACCAGCTTGGTATAGCCAGGCGCCGGAGTGGTACGAGCAGCTGCCGGAGTGGGCCACCGACCTTTCCAGTAGAGTCGGAGCCTTGGAGATCCACGCGGATGCTAGGGATGCACGAGCCGACGCACATGACCGGATGATGAGAGACATTTACCGCCAACAGTTTGGGCGGAACTACGACCCCGGCTTCTTCCCGTTTCCACCACCACCGGCACCCCAGTGAGGACGATGATGATCTACCTCTTTAGCCACTCCACCACCGTCTTGTGAGTTCATTTTCTTTCTTTCTTTTCTTTATTTCTTTTTGAATATTAGGGACAATGTTTGTCTCAAGTATGGGGTGGGGTGTGACTATTTGTTTGTAATAACTCTAATCACTTTTGCTTGCTTTGATCGAGAACACTTTGCATGTTTCATTCCATTGTTACACGTTTCATTATCGCATTGCATGAAAAAGCTTTTGAAAAACCCATAAAAATCGGAAAATTTTGAAAATTTTGTGCTTCTAAGAATTGAGATGATTTCTATGATAATCACTACTTGTGAATTGAGATTTTAATGACAATTGTATGCTTAAACAAATTGTGAATTGAAAAGAAATTGAATGAGTTAATTATCCCTGTTTTGCAAGTTTCATAATGTGAAGAGTTTTATCTAAATCATATTGAGAAATCAAAGTTGAAATCACATGATAAGTTCTTATACTTCTTGTTGAAATGATTAAGGCAATTCGATTCTCTTTCTTCTTTCTTTGATCATTTAGCCCTTCAATGAAATAATGGCCTCCTTTACCTATCCGGGAATTTGGAGGAGTTGATATTTGGCATGTTTGATGTGGGAGGGCCATGAAAGCAAAATTTTGCATTCAAAGAATAGAAAGAACTTATAGGTTTGGGGAATTCAATCATGACGATGAGTAACTCGGCACCATTCACATAGCCGGGTGTTTGTGTCTTGCCAAAGTCGGATTGAGCATTATTCCTAACGGATTATGGTATGTGCATCAAGGGTTTGAGGCATCTCGCAAAATTGAGAACCGCCAATCTCCTAGGCTTCGGTTTTTGTGCACCTCTGTCCATAACTCCAAAAGTAAAGTCGAAAAATTATGTGCAAAAGAAGAGAGCAAAGCTCTAAGTTGAAAGTGTTGCAAAATCGCAAGAGAAAAAGAAAAGAGTTAGTTATCCACTTTCCCGGATTCATGCACCACATTCCTTATAGTTTCCTTTCCCTTTCCGCATTCTAGACCTTACTTGAAAGTCCTTAAGATCAAGAGAATGTTATATGACTTGGTGATCTAAATTGAAGTTTCTTATGATTGATTTTGAAAACGTTTAAAGGTTATGATGCTTACATTGAAGTTTGATCAATTCACGATGTTTCCTTTCTCTTTATTCTTTGCTTATGTATATGAGAGTCTCGTGAATGAATGAAGCAAGGTTTGAGAATGATATATTTACTAGAAGCACATTCACCTAAAAGATGTTTTGTTTTTGAGATTGCATACATATTTCATCCTAACTTGAATTCTAAAGCTTTTGAAAGACCTTGCTTAGGGACAAGCAAGTGGCAAGTATGGGGTATTTTGTTAGCATGAAATATTGTGATATTTTAGGCACATTTTCTAGATGTTTTTCATCCATTATAGTGTTCATTGATAAGGCATTGAAGCAATTGTTAGCTAGTTTGTCTATATTGTCGATATAGAGGTCTACATAAGCTTTGTGTTGATTGTAGGCGAATAAGAGCTAAAACCGAACAAATTAAGAGAGGATGGAGATGAATTAAGCACATCCAAGGATTAAGGACACCACAAAGAAGCCAAGGAAGATGCTAGGATGAGGAATGGCACGAAACAAAGGAAACTACGAGCAATCTATGCTTCCACGCTCTAAAATACGGCTGTAATGAAGTCCACGCCCAAAACCACGGCCGTGGAACTTGACAACATGAACGTGGAGTATTCCAGAGAGTTACACGGTATAAAGTACGGTCGTGGAAGTTGTGAAGAACCGTAATCCACTTCCACACTCTAAACCACGGCCGTGGAACCCCATGAAACCATGATTTAGGCAATCTTTTGACGAATAAAATATGGACACATTGTCTACGCATATGGGCCGGACGGTTATTCTATCCTTCCTTATAAAAGGACTGAAGGAGGGAGAATTTGGTAGCTTCGCTTACGCTCGCTTACACATGCCTAGGGTTTCATTGGACGTGCGGAGAATTTCAATTTTGCAACGGAGATTTACGAAGGCTTGAAGATTTGGAAGTTGCGCTTTTGTTCCTAGGTTTGATTAGAAGACGGATTGACATCCCACTCTTCGTTCTTATCAAAAATTGTGATTGGTTTGTGTTATTCCATATCTGATATACATTATACCCTTGTTGTGGATTTGAGATTGATTTGAAGTTTTTCGAAGGTTTTCATCTTTCATTCTTCTTAATCTTGAATTTGATATCATAATGACTGTTGTTGGCTAAAACCCTTTAGCAATTCTAAGGTGAAGGGTTGATCGTTGTGGCTTAGATGATGATATATCAATCGTAAACAGATTGGATCCTGAGAGTTAGAGAGATTCGCCGACGAACCAAAATCACGGTCTGTTCTTGAGATTCCACGGCCGTGGAATTCAAGATCGCCCGTAATTTGTAGCAGTTTACGAAATTTGCTTTTACTTTGATCCAAGGTTAAACATTAGCTTTAATCTAGTCTAGGTTTGCCCTTTTCTAGGTAGTAGTGAAGTCTCAACAACCTCTACTTCGATTTCGAGTGTCACAACCTTAATCGGTTTAGTTATCTTGATCCATGGGTTACAAGTTTGGGTATTTGAGATTAATCCTTATTCATAGATCCTTTCTATACTGAAGCCTCAACAACCTTTATAGAGAGTGTTGATAGCATGAATTATAGTCTATATTTTGGGGTTTGTTTGGACGTTTTATCTTTCATAATCTGCATGTTTGTATGTATATTATGTGATTATATTACCATTTCATCTACCTTTGCGGGAATCGAGGTCTACACCTAGTTTTGTTGTAATCGTAGGTAAAATGGCGCGTTTTGCATCAAAAAGGAGCAAAAGGAGCTATGGAGTCATTGGAGCTACATTGAGGAACATAAGGAACCATCCAGGAAGCATAGCCATGGATTAAAGATTCACTTTGGACCAGTTTTGAGAGATTTCACATTCAGTTGTGACTCACCTCGGTTGACCACAGATTCATCTCGACCGAGGTGATCCAGAGAAGCCGACTCGACCGAGGCGAATACCTAGGACGCGGCGAGAATATTTTATTCTTGGCTGAGATCTTTTATCTTTGGAAAGTGATCTTATATTTTTGGGCTTGGTTCCTGGAAGGAAGAAGATATTATAGATCATATATTTTACCTATTTTTATGGGAAGAGATCTTTCTAAGATATCTTATCTTTGGAGGGTTATTTTCCTATAAAAAGGGTTGGATTTCCACAAATCCAACATCATGCTATACCATCAATCAGGGTTTATACGCAGCAGCAGCCATACTCCAGTTGGGAGATTCGAAAAACCTTTTTGAAGGTTGAAGGAAGATTGAAGTCTATAGCTTTTATAGCTTTTGAAGGGTTTTGTAAGATCATCTTAGATTTCCTTCCTTGTTGTCTTGCTTGTTGGATTTCTATCCAAGGAACGTTTTGTTGTGATATTTGATTCAGTTATTGAAGTCTTTTCATTAAATTCTTCTTGTTCAAATATTCACCTTCTTCCCATATATTTGATTAATACTTTCATGATGATGATGAGTGGCTAATTTCCTTGTGTGATTCTAGGGTGATTGGCTGAAGGTTGTGGGAAAAACAATGATAGAATAATCTTAGATTCCAGTAGGACCCTGAAAGTTTGAGTTTTTAACCTTAACCCCAAGCATCTCGCTCAGTCGATGAACATCTCGGCCGGGGTGGAATTTGGCTGACCGAGGTGACTTATCTGATCCGAAACTGAAAGTTAAGTGTTAGAGTTTGCCAAATCCTATTCTTATTACACCTTTCCTGGTTCAATGCAAGCTTAGGATGAGACTTACCCGGTAATTCCTTAGTTTGTGTACCAACGATCATAAGTATAGGTAATAAAGGTTTATCCTTTATTGGGGTTTGAGTGTGCTTTCATCCCATCTTTGTGAGTTAGCCTGAGACTTACCCGGTAAAGGTTGATTCTATTCCCTTAGATGGTGTGTTAGTTTGAGGTTATAGTTCTTTATCTTAATTCCTTGAGACTTACCCGGTAATAGGAGTTACGGTTTAGGATTAGTGAGTAGTGAGACTTACCCGGTGATCTATTCCACTTTAGTAACACCTTCCCTATGCAAAAATCTCAGCTTTGTCCGCTTATCATTAGATCTTGAGTTGGAACCACAACTAGATGCTTTAATCCCTAGAATTGCATGTTTCCTTTATTGACTTCTTATTCATCTTTGATTGTGTTAATTGCTCTTCTGGTTAGTATTTACAAAAGCATACTGTAACTGGACTTTGTTTCACTAAGTCTCTGTGATCGACCCCTGAAATTCCTTGCTTTTACTACGATTGACCCGTACATTGCGGGTTCGCATCCTTGTTTTAAGCTTAAGTCTAGGGTTATAAATTTAAAGCATGCACACACCGTTTGGAGCGAACAAGTTTTTGGCGCCGTTGCCGGGGACTTGGTCTAGACCGAGCCGGTTACGGTTTGCTCTTGGGGCACTTGCCCCCGTGTCTACTGACCACTCTACTTGAGTGACTTTTACAGGTTCTTTCTTAGGTTTATGCGAAGAACCCGCACTGGGAAGGAAATCGTTCCTTACGATCCCGAACCAGAAAAGACATACAAGCGACGCTTAAGAGAAGTGAAGGTGGCCCAACAAGACAACCGCGATCTTGAGGCCGAGTTGAAAAAGGCGCTAGAGCTGCTACGCCTCAGCAGAGAAGAACTAAGGCGAGAGAAGGAAGAAACTCGCACCAAAACTGAAGCAATCGAAGCAGAGATGGCCGTCATACGAGACCAGATTCTACTTCGACCGAGGGAAGATCCAGTCCCAGATCCTCGACCGATGCAGGATCCAGTTGCTGACCCTCGACCGAGGCAGGTTCCAATACCTGACGCACCGGCCGAGATACTTCCACCTCGGATGCCAGTCCGAAACGTTCTTTTTGCAAGAATCTCACAAACCCTAGGTCAAAGGATGGACCCCAATCAACAACTGAGGCGTCCAGGAGTTAACCTAGGAGACCCAACGGACCATGACTACGAACTTCGACCGCAAGTTCTATCCATGATTCGCCAATGCCAATTCGGAGGGATGGAGAAGGAATCACCACATCAACATCTTCAAAACTATGAGATCTTGATGGAGACCTTGAGACCTCCGAGGATTGAAAATAACAACTACAAGCTAAGACCTTTTTACTTTTCTTTAAAAGATAGAGCTCTTACTTGGTATCGATCTCTTCCTCTAGGAAAAATTAGCACATGGTAGGAAATGTCTACGGAGTTCTTGACTAAATTCTTTCCCCCCTCAAAGACTGCTGAAATGAGAGGGAAGATCAACGCTTTCATTATGAAGGACAAGGAGAGCTTGTCCAAGTCATGAGAGCGGTTCAAGGACATTCTTTTGGATTGCCCACATCATGGGATTCCAAAGCTAGAGTTATTGGAGATATACTTCAAAGGACTGGACGGAAGCACCTAGTTCCATCTCCAACTACTCTCCGCCGGTACCTTCATGGACATGGCGATTGACGAGGCTTGGGACTTCATCGAGAAGCAAGCCTTGCATATGGAGAAGTACACCCACCAAGGAACTGAAGGTGGAGTTAAAAGAGTTAACTTTCAGGAAACTCAGCCCAACAACAATCAACTCACATCTTTGAAGAATGACGTGAAGCAATTGAAGGAACTCTTGGTTGCACAAACCAAGAAGGAAGAGCAAGGGCAAAGGAACAACAACAACGGATACCGTAACAACAACGGTTCCCGGAACAACAATTACAACAACAACAATAGAGGATCCAATAGCAACAACTGGAGGGCGAACAACCAAAATTCTGGTAACAATCATTCAAACTCCAACTCTAACGATTCCTCTAACCCTTTCCTCTCTTCCCCTTCTTCTTCTTCTACTCCATTAAAAAGCCAGGGGCAAGGATCAAGTTCGTCTCAACCAGAAAAGAAAGACGCAGTTCTGGAGGCTATCTTGATCAAGCTCAACGCTATGGAGACTTCTATGACTTCATTTTCGAAGGCCTAAAAAGCCTTTGAACAACAACTTGCAAGTAGGGCGAATGAAGCGCCAAGAGATCCAGGGAAGCTTCCAGCAAGGACGGAAAGCAACCCTAAGGGCCAGATCATGGCCATAACTACGAGGAGTGGACTGAAAACTGCAGATCCAGTGCCTCGGTCGGTGCCAGTACCGACGAAGACCACCTCGGTCCAGATGCAGTCGAAGAACACTTTGGCCGAGATACCAAACGAGGTGGAGCCACAAAAAGCGGAAGGGAAAACTGAAGTTTACGTTCCACCTCCTGCATACAAACCACCACTTCCATTCCCCCAGTCAAGAGGCAGAGCACATCTAGACAAACACTTTGGTAAGTTCCTTGACTTGATGAATAAGCTGCATATTAAATCCTCGGAACTCATACAAATCATGAAGGAGAAGATGCCACCTAAATTGAGAGATCCCGGCTCATTCTGCATTCCCATTCAAGTTGGGGATGTCACTTGTGAAGCCCTATGTGATCTAGGAGCCAGCGTGAGCATCATCCCGCTGGAGCTATGTGTGAAGATCGGAGTTGGAGAGCCCAAGCCGGTCAAGATTCGACTTTATATGGCGGATCGCTCCATCACCCATCCCGTGGGCATCTTGGAGGACGTTCCGGTCAAGTTAGGTAACTTCTATCTACCTATAGATTTTGTTGTACTTGACATTCCCGCAAATTATCCTGTCCCTATTATTCTCGGGAGGCCATTTCTAGCAACTTCGGGTTGCAACGTGGATTGCAAGAACGCCAAGTTGAAATTCAACGTTGGCGGCGATGAAGTGGAGTTCGCACTACTTGCAGCCATGAAAGGGGAGCAACTAAGCGATGATATCTTCAACATCTACGATGAAGAAAAATCAAGAGAATTGGTGAGCTCTATCCTTACTAAAGATCCACTCGAAAGAGTTATTAGCTTCAGTTTAATGGAGGAAGGTATAGATGCTTCTTGTGATGCAGATATACGGAGCTTAAAAGCACTAGAAGAGGATCCAGGAGCTAAAATTGAGAAGCTAATCCAGGAGACGCAGATCTCCAGTTTCGGTTCCAGTTATAGTACCTCGACCGAGGCGCTTCCTGGACTGAGCGAGGCGACTGAAGAACATCTCGGTCAACGCCTCTGCGCCTCGACCGAGGTCGATGGCGAGACGATTTCAACTGAGACTTCCGAAAGTCCAGATTCTGAATCCATTCCACTGGAAGGAGGAATCAAGGATCCCCCTCAGAAAGCACCCCCAGTTGTGGAGCTTAAACAACTCCCTAGTCACTTGAGGTATGTCTTTCTTGGACCGGATTCTACTTATCCCGTTATTGTTAGTGCTTCCCTTTCCAAATCCGAATTGTCTAAGTTAATGCATGTCCTGAGAAAGCATCAAAAGGCTATAGGTTATACCACGGATAACCTAATTAGCATTAAGCCTTCTTTCTGCATGTATAGAATTTTAATGGAGGACAATCATAAGACTTCACGGGAACCTCAAAGACGGTTAAATCCGATCATGAAAGAGGTTGTGAAGAAGGAAATTCTTAAGTTGTTGGATGCAGGTATCATTTATCCTATCTCGGATAGCAAGTGGGTTAGCCCAGTGCATGTAGTTCCGAAGAAAGGAGGGATGACCGTTGTGATAAATAAGAACAACGAGTTGATACCAACTAGAACCGTTACGGGCTGGAGGGTTTGCATCGATTATAGGAAGCTGAACACAGCCACACGGAAGGACCATTTTCCACTTCCCTTTATTGATCAAATGCTCGAGCGGTTGGCCCAGCATTCACACTTTTGCTACTTAGACGGCTATAGTGGATTCTTCCAGATTCCTATCCATCCGGATGATCAGGAGAAGACCACTTTCACTTGTCCATGGGGGACATTTGCTTATAGGAGGATGCCATTTGGATTGTGCAATGCACCCGCTACCTTCCAGCGATGCATGATGGCTATCTTTTCCGAGTACATAGAGGAGATCATGGAGGTATTTATGGATGATTTTTCTGTATATGGTTCCTCTTTTGATGATTGCCTATCTAACCTTTCTTTAGTACTTAAAAAGATGTGAAGACACTAATCTTGTTTGAATTGGGAGAAGTGCCATTTTATGGTTAATGAAGGCATTGTGCTAGGACACCTCGTCTCTAATCGAGGCATTGAGGTCGATCGCGCTAAGATGGAGACTATTGAGAAACTCCCTCCACCTTGTTCTGTTAAAGGTGTGAGGAGTTTTCTCGGGCATGCAGGTTTCTACAGGAGATTCATCAAGGACTTCTCTAAGATTTCTAAACCTCTAACTAACCTCTTGAATAAAGATGTTGTTTTTGAGTTTTCGCAGGAGTGTCTTGATGCTTTTTACAGGATTAAGGAAGCGTTGATCTCTGCTCCTATTATCCAACCTCCGGATTGGACCTTGCCCTTTGAGATCACGTGCGATGCTAGTGATGTAGCCGTAGGAGTGGAGCTTGGACAAAAGAATAATGGATGGACCACCACCATTTACTATGCTAGCAAAACGCTAGATGTAGCACAACGCAACTACGCTACCACCGAGAAGGAGTTATTGGCGGTTGTATATGCTTTCGAGAAGTTTCATTCCTATTTAGTAGGGGCGGAAGTCATTGCCTACACCGACCATGCAGCCATTCGTTACTTGTTGGCTAAGAAAGATGCCAAGCCACGCCTTATTCGATGGATTCTCTTGCTTCAAGAGTTTGACCTAGAGATCCGCGATAAGAAGGGATCCGAGAATTCTATTGCGGATCACCTCAGCCGGCTACCTGCATCTTCACGCGAGAAGGACGACCGGCCCACAGACGATTCATTCCCTGATGAGCACTTACACTTGTTGGAGCGTTTGATAGATTTACTTACTTCACCCCACGATGGAGGTGAAGTATGGGGTGAGGGCACCTCCCATCACGTTTGAGAGACGCATTATGGTCCAGCTAGCGACCTTAAACCAAGCGCTTCTTGGGAGGCAACCCAAGGTATTGCTTTCTTTTCCCTTTTTCTAGTCTAGCTTAGATAGTTTTTGCTTTTGCTTTGCTTTGTTTTGTTTTTGGCGTTCTAGACAGATAACAGGAGACATCTAAGAAAGAAGCATAACTAGAAGGACAGAAGTTCGAGAATTTGAGAAGATGGAGTTTGACTGAGGCATCTCGGTTGCTATCAGAGCACCTCAACCGAGATGATTCTTGAGCAACCGAGGCGACTAGGGTTTTCTGAAGAACCACCTCGGTCTGTACCACCTCGGTCCAGTCGAGACCATCTCGACCGAGGTGACAGCAGTCCAGAAAAGGGTATAAAAGGCGGAAGATTTCTCTCTCCTCACTTTACTCTTTCCCCTCGACCGCGGCAACAGTCCACCTCGCTCCTCCGATTTCTTGCTCGTTTTCAACGATTTCTGTCTCCAAACTGCGATTGAAGGATAGAAGATCGTGTTGCAAGTACAGATCTGCAGAAAATCGAACCGATTCGGCCAAAACGAGGTAAAACGAACCGAAACCCTAACCTCTCCATTTCGCTTTGATTTGGGCTTTAGTTGCCCTTGCATTTGTTGAGGAAAGGCTTAAGTACCCCATAGGAAGCAGTTGTAGTGATTTTGGGGGAAAAGAACTGAATTTTCAGAAGGAATTAGAATCCAGTTTTCCGCCTCGGTCCAGTCGAGCTGTTCCTCGGCCGAGGTGATTCTTGAGTGTTGTCGATCAGTCGACCGAGGTGACCTGACAGTTTGATTTTCTGAAAATGAGTTCTGACCGCCGCCTTACCCTCAGGGATATATCCTCACCTTCCCTTTCTTCCTCTTCTTCCCGACCTTACCGCCCGGTGATCCATGAGCGACACCGGGTGGATTATGAGCGTATTTTCGGCCGTCCAGTGATTGCACCACGTTTCCTGGACGTGTCTGCTTTTGATTGCCTCCAGGTAGGCGGAGACCTTAGGAGGATGATTTCTACAGTTGGGCTGGATCAGTTTACTAAGATCCGAGCCCCAGCCTATTTGGAGCCGAACCTAGAGTTTGTTAGCTCCTTCACTTACCTCCCCACAGAGCGTTCTGTGAAGTACCGGTTGATGAACCGGAACTTCTTAGTGCCACTTGAGTACTGGAGAGATATTTTTGGCTTTCCGAAGCCCACCGCTGTTGACTTCCCATCCCGATCAGTAGCTAGGGAGTTTTGGGGGCAGATTGCCCATATCGTTGAGCACGCAGATAAATGGCGCCCTGGAGATTCAAGGGAGAAGGTCATCTTCCATTTAGCCTTTAGGTTAGCCCACCGGATATTCAGCGAGACACTTCTGGCGCGTACTGAGACGCCCCAGAAGATCCGACAGGGAGAGCTTTTCAGTTTATACTGCATGGTTACTGGGTGTTTCCCGGACTTTGGCTTGATGCTAGCAGAGGATCTGCACAGAATCAAGGCCTGCAAAGGGAGACATCTACTGCGGAGGGCTTCTCACCCATATAGCTAGCTATCAGGACATGGATCTCAGTGCTTGCACGATGGTGGCGGCTGCCAAGCCGCTTGGATTGCAGGAGATGATCACTCGGCGGATTCTAGTTCCCCGAGGTCTGACTACTCCGTACGTGGCTATGCCGTGGGAGCTGACTGCGCCACAAGGGATTAGGTGGTCTGCCCAGTTTTTTGCTTATGACCCTTTCTATTGGTAGACCGCTTGAGCCCTACTGATGGAGGATTACAGAGAGGCAGCAGCTGCACCAACTGAGGAGGAGGAGGCTGATGATGAGGAGACAGTTGATGAGAGAGAGGGTGGAGTCCCGATGGATACAGGGACAGATACTGCCGGGTGTTTGTGTCTTGCCAAAGTCGGATTGAGCGATATTCCTAACGGGTCATGGTATGTGCATCAAGGGTTTGATGCATCTCAAGAAATTGATGATTGTTGATTTCCTAGGCTTCGGTTATTGTGCACCTCTGTCCATGCATCCCAAAAAGTAAAGTAAAAGAAAAAAAAAGTGTGAAATAAGCAAAGCTTATTGGTGGAAGATGTTGCAAGTCAAAGTGAAAGTGAAGTATATCCTTTTCCCGGATTCTAGCACCACATTACCATACATACATCCCTACCCTACACGTTTCTTGACCTTTCTTTTGGGAAGCCCTTGAGACCTTGAGCTTGTTGATTGACTTAGTGGTTTAAACTGGATTATACATGATTAATTTTGATAATTATGACTTATTATGCATTCTATGATTTTATGCAAAGATGAACAACTTTCCTATATTTACAAAATGTTTTGAACATGTTTTGATTTTAAATTCCATGAAGTATTCTCTTAGAGTGATCTATGATAGTTGCACACCATAAAAATGTTTTTGAAAGACTTTTCATTTATTTTATTGACTTATAATCCATTCTATCTTGCCTTTTATATGCGGAACTTGCTTGGGGACAAGCAAGGGCTAAGTATGGGGTATTTTGATAGCATGAATTATAGTCTATATTTTGGGGTTTGTTTGGACGTTTTATCTTTCAATAACTGAATCAAATATCAAACACAATCAGCGTTCCTTGGATCACAAATCCAATCAAGACAACCAACAAAAAGGAATCTAAGAAAATCTTACAAAACTCCTTCAAAAGCTATGACAAAACTATGAACTTCCTACAATCTTCCTTCAAACTTCCAAAAATCCTTCCTAACTGCTGTGTAGAATGTAGTGTAGTGGGGATAGCGGGTTGCTGAATTTGTGGAAAATCCGGCCCTTTTTATAGGAGAATTATCTTCCAAAGATAATAATATCTTAAAAAGATAATATCCTAATAAAACATATCTTATCTCTAAAATAGATCTTCCAAATATATGATCTTCCTTCCAGAAATCCAGCCCAAAAATATAAGATCTCTCCTTCCAAAAAACAAGATCTCATCCAAATAAAATATATCTCGCCGCGGCTGGGTGTCCGCCTCGGTCGAAACGCTCCTCAAGATCACCTCGGTCGAGATGGTACTGTAGCTGAACGAGGTGAATCTCAACAGAATGTGAAATCTCTTAAATCTGGTCCAAAGTAAATCTTCTCTGTTAATTCCTTGCTTCCTGAGTCCTCTTTTAAGCTCCTGAATGTAGCTATAATGACTCTTTATGCTCCTTAGCTCTATTTTGGTCCAAAATGTGCCATTTTACCTACGATTACAACGTAACTTGGTGTAGACCTCGATTCCCGTAAAGGTAGATGAAACGACAACATAATCACATAATATACATCCAAACATGCAGATTATTGAAGATAAAACGTCTAAACAAGTCCTAATATATAGACTATAATTCATGCTATCAAAATACCCCATACTTGTCCCTTTCTTGTCCCCAAGCAAGTTCCAAATCTTAGATACATGATAGAATGGATTATAAGTCATAAAGATCAATGAAAAGTATTTCAAAACATTTTTGGTGGTGTGCTCCACTCATAGATCACTCTAAGAGAATGCTTCATGGTAATTAAAATCAAGATATGATCAAAACATTTTATAAGTATAAGATAGTTGTTCATCTTTGCATAAAATCATTGAATGCATAATAAATCATAATTATCGAAATTAATCATGCATGATTCAGTTTAAACCACCAAGTCAATCAACAAGATCGAGGTCTCAAGGGCTTTCCAAATGAAAGGTCAAGAAACGTGTGAGGGTGGTATGTAAATAGGGAATGTGGTGCTAGAATCCGGGAAAAGGATCTTTACTTCACTTGCTTTGAACTTCAACACCTTCCACCAATAAGCTTTGCTCATTTACCTTTTTACTTTTTGGGATGCATGGACAGAGGTGCACAATAACCGAACTAGGAGATCAGCAATCATCAATTTCTCGAGATGCCTCAAACCCTTGATGCACATACCATGACCCATTAGGAATATCGCTCAATCCGACTTTGGCAAGACCCAAAAACCCGGCTATGTAAATGGTGCCGAGTTACTCATCATCATGATTGACTTCCCTAAACCTATTTGTTTCTTTCTAACTTCCAGCCAACATCTCATCTTTTCTTTCACTTGCTTTTTACTTTTGCTTGCTTCCAAATTCCCGGATAGGTAAAGGGAGGCAGATATGTATATGAGGGGCTAAGCATGATCAAGAAGAAGAAGAAGAGAAGAGAATGAACTGCCTTAACCATCCCAGGAAGAAAGTGATAGAACTCATAATGTGGTGTCAACCTTCAAATTCAACATAATTTGGATAAAAACGAAGTATTAAACATGCCAAAAATTTCAAACAAAGCATTTTGCAACTTAAACATATCATCAAACCTTTCGAGCATATAAAGATTTCAAAACTAGTCTGCAAACAAAATCTTCACTGAGGTCATGTCCAGAAAAGAAGCACAAAATCGTTTCGAAAACTTTCTCTGTAAAGCCGCCTCGGTCGAGATGTTCTAAGTCAACCGAGGTGTTGCACCTCGATTTGGTCAGAATCACTTCGGTCGAGGTCATAAATTTTTTTTTCTTAACCAGTTTTTGACTTTTTTCTCAATCAAATAACCTGTATGCATGCATGTAGCCTCAAATAAACACATAGAGCAAGATAAAACAGTAATATCCGGTAGAGTCATACAAGCATACACATAAGTCATATAAATACATCCAAATACCCCATACTTGGGACACATTGTCCCAATGGGTCGAAATAAGTCTAGAAAATAAAGTACTCACGGACATAAGCTAAGCTGCATAATAAATAATTAAAAGAAATCCCCGCGAGCTCTAGTCCTGATCCGCTGGTGGTGGTGGTGGATATGGCACGTACGGATGCTTGGATGGGTCAAACGGATATCCCATCATGTGCTGGAACTGGATCTCCATCATCCGGTGCTGGTAGTGCTGGCTCTCCCTCATCTCCAACATGTCCAAGGATAGGGAACATAAGAGTCGATCATCTGATCCGTCAGCTCGTCAATCCGTCGGTGAGCTACGGAATCGCGCTGTCTACGGACTCTGCGCCTAGCAGGACGTGATGGTGGTGCAGCTGCCTCCTCCTCTGTCTCCTCGTCATCCAAGTCGACAACTGGCACGCTGGGACCGGTTGTATATGTCCCTGTCTCCATGGCAACACCACCATCGTCCTCCTCATCCTGATCCTCTTGCACCTGAGCTGCTGCATCTCTAGCGTCCTCAATGCAAGAGATCCATGCAGTGGACCAGTATTGAGGGTCGTAGACTGAGAACTGAGCTGACCACCTAATACCCTGAGGGGCAGTCTACTCCCAAGGCATCGCCACATATGGCGTAGTGAGTCCACGAGGAACGAGAATCCTCATGGTGATCATCTCCTGTAGACCTAGCGGCTTGGCAGCCGCCACTAGTGTACATGCACTCAGATCAAGGTCCATCACACTAAGCCGCCACAACAAATGTCTCCCTTCCCCTTAGCCTTGATCCGGTGTAGATCCTCAGCTAGCATAGCACCGAAATCAGGCACTCCTCCGGTCACCATGCAATACAGACTCAAAATCTCCCCCTCTCTAATCTTATGGGGCGTCTCACTACGCGCCAAAAGTGTCTCGTTGAAAATCCGGTGGGCGAGTCTGAAAGCGAGGTGGAAAATAATCCTCTCCCTAGAGTCTCCAGGTCTCCACCTATCAGCATGCTCAACCACATGAGCAATTTGACCCCAGAACTGTCGAACCACGGCTCGAGAAGGGAAGTCGGGAAGTGTGGTGGTCGGGAAGCCGAAGATGTCCCTCCACTGATCCATCAGGACTAAGTAATTCTGGTTCAGCAACCGGTACTTGATGGCCCTCTCCTCGGGCAGGTGAGTCACAGAACTCACAAACTCCAGTGTAGGCTCGAGGTAGGCTGGAGCTCTAATCTCCATGAACTGCTCCAGCCCAACCATCAAGACCATCTGCCTCAAATCATCAGCAACGTAAAGACAGTCAAAAGCAGTTATATCTAAAAACCGCGGTGCAATCACTGGGCGCGTACAAATGCGGTCATAATCGGCTCGGTGACGCTCATGTATCACCGGTATGGAAGGCCGAGAAGAAGAAGAAAAAGGTGAGGATCTGTCCCTCAGAACTAATTGGCGATCGGACCTGGAACTCATTTTTTCTCTCTCTCTGTCTGACAGGTCACCTCGGTTGTTTCTCAAAATTCAAGAACACCTCGGCCGAGGCGCAGATCGACTAGACCGAGGTGCGAAGCTGCTCGATTCCAACTCTCGGAATTTCAGTTCTTTAACCCCGATTTCACTACAGATTGTTCCTATGGGGTACTTAAGCCTTTTTCAACAAAGATCTATGGCAATCAAATACACTAAATTCCGAAATCAAGAAAGAGAAGAAGGAGTTAGGGTTCCGACTTTTTACCCCAGATTTGGTCGATTCGAGGCGTTCTTGTTGCAGATTGTTGCTTGCAATTGGTTCCCCTAGCCTTTCCTCGCAGAATGGGAACAAGAATCGTCGAAAATGATCGAGAAACGAAGAAAGCGAGGTTAGGGCGCGCCGCGGTCGAGGGATAAGTTAGGAGGGAAGAGAGAGAAACTGTTTCCCCTTTTATACCCCTCGCCGATTCTGCTGTCACCTCGGTCGAGGTGGTACCGACTGGACCGAGGTGATCCGGACCGAGGTGGATTGTTGTCAGCCCTAGTCGCCTCGGTTGCTCAAGAATCATCTCGGTCGAGGTGTTGTAACAACAACCGAGATGTGTCTCGGTCAAAATCCGTCTTCTCAATTTCTCGAACTTCTGTCCTTCCAGTGTTGCTCCTGAGTTGTATTCCTTCCTTAGAAAGTACATGGTTTCTTTCTAGGACGCCAAAACAAAACAAAGCAAAGCAAAAGCAAACTATCTAAAGCTATAATAGAAAAAGGGAAAAGAAAGCAATACCTTGGGTTGCCTCCCAAGAAGCGCTTGATTTATGGTCGTTAGCTAGACCGTACGGCATCCCTAAATATGCTGGAAGGTATCCTCACCCCATACTTCACCTTCATCATGGGGTGAGATGAAGAAGTCTATCAAACGTTCCAGCAAATACAAGTGCTCGTTGGGGAATGATACATCTATGGGTGGTTCGTCCTTCTCGCGTGAAGAGGGAGGTAGCCGGCTGAGGTGATCCGCAACAGAATTTTCGGATCCCTTCTTATTGCTAATCTCTAGGTCAAACTCTTGAAGCAAGAGAATCCATCGAATAAGACGTAGTTTAGCATCCTTCTTAGCAAGTAAGTAACGAATAGGTGCATGGTCAGTGTAAACAATAACTTTCGCTCCCATTAAGTAAGAGCAAAATTTCTCAAAAGCATATACAACCGCCAATAGCTCCTTTTCGGTGGTGTCGTAGTTACGCTGGGCTTCATCTAGCGTCTTGCTAGCATAGTAAATGGCGTTGGTCCGGCCATCCTTCTTTTGTCCAAGCACCGCTCCTACCGCCACATCACTCGCATCACACATGATCTCAAAGGGAAAGGTCCAATCCGGAGGTTGGATAATGGGAGCGGAGATCAACGCTTCCTTAATCCTATAAAATGCATCAAGACATTCCTGCAAAAACTCAAAAACAACATCCTTATTCAAGAGTTTAGTTAGTGGTTTAGAAATCTTCGAGAAATCCTTGATGAACCTCCTATAGAAACCTGCATGCCCAAGAAAACTCCGCACACCCTTAACAGAGCAAGGGGGAGGAAGTTTCTCAATAGTCTCGATCTTAGCTCGATCGACCTCAATACCTCGGTTGGAAACGAGGTATCCTAGTATAATGCCTTCATTAACCATAAAATGACACTTCTCCCAATTCAGAACGAGATTAGTATCTTCATATCTTTGTAGAACTAGACAAAGTTTAGATAGGCAGTCATCAAAAGAGGAACCATATACTGAAATATCATCCATAAATACCTCCATGATCTCCTCTATATACTCGGAAAAGATAGCCATCATGCATCGCTGGAAGGTAGCGGGTGCATTACATAATCCAAATGGCATCCTCTTATAAGCGAATGTCCCCCATGGACAAGTGAAAGTGGTCTTCTCTTGATCATCTGGATGGATAAGAATCTGAAAGAAGCCACTATAACCATCTAAATAGCAAAACTGTGAATGTTGGGCTAACCGTTCGAGCATTTGATCAATGAAGGGGAGTGGAAAATGGTCCTTCCGAGTGGCCAAGTTCAGCTTCCTATAGTAGATGCACACCCTCCAGCCCGTAACGGTCCTAGTTGGGATCAACTCGTTGTTTTTATTCGTCACAACGGTCATCCCTCCTTTCTTTGGAACTACATGCACTAGGATCACCCACTTGCTATCCGAGATAGGAAATATGATACCTGCATCCAACAACTTAATAATTTCTTTCTTCACAACCTCTTTCATGATCGGATTTAACCGTCTTTGAGGTTCCCGTGAAGTCTTATGATCGTCCTCCATTAGTATTCTATTCATGCAGAAAGAGGGCTTAAAACCAATAAGATCATCAATAGTATAACCCAAAGCTTTTTGATGTTTTCTCAGGATATGCATCAGTTTAGATAATTCAGTTACGGAAAGGGAAGCACTAACAATGACGGGATAAGTAGAATCCGGTCCAAGAAAAACATACCTCAAGTGAATTGGAAGTTGTTTAAGCTCCACAACCGGGGGTGCTTTCTGTGGGGGATCCTTCCTTCCTCCTTCCAGTGGAGTAGACTTAGATTGAAGAACTGGATTTTCAGAAGTCTCAATTGACATCATCTCGCATGCGACCTCGGTCGAGGTCCAGAGTGGGTGATCGAGATGTTCTTCAGTCAAGAACACCTCGCTTGGTCCAGAGAGTGCCTCGGTCGAGGTACTGCAACTGGGACCGAAACTGGAGATTCTCTTCTCCTGGATTAGGTTTTCAATCTTAGCTTCTCGATCTTCTTCCAGTGCCTTTAAGCTCCGTATATCTGCATCAAAAGAAGCATCTATACCTTCCTCTATTAAGCTAAAACTAATAACTTTTTCAAGAGGCTCATTAATAAGGATAGAGCTCACCAATTCTCTTGATTCTTCTTCATCGTAGATGTTGAAGATATCATCCTCCAGCGGCTCTCCTTTCATTGCAGCTAGCAATGCAAACTCCACTTCATCACTGCCAATGTTGAATTTCAACTTGGCGTTCTTACAATCCACATTGCAACCCGAAGTTGCTAGAAATGGTCTCCCGAGAATGATAGGAACGGGATAATCTGCGGGAATATCAAGCACAACAAAGTCTATAGGTAAATAGAAGTTACCGAACTTAACCGGAACGTCTTCCAAAATGCCCACGGGATGGGTAATGGAGCGGTCCACCATATATAACCTTATCTTCACTGGTTTGGGCTCTCCAAGTCCGATCTTCACACATAGCTCTAGCGGGATGATGCTCACACTAGCTCCTAGATCACACAAGGCTTCACAAGTCACATCCCCAACTTGAATTGGAATGCAAAATGAGCCGGGATCTCTCAATTTGGGTGGCATCTTTTCCTTCATGATTTGAATGAGCTCCGAGGATTTAGATGTCATCCTTCACCAAAGTCTTTAGCTTCCTCTTCTTTGATAGAATCTCTTTTAAGAACTTCCCATATGCGGGCATCCCTAGAATAGCATCAAAGAAAGGGATGTTAATATGTAGTTTATTCATCAAGTCAAAGAACTTACCAAAGTGCTTGTCTAGATGTGCTCTAGCCCTTGACCGGGGGAATGGAAGTGGTGGTTTATAAGTAGGAGGTGGAACATAAGCTTCAGATTTCTCCTCCGCTTTATGAGGCTCCACCTCGGTTGGTACCACGGCCGAAGTGTTCTTCGACTGTACCTGGACCGAGGTGTTCTTCACTAGCATCGACCGAGGCACTGGATCTGCAGTTTTCAGTCCACTTCTCGTTGTTATTGCCATAATTTGTCCCTTGGGGTTGCTCTCTGTTCTTGCTGGGAGCTTCCCTGGATCTCTTGGTGCTTCATTCGCCTTATTAAAGAATTGTTGTTCTAAGGCTTTTTGTGCCTTCGAAAATGAAGTCATGGACGTCTCCATAGCATTTAGCTTGATTAAGATGGCCTCCAGCACTGTATCTTTCTTTTCTGGCTGGGACAAACTTGATCCTTATTCCTGGCTCTTCAATGGAGTAGAAGAACAAGAGAGGAAAAGATTAGAAGAATTATTCGAGTTGGAGTTAGAGTAAGGGTTACCCGAATTTTGATTGTTGGATCTCCAATTGTTGCTGTTAGATCCTCTATTGTTGTTGTAGTTATTGTTCCGGGAGCCTTGATTGTTGTTCCTTGACCCTTGATATCCTCCCTCTTCCTTTTTGGTGTGAGCAACCAAAAGGTCCTTCAATTGCTTCACACCATTCTTGAGGGAGGTGGATTGATTATCATTTGATGGAGCTTCTTGGAAGTTGACTCTCTTAACTCCATTTTCAGCTCCTTGGTGGGAGTATTTCTCCATGTGCAAAGCTTGTTTCTCAATGAACTCCCAAGCTTCATCAATCGGCATGTCCATGAACGTGCCGACGGATAGTAGTTGAATGTTGAATTGGGTATTTCCATCCAATTCCTTGAAGTATATCTCCAACATCTCTATCTTTGGAATCCCATGATGTAGGCAATCCAAAAGAATGTCTTTAAATCTCTCCCATGACTTGGACAAACTCTCCTTGTCCTTCATGATAAATGCATTGATCTTCCCTCTCATTTCAGCGGTTTTAGAGAGGGGAAAGAATTTTGTTAAGAACTTCGTCGTCATCTCCTCCCAAGTGTTGATCTTTCCAGGAGGAAGAGATTGATACCAAGTAAGCGCCTTGTCCTTCAAAGAAAAGTAAAAAGGCCTTAGCTTGTAATTGTTATTTTCTGCTCTTGAAGGTCTTAAGGTCTCCATCAAAATCTCATAATTCTGTAAATGTTGATGCAGAGATTCTCTCTCTAAACCTCCAAACTGGCATTGGCGGATCATGGAAAGAACTTATGGTCGAAGTTCATAATCATGCTCCGCTGGATCACCTAGGTTGACTCCTGGACGCCTCACTTGCTGGTTAGGGTCCATCCTCTGCCCTAGGGTCAGTGGAATACCTACAAAGAGAGCATCTCGGACAGGCATCCAAGGTGGAAGTATCTCGGCCGGGGCAACTGGAACTGGGTCCTGCCTCGGTTGAGGATCTGGAACTGGATCCTGTCTCGGTCGAGGATCTGGATTCGGTTGAGGTAGATATTGGTCCCGTAAAGCTGCCATATCTGCTTCGATCGCTTCCGTCCTTGCGCGGGTTTCTTCCTTTTCCAGTCACAGTTCTTCCTTGCTGAGGCGTAGTTGTTCCAGCGCCTCCTTCAATTCGGCCTCAAGATCGCGATCGTCTTGGTTGGCCATCTTAGCTTCTTTCAAGCGTCTTTTGTATGTCTTTTCTGGTTCGGGATCGTAAGGAACGATTTTCTTCCCAGCACGGGTTCTTTGCATAAACCTAAGAGAAAGAACCTGCGAAAGTCACTCAAGTAGAGTGGTTAGTAGCAACAGGGGCAATTGCCCCGAAAGACTACCGCAACCGGTTTGGTCTAGACCAAGTCCCCGGCAACGGCGCCAAAAACTTGTTCGCTCCAAAAGGTGTGTGCAAGCTTTAAATTTATAACCCAAGAAGTATGCTTAAAACAAGGATGCGAACCCGTAGTGTACGGGTCAATTGTAATAAAAAGCAAGAATTTCAGGGGTCGATCACAGGGACTTAGGTGAAACCTAAGCATGTATAGGTAGTCAATGTAATTACTAACCGCAAAAACGGTTAAAGCAATCAAAGATGAATATAAAGTCAATTAAGGTAAATATGCAATTCTAGGGATTAAAGCTTCTAGTTGTGGTTCCAACTCAAGATCTGAAGATAAAGTGGACAAAGCTGAGATTTTGCAAAGGGAAGGTGTTTCTAAAGTGGAATAGATCACCGGGTAAGTCTCACTACTCACTAACCCAAACCAAAGAACCTATCACCGGGTAAGTTTCAAGATACTAAAGAAAGGAATTATAATCTCAAACCCACACACCAACTAAGGGAATAGAATCAACCTTTACCGGGTAAGTCTCAGGCTAACTCACAAAGAAGGGATGAAGGCACACTCAAACCCCAATAAAGGATAAACCTTTATTACCTACACTTATGATCATGGGTAAACAAACTAAGGAATCACCGGGTAAGTCTCATCCTAGGCTTGCATTGAACCAGGAAAGGTGTAATAAGAATAGGATTTGGCAAACTCTAACACTTAACTCTCAGTTACGGATCAAAAGGTCACCTCGGTCAGTCAAATTCCACCCCGGCCGAGATGTTCATCGATTGAACGAGATGTTCTAGGGTTAAGGATAAAGACTCGAGCTTTCAGGGTCCTACTGGGATTAAGATCATTCTATCATTGTCTTTCCCACAACCTTCATCGAATCACCCTAGAATCGCACAAGAAAATTAGCCACTCATCATCATGAAAGCAATAATCAAATATATGGGGAAAGAATGAATATTTGAACACAAAAACCTTAAGAACAAGGCTTCAATAACTGAATCAAATATCAAACACAATCAGCATTCCTTGGATCACAAATCCAATCAAGACAACCAACAAAAAAGAATCTAAGAAAATCTTACAAAACTCCTTCAAAAGCTATGACAAAGCTATGAACTTCCTTCAATCTTCCTTCAAACTTCCAAAAATCCTTCCTAACTGCTATGTAGAATGTGGTGTAGTGGGGATAGTGGGTTGCTGAATTTGTGGAAAATCCGGCCCTTTTTATAGGAGAATTATCTTCCAAAGATAATAATATCTTAAAAAGATAATATCCTAATAAAATATATCTTATCTCTAAAATAGATCTTCCAAATATATGATCTTCCTTCCAGAAATCCAGCCCAAAAATATAAGATCTCTCCTTCCAAAAATAAAAGATCTCAGCCAAATAAAATATATCTCGCCGCGGCTGGGTGTCCGCCTCGGTCGAAACGCTCCTCAAGATCACCTCGGTCGAGATGGTACTGTAGTTGACCGAGGTGAATCTCAACTGAATGTGAAATCTCTTAAATCTGATACAAAGTAAATCTTCTCTGTTAATTCCTTGCTTCCTGAGTCCTCTTTTAAGCTCCTGAATGTAGCTACAATGACTCCTTATGCTCCTTAGCTCTATTTTGGTAAAAAATGTGCCATTTTACCTACGATTACAACGTAACTTGGTGTAGACCTCGATTCCCGTAAAGGTAGATGAAACGACAACATAATCACAAAATATACATCCAAACATGCAGATTATTGAAGATAAAACGTCTAAACAAGTCCCAAAATATAGACTATAATTCATGCTATCAACCTTCAAGGCTGGAAAATAACAACTACAAGTTGAGGCCTTTCTATTTTTCTTTGAAAGACAGGGCGCTTGCTTGGTATCAATCTCTTCCACCCGGAAAGATCAACACTTGGGAAGAGATGACGACGGAGTTTCTAAGTAAATTCTTTCCTCCCTCTAAGACCGCTGAAATGAGAGGGAAGATCAATGCATTCATCATGAAGGAAAAGGAGAGTTTGTCCAAGTCATGGAAGAGATTCAAAGATGTTCTATTGGATTGCCCACATCATGGGATTCCAAAGATAGAGTTGTTGGAGATATATTTCAAGGGATTGGATGGAGCTACTCAATTCAATCTCCAACTACTTTCCCCCGGCACATTCATGGATATGCCGATAGACGAAGCTTGGGAGTTTATTGAAAAGCAAGCTTTGCATATGGAGAAGTACTCCCATCAAGGAGCCGAGAATGGAGCAAGGAGAGTTAGCTTCCAAGACACTTCATCAAATGGAGCTCAACTCACCTCGCTTAGCAATGATGTGAAGCAACTGAAGGAGCTTTTAGTAGCTCACACGAAGAAGGAGCAAGATGGAGGATATCAAGGAAGAAACATTAACCAAGGGTCACGGAACAACAATTACAACAACAATAGCAACTCCAACAACAACAATTGGAGATCTAATCAACAAAATCTGGGTAACCCTTATTCTCATGTTCAAAATGCTCTTAACCCCTCTTCTTCTTCTTCTTCTTCTTCTTCTTCTTCTACTCCATTGAGAAGCCAGGAGCCTGGATCAAGTTCGTCCCAGCCAGAGAAGAAAGATACAGTGTTGAAGGCAATCTTGATCAAGCTCAACGCTATAGAGACATCAATGACTTCATTTTCGAAGGCATAAAAAGCCTTAGAGCAACAATTCGTTAATATGGTGAATGAAGGGCCAAGAGATCCAGGGAAGCTCCCAGCAAGGACAGAGAGAAACCCTAAAGGACAGATTATGGCAATAACGACGTGAAGTGGACTGAAAACTGCAGATTCAGTACCTCGTTCGGTGTCAGTGCAGACGAAGAACACCTCGGTCCAAGATCAGACGAGGAATACTTCGGTCGAGATGCCAACCGAGTGGAGCCCCAGAAAACGAGGGACAAATGTGAAGTTTATCTTCCACCTCCTGCTTATAAACCACCACTTCCATTCACCAGTCAAGGGCCAGAGCACATCTAGACAAGCATTTTGATAAGTTTCTAGACCTAATGAATAAACGACACATTAACATCCCTTTCCTTGATGCTATTCTAGGGATGCCTGCCTGTGGAAAGTTTCTGAAAGAGATTCTATCAAGAAAGAGGAAGCTGGAAGATTTTGGAGAAGTTAGGATAACATCTAAGTCCTCGGAGCTCATTCAAATCATGAAGGAGAAGATGCCACCCAAATTGAGAGATCCCGGCTCATTTTGCATTCCCATTCAAGTTGGGGATGCAACTTATGAGGCATTGTGTGATCTAGGAGCCAACGTGAGCATCATTCCGCTGGAGCTATGTGAGAAGATCGGACTTGGAGAGCCCAAGCCGGTGAAGATAAGGTTATATATGGCGGACCGCTCCATTACCCATCCCGTGGGCATTTTGGAAGACGTTCCCGTCAAGTTAGGTAATTTCTATTTACCTATAGACTTTGTTGTACTTGACATACCCGCAAATTATCCCATTCCTATCATTCTCGGGAGACCATTTCTAGCAACTTCAGGTTGCAATGTGGATTGTAAGAACGCCAAGTTGAAATTCAACATTGGTGGAGATGAAGTGGAATTTGCATTGCTTGCTGCAATGAAAGGAGAGTCGCTGGAGGATGACATCTTCAACATCTATGATGAAGAAGAATCAAGAGAATTGGTGAGCTCTATCCTTATTAATGACCCTCTTGAAAGAGTTATTAGTTTTAGTTTAATGGAGGAAGGTATAGATGTTTCTTGTGATGACGATATACGGAGCTTAAAAGCATTGGAAGCAGATCCAAGAGCTAAGATTGAGAGACTAATCTAGGAGAAGAGCAATTTAGGTTTCGGTCCCAGTTCCAGTACCTCGACCGAGGCACTTTCTGGACCAAGCGAGATGTTCTTATCTGAAGAACATCTCGGTCACCCATCTCGGACACCGACCGAGACAGCAAGCGAGATGTTGTCAACTGAGGACAACAAACTTCCTAAACCTTTTTCTGATAATCATTTACAGTTGGTGGAGCACTGGCTCCACCAAGCATCTGATAGTAAAGAGCCTTGGTATGCTGATATTGTTAATTATCTTGTTTGCCAGAAAATACTACCCGGGTTGACGTATGCTCAAAGGGAGAAAATTTTCAAGGATGTACGCCACTACTACTGGAATGAACCTCTACTGTTTAAGAGAGGTCCGGATGGGATGCTCCGACGATGCATTCCAGAGGATGAAGTTGTTAGTGTTATACGGCATTGCCACTCGCTTCCTTGTAAAGGGCATGCTAGCGCTCACAAAACATGCGCTAAGATATTGCGTTCTGGTTTCTTTTGGCCTACATTATTTAAGGATGTGCAAACGCTTGTTGTTTCTTGTGATGCATGCCAAAGAACAGGGAATTTGTCTAGAAGGAACGAGATGTCACTCAACAATATTAAGGAGGTTGAGATTTTTGATGTACGGGGAGTTGATTTCATGGGACCTTTCCCATCATCCGCAGGGAACCTCTACATTCTCCTAGCTATTGATTACGTCTCTAGATGGGTAGAAGCCATCACCTCTCCCACTAATGACGCCATGGTGGTTGTGAAGTTCTTCAATCGGACTATCTTTCCACGTTTTGGGACACCACACATCATCATCAGTGATGAAGGGACACATTTCATCAACCGGAAGTTTAACGCACTTCTATCGAAGTATGGGGTAACCCACAAGGTAGCAACCCCTTATCACCCTCAAACTAGTGGACAGGTCGAGATCTCGAATAGAGAAATCAAGACAATTTTGGAGAAGACCATCTCTAGGACAAGGAAGGATTGGTCCATGAAGTTGGACGATGCTCTTTGGGCTTATAGGACCGCATTCAAGACTCCTATTGGTACCACCCCTTACAATTTGGTATATGGGAAGTCTTTCCATCTACCCGTTGAATTAG
Source organism: Fagopyrum esculentum (assembly GCA_033239045.1). NCBI lineage: Eukaryota > Viridiplantae > Streptophyta > Magnoliopsida > Caryophyllales > Polygonaceae > Fagopyrum > Fagopyrum esculentum. The sequence goes on along the minus strand of BSUD01000004.1, from coordinate 34,070,403 downwards.
AGCACAAGGCATATTGGGCAATCAAGTGGTTGAATTTCAATATCAAGGAAGCCGAGAAAAGAGGCTATTGGACATTAATGAGTTGGAAGAGTTGCGCTTAGACGCTTATGAGAATGCCAAGATCTACAAGGAAATATTGAAGAGATGGCATGACAAGCATATCATTTCTAAGGAATTCAAAGAAGGGGATCTAGTTCTACTCTTTAACTCCCGGCTTCGCCTCTTTCCAGGTAAGTTGAAATCTAGATGGACAGGACCTTACATTGTGAAACATGTTTTTCCCTATGGTGCAGTTGATATTTAGGGTGAAACAAGCGAAAGCTTTAAGGTCAATGGTCATAGGCTGAGAAAGTACCAACCGGAAGTCCAGGTTGAGGAGATTAAACCACTATACCTTGTTTAAGGATGATGTACGGTCCAGCTAGCGACCTTAAATCAAGCGCTTCTTTGGAGGCAACCCAAGGTATTGCTTTCTTTTCCCTTTTCTAGCTTAGTTTAGATAGTTTGTTTTTGCTTTGCTTTGCTTTGTTTTTTTCGTCCTCTAGACAAAAACGAGGTGCTCTCTAAGGAAGGATTACAGCTCAGGAGCTACACTGGAAGGATAGAAGTTTGGGAAATTGAGAAGACGGATTTTGACTAAGACACATCTCGGTTGCTGTCACAGCACCTCGACAGAGATGTTCTTGGGCAACCGAGGTGACAAGGTTTAACATCCAGTCAGACACCTCGGTCCGGTCGGGACCACCTCGACCGAGGTGATATCAGATTCAGCGATGGGTATATGTTACGCTAAGATTGTGACACACAAAAGTCTTAAATTTTTAACTCGATATATTTTTCCTAACTCCTAGCGAACCCACAGTGTATGGGTCGTTTTGTAGTAAGGATAGTATTCCGAGGTCGAACACAAAGACTAAGGTGAAATTGAATCAATAGTGACTAAGGATAGTGTAGACCTAGGTTAAGAAAAGAGAATGGGAATAAAGAAATGAAAATCTCAAGGTTTTGGTTTGGTTTGTGGTGATCAATCAAGGATCACAAATCATGCAAGATTAAAAAACAACTAGGCAAATAACACAGATGAGCAAACACAAACATAAGATAGGCAATCAAAGAGAAAAGCGGATTCTAGGGGTTAGAAATTCCGGTTATGGCATAGGGCTCAAGCTATCTAGTCATCCTTTGGATCAACTATAGTATGTTGGGAGTGGGTGTTTCTAGATTGAGATCAATCTCCGGGTAGGTCTCATGGTCCACTAATCCGTTCCTAAGGTCTCATCACCGGGTAAGTCTCAAAGAACCTAAGGTTAGGAATTCTACACAAACCGGATTGCTATCTAGGGATCTAACCTCTCCTTACCGGGTAGGTCTCGAGAAGGCAAGTCCTAAACATAAATCCTAGCACAATCAGTCCAATAGCGGCTTGTGAGGCTCACTACTACCTAGAGTTCATCATCTTCGGTACCTAAGAGCAAGAATCACCGGGTAGGTCTCTTCTCACACTTAGTTGCTAACACTAGGTCACCCTAGGATATATCTAGCTCAACAAACACTAGGGTTTCAATAATCTAACAACCTAACACTTAGATTTATCAATACAAGCAAGATAGACGAAATCACGGTTAGTTCATCACTTCCACGGCCGTGGAACTTACTAGAACAAGCCATAATTTACAATAGAGGCTAGGTTCGAGCAAACAAATCATCCAAAGGTACGTTTAAGTCTATCCTATCATAGTCCAAGCCATAACCATCATTTCCTTACCCTAGAATCACATCTATTTAGCCAACAACATGCATCATCACAATCAAAATCATCAAGCATATAATCATGGAGTCCATATCAAGAGGATGAAATGAAAGAGAGATGAAGCAAATAGAACAAGAAAAACAAGCTGAATAGATGTTAAAAGAGAGACTTACAACCCTTCAAAAGAAGGTTCGAATCGTTCTTACAACCCTAGAAAATGTTTCCAACAAACTTCACTCTAAAAACTATGAAACTCTAAGAATGATGTGCTCTTCTCTCCTTCTCCAATGGGAGTGTTTCTCCTCCTCCAAGAGTAGCTCCAATCCAATCTCCAATGAGAGAATGTGGGTGTGGTCAGGTGTAGAGGTGTGTCCTTCTCCTATCAGCCTGCAAGAGTACTTACACCCTTCACCATTTGCAAGAGTCGGTTATGGAGATCGTGGGACAGCTGTCCCAGCTGTCCAGAGGGAATCACGGTCCTTTCCACGGCCGTGGATCTCCTAGTGACCGTCATTCTTGTGTTTCAGCCTTCTTTTGATCGTTGAGCCATGAGTTGGTGCAAGGCATGCACCAACATGGTCCTATGTGTTCTCCTTTGCTCCTAAATTTCTTCCCATTGAGCTCGGATATGTTTCATCACGAGGAACGATCCTCGGATGTATCGATTAGGCTCCAAAGGTTCCCGAAATACCTACAAGACATGCAAAAGTCCGTGTAGACGTCTATCTCGACAAATATACATGTATTGAATGTAAACGTCACGAACTAATGCTAAACTATGAATGAATAGCGGGAAAACTATCTAAATGGATGCCTAGACTAACGTCATAAATCGTGTTATCAGTATAAAAGGCGAAGCGTCTCCCTCACTTCTCCCTCTCGACCGAGTCTCGACCGCGGCGGTTTCTTAACCTGATTTCCTCATTTCTCGCTCGTTTCCCACAATCTTTTGTTCGATTTCACCAGATGAAGCGAGAGGATCGGATTTCAAGCAACAAACTGCGGGAAAAACACTCTGAATCTGCGGAATCTGAGTATTTCGTTCGAAAACCCTTTCTCTCTTTCTTTTACTGATTTTAGACGGATTTGGCTTTGGTTACCATCCATTGTTGCTGAAAAAGATATAAGTACCCCATAGGAAGCAATTGGTAGTGATTTGGGGGAAAATAACTGGAAAATCAGAGAGTTGAAATCGAACAGCCGGTTGCCTCGGTCAAGTCGTGCTGTGTCTCGGCCGAGGTGGTGTCAGAGCAACCGAGGTGTTCATCTTGTCAGCAGTCATGAGCAACAGATCCGATCGCCAGCTAGTTCTGAGGGATAGACCCAGTGGTTCCTCCCCTTCTTCTACATCACATCCTTTTATACTAGTGATCCACGAGCTTCACCGGGCTGATTTCGATAGGATATGCGGGCGTCCCATAGTTGCCCCGCGATTTTTAGATGTTGCTGCCTTCGAGTGCCTCCACGTGGCGGAGGACTTGAGGAAGATGATTTCTATGGTAGGGCTGGAGGAGTTTATGGAGATTCGAGCTCCAGCCTACCTCGAGCCGACTATGGAGTTCGTGAGTTCTGTCACTCACGTCCCTGAGAGAAACAACATCAAGTACCGGTTGCTGAACCGGAATTATATTGTGCCGATGGACCAGTTCAGGGAGATCTTCGGCTTCCCTACCCCACCGTGACTGATTTTCCTTCCCGAGCCGTTGCTCAAGACTTCTGGGGCGAGATAGCCCATGTGGTGGAGCACAGTGACAGATGGAGACTTGGAGACTCCAGAGAGCGCATCATCTTTTATTTATCATTCCGTCTTGCCCACCGCATATTCAGCGAGACACTTCTGGCGCGTACTGAGATGCCCCAGAAGATCAGACAGGGTGAGCTGCTGAGTTCATTTTGTATGGTGATTGGATGTGTGCCTGACTTTGGAGGCATGATGGTTGAGGACTTGCATAGGATCAAGGGCAAGTCCAAGGGAGACATCTGCTACGGAGGTTTAATGACCCATATCGCTACTGTCATGGGTCGGAATTTGAGTGCATGTACAGTGGTAGCGGCTGCGAAGCCGCTTGGACTTCAGAAGATGATCACGAGACACATTCTGGTTCCTCGTGGTCTCAGTACGCCGTACGTCGTTATGCCTTGGGAGACGACTACTCCTCAGGGCATTCTTTGGTCAGCTCAGTTCACAATCTTTGACCAGCAGTATTGGTCTTCTCTTTGGCTTCCCTACATACAGGATGCTAGAGATGTTGCACCTGTAGATGATGAGGAGGAGTATGATGATGGTGGAGCTGCTATGGAGACCGGTACTGATACCGTCGGTCCTAGTGTGCCAGTTGTCGACCTAGACGACGAGGCGACAGAGGAGGAGGCAGCAGCATCATCACGACCAGCCCGGCGCGGAGTCCGCAAGCACAGAGATCCAGTAGCTCACCGACGGATTGATGAGCTGACTGAGCAGATGATCGATTCCTATGCAGCTATGACAATGGATGTATCCCAACGCTTCGATGATGAGCGCCGATATACTGACAACTGGATGCATCAGATCAGAGAGACCTAGTATTACAAGCACCGGATGATGGAGATCTAGTTCTAGCAGATGATGGGGTATCCATTTGATCCATCTCAGCACCCCTACATCCCACATCCACCACCACCACCACCACTAGCTGACAAGGACTAGAGCAACATGGATTTTCTTTCTTTATTATTTATGCAGTTTAGCTAGGTCCGGTGAGTACTCTGTTCTTTGACTTATTTTAACCCATTGGGACAATGTGTCCTAAGTATGGGGTATGTGGATGTACTTATTTGACTATGTGTATGTTTGTATGACTCTTGATGGATATTTATGATCTTATTTGGCTCTATGTGTTTATCTGCCGTTTCATGCATACATACATACATGTTTTTGTTTGAGAAAAACGTAGAAATTTGGTTTAAGAAAAAAAAAATTTTATGACCTCGACTGGTATGATTCTGGCAAAACGAGATTGAAAACCTTGGATGACCTAGAACACCTCGGCCGAGGTGGTTTAACTGAGAGTTTTCGAAACGATTTTTTGTGCTTCTTCTCTGGATATGACCTCATTGATGATTTTTGCTTGCAGATTGGCTTTGAAATCTTTATATGCTCGAAAGGTTTTATGATATGTTTAAGTTGCAAAATGATTTGTTTGAAGTTTTAGCACGTTTAATTCTTTATTTTTATCAAAATTATGTTGAATTTGAAGGTTTACACTACATGATGAGTTCTATCACATTCTTCCTACGATGATTAAGGCAATTCATTATCTCCTCTTCTTCTTCTTGATCATGCTTTAGCCCCTCATATACATATTTGCCTCCCTTTACCTATCCGGGAATTTGGAAGCAAGTGAAATTGAAGTTGAGATGTTGGCTGAAAGTGTTAGAAAGAAACAAATAGGTTTGGGGAAGTCAATCATGATGATGAGTGACTCGGCACCATTCACATAGCCGGGTGTTTGTGTCTTGCAATAGTCAGATTGAGTGATATTCCTAACGGGTCATGATATGTGCATCAAGGGTTTGAGGCATCTCGAGAAATTGATGATTGTTGATCTACTAGGCTTCGGTTATTGTGCACCTCTGTCCATGCATCCCAAAAAGTAAAGTAAAATAAGCAAAACTTATTGGCGGAAGATGTTGAGTTTCAAAAAAAGTGAAGTAAGATCCTTTTCCCGGATTCTAGCCACATTCCCTATATACATCCCACCCTGACACGTTTCTTGACCTCTTTTGGAAAGCCCTTGAGACCTCGAGCTTGTTGATTGACTTGGTGGTTTAAACTGAATTATATATGATTAATTTCGATAAATATGATTTATTATGTATTCTATGATTTTATGCAAAGATGAACAACTTTCTTATATTTATAAAATGTTTTGGTCAGTATTGATTTTATTTGCCATGAAGCATTCTCTTAGAGTGATTTATAAGTGGAGCACACCACCAAAAATATTTTGAAATACTTTTCATTGATCTTTTTCTGACTTATAATCCATTCTATCTTGTATCTAAGATTTGGAACTTCCTTGGGGACAAGCAAAGGACAATTATGGGGTATTTTGATAGCATGTATTATAGTCTATATTTTGGGGCTGGTTTAGAAGTTTTATCTTCATAAATCTACATGTATGGATGTATATTATGTATGTGATTATATTGTTGTTTCATCTACCTTTGCAAAAATCGAGGTCTACACCTAGTTTCATTGTAAATGTAGGTAAAATGGCACGTTTTGGACTAAAATGGAGCTAAGGAACTAAGGAGTCATTGGAGCTACATTCTAGAGCTTAAGGAAGACCTCAAGAAGCATGGAAATGATTAAGAAGATTTACTATGGACCAGATTCGAGAGATTTTACATTTAGTTGAGATTCACCTCGATCAGCTACAGTGTCACCTTGACCGAGGTGATCTTGAGGAGCGTCCCGACCGAGGCGAATACCCTGCCGTCGGCGAGATCCATATTTTTGGCTGAGATCTTTTAATTTTGGAAAGAAGATATCTTATATTTTTTGGCTGGATTTCTGAAAGGAAGATATTGTTTTGGGGAGATCTATTTTAGAGATATGGATATATTTTATAGGAAATTATCTTTTCAGATATTATTATCTTTGGAAGATAATTCTCCTATATAAATGGTTGGATTTTCCACAGGTTCAACCATGCTTGGAGCATCCAACAATTGAGGGATTTTCTAGAGATTTTGAAGAAAGGTTTGAAGGAAGTATTGAAGATTGAAGTTCAAGAAAGGAAGGACTCATAGTTGGAATTGCTTTTGGAAGGAGTTTGTAAGACTTTCTTAGATTGTCATTTTGGTTGATTGTCTTTGCTGATTTGTGATTGAGGAACACTTGTTGTTTGATATTTGATTCAGTTATTGAGACCTTTTTCTTAAGGTTTTGTAATATCCGGAATTTTTATTTCCGTTTAATTCCGAATCAAATCGGACTTCGAGCCGTTGACGGTTTTCCATTCTATCTAGCAATTCTTTCTTCACAAATTTTATCATTTTATGTAGAAGCTAATTCACATAAAATGATAAAATTATAGCAAGCTCTAATTCCTATAATTATTTATCATTTTATGTAGAAATTAATTTACATAAAATGATAGAATTATATCAAATCCTAATTCTTATAATTATTTATCATTTTAAGTAGAATTTAATTCACATAAAATGATAGAATTATATCAAACCCTAATTCTTATAATTAATTCGTAACGATGACTTTAGACGAGATCATGACAAGGCTGAGACGAGATTTCGACAAGGCTGAGACGAGACCATGACAAGGCCAGGACACATTTTGACAAGGCTGTGACAAAGCCAAGACAACTCTTTCAGCCCACTATCCCTACCTTGTTTTCAGCCCAGTTCGCAACCCACTCTTCGTCTGCTCCAGCCAGAAGCAGCCCGAACTCAGCCCATCCCTGCTCAGCTCCAGCGCCAGCCCACGTACCTGCTGCTACTCGGCCCAACTGTGAGAGACGTCTTGCCCTAGCGCCCTTGTGAACAGCTGCACGCCAAGGATCACGATGTCTCTTCACGTCTCTCCCCATCACGTATACCGGCGCTTCCCTACACACCAAGCCAGCAACTGCCTCCCCCTCTTCTCCTGTCTTGTTGCATTTCGCCCAAACTGACACCACAGCACCACACCCTCGTCTATCTTGCAGACGAGCAGCAAGGGAGGCCTTGGCATCTCCTCCTGGTGCAGCACGCAAAACGCTCCTCTTTGATGGCACACGAGCAGCAAGGGAGGCCTTGACATCTCCTCCTGGTGCAGCACGCAAAACGCTCCTCTTTGATGGCACACGAGCAGCAAGGGAGGCCTTGGCATCTCCTCCTGGTGCAGCACACAGAACGCCTCCTTGCTAGCCTCCAATCGCGCCACAGAGAGCAACGCCTAGGGCTGCTGAGCCTGCACCGCCCCATGGTTGCACTCAGGAGTTCACGCAGACAGTCCTCATGGGGGAGCCTTGTAGATGAGTAAGACCTCACTCCTTCTTCCTTACTTTACTTCAGCCATATATGTGCTTATAGCTGATGCCAAACCATCTAGGAGTCCATATAATTCAGCCAAAGGAACAACTACGGTGAGCTGTTACAGTGGCTCAGTTTTCCAGCAGTGATGAGCAGTCAACTTCGGGTCCAAATTTGGGTAAGCTAGACTCTTCCTTTTTGGCTGGTTTTCGGATATGTCATAGACAGTAGTACATAGTATAACATACTAAAATTTGGGAAGAATCGGAGTTACGGTTTGAGAGTTATTGTGTTCCAAAATTGACGCCTCATGCAGTTTTTATATACGTGCTGAGTGTTGGGGAAAACAACAAGTGATGCTGTTTTGTGAGATGGTTTTGAATAAGCTCTTGATCTCCGTTGGGCTTGAATTTTGGATATGATATAGTTGACATATGTTTGTAGAACATATTAAAATTTGAGAGGCATCCAGCGAGTGCTTTGGGATTTATGATTTTTCCAAGATTGAGTCGTAAGTAGTTTTTCTGTTGTGCTGAAATTCTGTTTTGTGAGATAGTTTTAAATAGGATTTTGATCTCCTTTGCGGCTGAATTTTGGATATATTAGAGATAAGATTTTATAGTGGAACATATCAAAATTTGGGATAAATCCAACGAGTAGTTTAGGAGTTATGATTTTTTAAAGTTAAGATAGTGTGCTGCTTGTTAAGTGTTGTAACCAACTTTAGAAATTTTTGTAGAAGCGATGTTTTAACAGTTTTAAAAAATTATTTCTTCTATGAGTAGATGGGATATCATAGATGATCTAGGGAATTTTTCGGAATTTTTATAAGATTATTCGAATTTTATATTTGAAGTTGTAGTTGGACTTTAGTGACTTTTCGGGAAATAGAAAATGGGTAGTTTTTCTAGTTGTTACCTAAAATCATCCTAGGGAGTAGAATATGGTTAGTTAGCCACAAATCATAATTTAAGTACATATTTCGAATTTTTGGAAGTTCCGGGACTAAGGGTAAAATAGTCATTTTACTTTAAATAAACACTGTAATAACTTCTGCACATAGAATCGTATATCTTAAGAGTTTTAGACTTATAAGTATCAAGGGAAATGTGTTGACCCACGTGCCTCCTCTGACAAGCAACTGAGTTCTGCACTTACGGATTTAGTGGTGGTTAAGAGAGAGTCGAGATTTGATTCTGGTAAGTTCACGGACTTACTTAGCTGGCATCTTGTATGAGTGTAATGTGTATGACTGGTGTTTGTTAGTTATGATAAATAACGAAACCGGATTAGGCCGACTTTATTAATTACGTAATTGACCCAAGTGTATGATAACGGGTCGTGACATCATCTGCCTAGCTCTTGCGAGAGTCTAGGAGGTTCCCTACGACCAGCCCAGTCCGGTAGACGGTTAAATGCATTAGTACCATTCCGCGTTGGTAAACGGGGATAGGGGCGAGGTTTGGGAATCCCTCATGTCACAAAATAAGTATAATTAGTAATGACCTATCACCTAATTAAAGATAATAAAAGGATTGAGTGTTGCATGTTGATTATGTATGTTGTGTGTATGTGCTTTTACCTTTATCCTTATGCATAGAATGTTAGCTAACGGTTTTATACCGCTTGTAGATGCCTTGCAGATTAAGACAGTTGTAGAGAGATCCGGAGGAAATGGTCAGCCGGGTCCACGTACTCATTTAGTTGGGGACGGGGATGTCTTCTGTTCTTCATATGCATCATTTTAGTAGCTTTTCTTGTAAGGCTGATACATATTCTCCATTTATATATTGTTTACAGTTTTCAAATGTTTTAAATACTTTTGTGCCTTGTTGTAAGATCCAAGTAAAATTGTTGTCAAACTATGGTCGGGACCTATTGTGAGGTCCTAACCAGTAGCTCCCCGAGTTCTTAGAATTTGGGGTGTTACAATATGGTATCAGAGCTCTGGGTTGGCAACAATGGCACTTGAAATCTTCTGAAAGACCGATTGTATAAATTAACTAGAACCCGAAAGGGGTCTAAAATTTTCAAAACGGAGTTATGTTTTTACACGAGCATAGTCGGGTTGTGGGTTAGTAGTACGTCGGACTACCATCGCTCTCCGTGGATCTCTACAACTTAGCATGATAGGTGTGTTAGTTAGTAGATAGACTTATATCGATATGTTCTAATGTATGATTATATATATGTATATGTATAGCATGTTAGTATCCTAAAGGATATAAAATATCCTTTAGTCGTGATATTACGAAGCGATTATCGCCTCTCGATAAATCAACTGTGGACTTGACGAATCTCCAACACGAGGCAATGGAATCGGACCTTGAATTGAGTATTACACTCGGGTAGGCCGCTTGGTGATCCTTAGAATGCATCCAAAGAACAAGTGAGCAAGGAAGTAAAGTTGTGAAGATAATTTTTACCACAAGCACAATCATATGAGGAAGAAATCCCTGAGTCAACTCAGATAGAAGAAATAGAAGGTCATACAAGGGACTTGGTTGTATGAAGCCGAGAGATGAATTATAAGAACCATGCAAGAGACTACAAGAGTGCGGGGTAGAGATAACAATATTGGAACGAGACAAGTAGAATTGAGTACAACCAAGATTGCGGAATCAAGGATATTACCATCGAGGTGGATGCCCCATAGACCATTATGGGCATTAGAAACCAGAAGAGACAGAGTGTCAATCTGGGTGTGATAATCTAAGGTGCACGGAATGAAGACCTACAATGGAGTGTAAAAGCGAAAAGGCAGACCCCATAAATGTGGAGAGGTTTTGACCTCCTCGAAGATGTAAGAAGTTGATATTACGACCAACATCAGTGAAGAAAAGGGGTATGGGAGAACGTCCTTGTTGGACTCGAGAATCCAGGGTAACCCGAATTATCATGGGACCTAAGTGTTCGCTCCAAACGGTGTGTGCAAGCTTTAAATTTATAACCCTAGACTTAAGCTTAAAACAAGGATGCGAACCCGCAGTGTACGGGTCAATCGTAGTAAAAAGCAAGGAATTCCAGGGGTCGATCACAGGGACTTAGTGAAACAAAGTCCAGTTACGGTATGCTTATGTAAATACTAACCACAAGAGTAATTAAAACAATCAAAGATGAATAAGAAGTCAATAAAGCAAACATGCAATTCTAGGGATTAAAGCGTCTAGTTGTGGTTCCAACTCAAGATCTAAAGATAAGCGGACAAAGCTGAGATTTCTGCATAGGGAAGGTGTTACTAAGTGGAATAGATCACCGGGTAAGTCTCACTACTCACTAATCCTAAACCGCAACTCCTATTACCGGGTAAGTCTCAAGGAATTAAGATAAAGAACTATAACCTCAAACTAACACACCATCTAAGGGAATAGAATCAACCTTTACCGGGTAAGTCTCAGGCTAACTCACAAAGATGGGATGAAAGCACACTCAAACCCCAATAAAGGATAAACCTTTATTACCTACACTTATGATCTTAGGTAAACAAACTAAGGAATTACCGGGTAAGTCTCATCCTAAGCTTGCATTGAATCAGGAAAGGTGTAATAAGAATAGGATTTGGCAAACTCTAACACTTAACTCTCAGTTTCGGATCAGATAAGTCACCTCGGTCAGCCAAATTCCACCCCAGCCGAGATGTTCATCGACTGAGCGAGATGCTTGGGGTTAAGGTTAAAGACTCGAACTTTCAGGGTCCTACTGGAATCTAAGATTATTCTATCATTTTTTTTCCCACAACCTTCAACCAATCACCCTAGAATCACACAAGGAAATTAGCCACTCATCATCATGAAAGTAATAATCAAATATATGGGAAGAAGGTGAATATTTGAACAAGAAGAATTTAATAAAAAGACTTCAATAACTGAATCAAATATCACAACAAAAGCGTTCCTTGGATAGCAATCCAACAAGACAAGACAACAAGGAAAGGAATCTAAGATAATCTTACAAAAACCCTTCAAAAAGCTATAAAAGCTATGATCTTCAATCTTCCTTCAACCTTCAAAAGGTTCTTCAAATCTCCAAATTGGAATACGGCTGCAGCGGTGTATAAACCCTGATCGGTGGTATAGCGTGATCCGGTGTAAGCGGGATACGGAATTGTGGAAAATCCAACCCTTTTTATAGGAAAATAACCCTCCAAAGATAATTTATCTTAGAAAGATCTTTTCCTATAAATATAGGTAAAATATATGATCTAGCATATCTTCTTCCTTTCAGGAGCCAACCCCAAAAATATAAGATCTCTTTCCAAAGATAAAAGATCTCAGCCAAGAATAAAATATTCTCGTCGCGTCTCAGGTGTTCGCCTCGGTCGAGTCGACTTCTCTGGATCACCTCGGTCGAGATGAATCTGTGGCCAACCGAGGTGAGTCACAACTGAATGTGAAATCTCTCAAAACTGGTCCAAAGTGAATCTTTAATCCATGGATATGCTTCCTGGATGGTTCCTTATGTTCCTCAATGTAGCTCCAATGACTCCATAACTCCTTTTGCTCCTTTTTGATGCAAAACGTGCCAATTTACCAACGATTACAACAAAACTAGGTGTAGACCTCGATTCTCGCAAAGGTAGATGAAATGGTAATATACTCACATATTATACATACAAACATGCAAATTATTGAAGATAACACGTCCAAACAAACCCCAAAATATAGACTATAATTCATGCTATCAAAATACCCCATACTTAGCCCTTGCTTGTCCCCAAGCAAGTTCCGCATATAAGAGACAAGATAGAATGGATTATAAGTCAGTAAAATCAATGAAAAGTCTTTCAAAAACATTTTATTGTGTGCTACAATCATTGATCACTCTAAGAGAATACTTCATGGAATTTAAAATCAAAATATGTTCAAAACATTTTATAAATATAGAGAAGTTGTTCATCTTTTTATAAAATCATAGAATGCATAATAAGTCATAATTATCGAAATTAATCATGCATAATCCAGTTTAAACCACTAAGTCAACCAACAAGCTCAAGGTCTCAAGGGCTTCCCAAAAGAAAGGTCAAGAAGCGTGTAGGGTAGGGATGTATGTAAGGTAATGTGGTGCTAGAATCCGTTAAAAGGATGAACTTCACTTCACTTTGACTTGCAACATCTTCCACCAATAAGCTTTGCTTATTTCACACTTTTTCTCCTTTTTTACTTTACTTTTTGGGATGCATGGACAGAGGTGCACAATAACCGAAGCCTAGGAAATCAACAATCATCAATTTCTTGAGATGCATCAAACCCTTGATGCACATACCATGACCCGTTAGGAATATCGCTCAATCCGACTTTGGCAAGACACAAACACCCGGCTATGTGAATGGTGCCGAGTTACTCATCTTCATGATTGACTTCCCCAAACCTATTATTACTTTCTAACACTTTCACTTCCAGCCAACTTCTCAACTTTAACTTCACTTGCTTTCGCCACTTTGCTTGCTTCCAAATTCCCGGATAGGTAAAGGGAGGCAAAATGTATATGAGGGGCTAAGCATGATCAAGAAGAAGAAGAGAGAAGAATGAATTGCCTTGGTCTTTCCAGGAAGAAAGTGAGAGAACTCATGCTGCGGTGTCAACCTTCAAATTCAACATAATTTGGATAAAAACAAAGTATTAAACATGCCAATAATTTCAAACAAAGCATTTAACAACTTAAACATATTATAAAACCTTTCAAACACATAAAGAATTTAAAACCAGTCAGTAAGCAAGATCTTCACTGACATCATATCCAGATAAGTAACACAAAAATCGTTTTCGAAAACTATCAGTTAACCCACCTCGGTCGAGGTGTTCTTAGGTCAACCGAGGTGAAACGCCTCGTTCGGCCAGAACTGTCCCAGTCGAGGTCCAAAAAAATTTTTAAAACCAGTTTTTTTTCAGTTTCGACGTTTTTCTCAATCAAACAACCTGTAAGTATGCATGCAATCTCAGATAAACATATAAATGCAGAAGTGAAGCATAAATATAAATATCCGGTCAATAGAGTCATACATCAATGTCAAATAATACATCCAATACCCCATACTTGGGACACACTGTCCTAGTGGGTCAAAATAAGTCTAAAGGATAAAAGTACTCACCGGATAATAAGTTGAATTGCATAAAAATAATAAAGCAAATCCTGCAGCTCTCAATAGTCCTGATCCGGTGGTGGTGGTGGTGGTGGTGGTGGCACATACGGATAATGGGATGGGTCAAATGGATAACCCATAGCCTGTTGGAACTGGATCTCCATCATCCGGCACTGATAGTGCTGCCCCTCTAACATCTGATGAGTCCAACTGTCAATCTGTCGGTGCTGGGCAGCAAATCTCTCATGCATGTCCACAATGAGGGCAGCATAACAATCTATCATCTGATCCGTCAGATCATCGATCCGACGATGAGCCTCTGAATCTCTATGACGGCGTGTCCTACGCCTAGCATGTCTAGCAGGTGATGCAGCAGGTGCAGGCTCAGTATCCTCCTCATCCAGATCTATAATCGGTGGTGCGCTCGTCCCTGCAGTATCTGTCCCTGTATCCATCGGGACTCCACCCTCTCTCTCATCAACTGTCTCCTCATCATCAGCCTCCTCCTCCTCAACTGGGGCAGCTGCTGCCTCTCTGTAATCCTCCATCAGTGGAGCCCAAGCGGTCTACCAATAGTGTGGGTCATAAACAGTGAACTGGGCAGACCACCTGATCCCCTGTGGCGCAGTCAGCTCCCACGGCATAGCCACGTACGGAGTAGTCAGACCTCGGGGAACGAGAATCCGCCGAGTGATCATCTCCTGCAATCCAAGTGGCTTGGCAGCCGCCACCATCGTACAAGCACTGAGATCCATGTCCTGATAGCTAGCTATATGGGTGACAAGCCCTCCGCAGCAGATGTCTCCCTTCGCCTTGGCCTTGATCCTGTGCAGATCCTCTGCCAGCATCAAGTCAAAGTCCGGGATACCCCCACTAACTATGCAGTATAAACTGAAAAGCTCTCCCTGTCGGATCTTCTAGGGCGTCTCAGTACGCGCCAGAAGCATCTCACTGAAGATCCAGTGGGCTAACCTAAAGGCTAGGTGGAAAATGACCTTCTCCCTGGAATCTTCAGGGCGCCATCTATCTGCATGCTCAACAATATGGGCAATCTGCCCCCAAAACTCCCTAGCTACTGATCGGGACGGGAAGTCAACAGCAGTGGGCTTCGGAAAGCCAAAAATATCTCTCCAGTACTCAAGTGGCACTAAGAAGTTCCGGTTCATCAACCGGTACTTCACAAACTGCTCTGTGGGAAGGTATGTGAAGGAGCTAACGAACTCTAGGGTCGGCTCCAAGTAGGTTGGGGCTCCGATCTCTGTAAACTGATCCAGCCCAACTGTAGAAATCATCCTCCTAAGGTCTCCGTCGACCTGGAGGCAATCAAAACAGACACGTCCAGGAAACGTGGTGCAATCACTGGACGGCCAGAAATACGCTCATAATCCACCCGGTGTCGCTCATGGATCACCGGGCGGTAAGGTCGGGAAGAAGAGGAAGAAGGGGAAGGTGAGGATCTATCCCTGAGGGCAAGGCGGCGGTCAGAACTCATTTTCAACTCAGCTACTGTCAGGTCACCTCGGTCGACTGACAATGCTCAAGAATCACCTCGGCCGAGGCACAGCTCGACTGGACCGAGGGGGTGAACTGGATCTAATTTCTTCAAAAAGATTCAGTTCTTTTCCCCCAAAAATCACTACAACTGCTTCCTATGGGGTACTGATGCGCCCTTGACCCCTATGTCCCAACATGAGGAAGACGAGGCACTCCGGGTTCGCTCCGATGGACCGCTCACCCGTTCACGTGCTAAGGCAATCGCCCAAGCTACCGGCTCCATCATTAGCCGCAGCATTGCTTGTCACGGACCCATTGGATGCAAACCGTGTCTCTACGCCACAATGACTTGAAGCTTGTCAAGCCGGCACCATTCCGGCGCATTTTCCGTAATTTAGCGTTTTGTAATAATAAGTCTTTTTATTTTCGGAATATTAATTTCCGGGACTTTATTTCCGGGTATTAATTTTCCGAATCTAAGATTAGACTTTTGGTTTCGGAATTTAATTCGGAAACTTAATTCCGAACTTAAATTCTCAACCTTTCATTTTTAGGTGTTTCATTCCGGAACTTAAATTCCGACTTTATTTCCGTCATTTAATTTCCGACACTTTGTATAGCCTTCATCCACTATATAAGGTGATGCTTGGCTCATTTGTAAAGCATGTTCAATTTGATTAAGTAAAGAGAAGTATTTTCCTCCAACTTACTTGAGCATCAATCCCTCTTCCAACCCTCTCAAAGTTCTTCTTTTGGATCTTCGATCCAAACTGAACCACATTCGAGGATTCTTCAAGAACCAACTTAACCGACCCACTTCAAGGTTTGATCGATCAATCTAGATCGACTCAATCATACAACTTCCGCCTCCATCTCTAAGCTTCCGCAACCCATCTTCAATCGCATTCGCACTTCAACTAAGGAGTAGTTGAGCTTCAGCTTGATCTAGATCCGGAATCATTCATTGACGTGTCCAAGGACGCATCAAATTGGTATCAGAGCAAAGGGATCTAAGCTAAGTTTTCTTTACTCTTGTTTTTGTGCGTTATTATATTCATCCTTTTTGCCTTTTGTTCATCACCATCTTCATCTTGTTCTTCGCATCTTCATCCACGTTCTTGAAAAATTTTTTTCTCAATCCATTTTGCAAAGCAAATTTAGGGGATTTTTGGTTTGCCATCAAACCATTAATCAACAAAACATTTTTCCTTACCCAATCCGACATTTTTGTTAATCAATTTCACCATTTTCTTGGGTTTTTTTTTGTTGACAAAATCGGATATCACGCCTTTTGATATTCCAAAAACCAAAAACAAAGCAAAAACTCTTCAAAAAACGGATTTGTTTCAAAGAAAAGTGGATTCATCTCTTGCATTCCAAAGGTTGCATTCAAAAGTTTCAAAAAGAAACATTTCCACAAAAACAAAAGTAAAAGACGTCCGGCAAACCGGTCCATCCGAAAAATCGGATTTTTGAAAAGGGTCAAAGACCAAAGCAAGTAAAACTTGCCGATAAACGATCCGTCCATTTCTTACCTCTCCATTTTCTCACAAGTTGCAAATTTTTCTCTTGAAATTGTGTGCATTTTGGTTCAAATTTGTTGGATTTACCTTCCTTGCCTAACCGCCAAACGGCTTTCCCAAAGGTAGAACCCTAACGCACTTGAACTTGGGTAACGTTGACTTATCTTGTCACCTTGCTCATTTGATTGCTTGCAAATTTGTGTCCAATCTTGGAGTTATGACTAACGTCAAAATTGAAAATTCTCAGGAATCTAGTGACAGGCATGAGATCACTACTTTGACCGAAGAAAATGCCTCCCTAAGGCAAGAGCTTGAAACATTGAAGGCCCAAATGCTTGCACTTACGACCGCTCCACCGAATCCACATGGCACCTTGGTCGATGCTTCCACGTCCGATGGACGTCGCAAAGGCAAAGGTATCTTGGGAGCCGAACCATCTAACGGTCGACGGCTTGCCTCCGTCATTGAAAACCACGGTCCCTCCCAAAACGACGGTCATGAGTCCCACAATGAAGGTGACGAGAACCCTGACCCTTCTCCAAATGATTTGTTATATGTTGACACGGAGAATCGGCACAAACGCTATGAGCATAACCGACGTAAGTATGGCTCTTCCCCTCCTCCATCTAGTGCCCAACGCACCAACCGTCCCTCCCGGATTGATGACCGGTACAATCATCACACAAATGACCGCTCTCAACGTCCCGAGAATGATCGGTCCGGACAAAGCCGCCAACGGCATAGCCGGCAACCGATGTATCATGATTATGAAGAGTATGATGAACGAGATGACTTTGACGAGTTCTCCGATGATGAGTCGGACTTGGAACGGGTGGCACATGTCCGTCCATGGCACCCACCCATTCGAGAGCCTTTTGAGAACCAGGATCGAGGAGAAGAATGGTTGCCTCCTCCTAACCCACAAAGGCGTGCCCCACATAATCATGGGCGCCAAAGGCATAACGATGGCCACCGGCGAGCCCATCATGACGACGCCTATATAGCACCACCCCGACCGGATCCCTACCGAGCTCGTAGGGAAGGTAAGGTTAAATTTCCGGTATTTTATGGTGAATATGATCCTTGTGCGTTTCTTGATTGGGCACAGGATATGAAAAGAGCTCTCAAGCATTGCCATTATGAAGAGTACGAGAAAATCGAAGCGGCGACACTTTACTTTGAAGGTGATGCAAAATCTTGGTGGAACCGGTACGAGACCAACCGTGAGAACCGAGGATGGGCACCGGTTGCGACATTTGATCAATTGATCTATGTCATGACTAAGAAGTACGTGCCCGACGACTTCAAAAACGACATGCGGTTGCAAATTGCCGAATTCCAACAAGGAAGCCTTACTCCGGTGGCTTACTTAGCCAAGCTGGAGGACATGCATATGAAGGCCGGCATTTCGGCCTCCGCCTCCGCCCTTCGAACTAAATTCATGAGCGGCCTAAATCCGTCAATCCGGCGCCCCCTCGAGATTGTCCCATACAAGGACTTGGGAGCCTTATGTCATGCCGCCATGAAACTTCACAAGCAACAACTGGAAACGCCTCGATACTCAAGGTATAACTCTTCCACTAGTCAATACTCTTATACCACTAATTCTCGTTCTCGAGATGTTTCTAGTCCCCAAGATTCCGGAGCCGCTAAAGGATCACCACGGATGAGTCAACCCACCCGGCAAGCGGCTACCGAGAAACCACCATACCGTGACACCGTTGCTCCACCACAAACGCCTCCGGGCCGACCCCAACAAGGATCTCAAACGGTGGCCCGCCCAAGAGAACCCGTGTGTTTCAAATGTAGCGGGTTTGGTCATGTCCAACGTGATTGCCCGAACACCAAGCGGGTGATGTTTGCCAACCCATCATATGACAATGGCGAAGAGGATTATAATGGTGATATCCTCTTGGAAGATGACCACGATGCCGACCCATACTATGGCATGGAGCCATGCGACGACCAACTTGCTTGCGGTCCGGCACAACCAGGTAAGTTTGCTCTTGTCTCTCGTCGCATTCTTGCTATAAAAGAGCATCTCCCTATTGACCAACGCGAGAATCTCTTCCACTCTCGTTGCTTGGTCAATGACACTAGTCTCTCTCTTATAATCGATGGGGGTTCGTGTTGTAATATTATCAACGAAAAAGTGGTGAAACACTTTAAGTTGCCTACAACCCCCCACCCACAACCTTACGGACTCCAATGGATTTCCGATAAGGCAAGTGACACCGTCACACAACAAGCGTGGGTGACGTTTTCTATTGGCGCCTATGTTGATAAGGTCCTTTGTGATGTTATCAAGATGGACGCCACACATGTATTGTTGGGACGACCATGGCAATTTGACCGAAAAACTTTTCATGATGGTTATCTCAACCGCTACATGTTTCAATACAATGGAAAACGGATCACACTTTTGCCTATGACTCCACAGGAAATTTTAGTTGACTATGCAGAAAGAAAGAGGCAACAAGTGATCGATGACACCACTACACCACCGGCCACATTGGACCCTTCTCGTCGTTCTCCCGATGTTGTGGATGTTCCTACTTCCGGTTCCCGTAATTCCGGCCATAAGGGTAATGCTACCGAAGCAAGAGGTAGCAAGAGAATTGTCCCGACACATGCACCTCCGGTTCCTACCATTCAAGGGCGATGTGAGCCCCGAATTCTTTTGGCCCGACGACATGACTTGACACCGGTCATGGAAGGTAAGTTTCCTTGTTTCTTACTTGTCCCTTTTTGTTTATCTATTTCCCATGACCCTAGTAATGTGCCGCATGAGGTGTCCTTGTTGTTGTCCGAATTTCAGGACATCTTGACCGACAAACTACCACCCGGCTTGCCACCAATCCGAGGAATTGAGCACCAAATCGATTTGGTGCCCGGCGCGTCTTTGCCCAACCGTGCCGCTTACCGTGCAAGTCCGGAGGAGACCAAGGAGCTACAACGCCAAGTCCAAGAGCTCCTAGACCGGGGCTATGTCCGTGAGTCCTTGTCTCCATGTGCCGTGCCGGTCATACTTGTGCCCAAGAAAGACGGATCTTGGCGGATGTGCGTCGATTGCCGAGCCATAAATCAAATTACCGTCAAGTACCGCCATCCGATCCCGCGCCTTGATGATATGTTGGACGAGCTCCATGGCGCCACTATCTTCTCAAAGATCGATCTCCGGAGCGGATACCATCAAATCCGCATTGCCGAAGGTGATGAATGGAAGACGGCTTTCAAGACGAAGCATGGCCTCTACGAGTGGCTTGTCATGCCATTTGGCCTATCTAACGCACCATCCACCTTCATGCGCCTCATGAATCACGTCTTGCGCAAATTTCTGGGTATTTTCGTTGTTGTCTATTTCGATGATATCTTAGTCTTTAGTAAGTCTTTGGATGAACACATCGGGCACCTTCGCCAAGTGCTCGAGTGCCTTAGACTAGAGCAATTATTTGTCAATTTGGAGAAATGTGTCTTTTGCTCGGACACCACAGTTTTTCTTGGCTATGTCGTGTCTAAGGACGGACTACGAGTGGACGAATCAAAAGTTCGCGCCATTCGGGAGTGGCCTACTCCTACTACGGCCACCATGGTTCGAGCCTTTCTCGGCTTAGCGGGTTTCTATCGACGCTTTGTCAAGGACTTTAGCTCGATAGCGGCACCGCTACATGAGCTTACTAATAAAGGTGTCACGTTTGAGTGGCGTGACACCCATGCTCGAGCGTTTGAGTCGCTCAAAGACCGTCTTTGTAATGCGCCACTACTCCAACTCCCAAACTTTTCGAAAACCTTCGAGGTGGAGTGTGACGCATCTAATGTAGGCATTGGGGGGGTTCTCCTACAAGAGAATCGGCCCATTGCTTATTTTAGCGAAAAACTTTCCGGTCCCTCACTCAACTATCCAACCTATGACAAGGAACTATATGCTTTAGTTCGTTGTCTCAAAACATGGCAACACTACTTGTGGCCGAAGGAGTTCGTGATTCATTCGGATCATGCGGCTCTTTCGTATCTCAAGGGTCAAACTACTTTGAGTCGGCGCCATGCTAGTTGGGTAGAATTTCTTGAGACCTTTCCGTATGTCATTCGACATAAGAAAGGTAAAGAGAATGTGGTAGCCGACGCCCTTTCTCGCCGATATATCCTTCTTGTGCATATGGACGCCAAGATCCATGGCTTTGCTCTTATCAAAGAGTTATATGCCACGGATCTTGACTTCAAGGATATATTTGCTCAATGCCTTGACCTCCGAGAGCATGAGTCTTTCTTTATTAACGATGGCTACTTATTCCGTGCGGGCAAACTTTGTATCCCGCGCTCGAGTATTCGTCATTTGTTGATAAAGGAGGCCCATGAGGGTCGTGGTCACTTCGGTGCTACCAAGACTCTCTCCGCTCTACAAGAGCACTTCTTTTGGCCCCGCATGCGCAAGCATGTGACACGGTTTTGCACAAGTTGCATCACATGTCACCATGCAAAATCGCGCCAAGGTCCGGATGGATTGTATTCTCCTTTGCCTATACCAATGGGACCTTGGGAGGATCTTTCTATGGACTTTGTGGTTGGCCTACCCATGTCAAAACGAGGCAAAGACTCCATTTTTGTGGTAGTCGATCGTTTCTCGAAAATGGCACATTTTATTGCATGTAAGAGCACACAAAATGCTAGTGAAGTAGCTACCCTTTTCTTTGACAATGTTGTGCGCTTACATGGAATACCGCGTTCCATCCTTAGTGATCGGGACGTAAAATTTGTGAGCCATTTTTGGAGAACCTTATGGGGGAAACTTGGAACCAACTTGTTGTTTTCAAGTAGCTATCATCCCTAAACCGATGGTCAAACGGAGGTGACCAATCGGACTCTAGGCGCTCTACTTCGAGCGACCCTTAGGAACAACCCACGCAAGTGGGAGGACTTACTTTCGATTGTGGAGTTTTCTTATAACAGGTCTCGACACTCGGCAACAAAGCTTTCACCCTTTGAAGTTGTCTACGGCCTTAATCCACACACCCCGATGGACTTCACTCCGCGTCCACTAAAAGACGGAGAACACATCACCGGAGCAAGTCGTGCCGCTCACATCATTGAGCTTCATGAGCGGACTAGGACACAACTCCAACGGCGTGTCGATCAACTTGCCACACAACGCAACAAAGGGCGCCGTCCGATGTCATTCGAGCCCGGTGATCTAGTTTGGCTCCACTTAAGGAAGGAGCGTTTTCCATCCCGCCGCAAAGGCAAGCTCTCGGACCGCGGTGATGGACCATTCCGCATCTTATCCCGCCATGGCCCGAATGCTTACAAGTTGGAGCTTCCGGACGACTATGGCGTTCACCCGACGTTCAATGTCAAGGACCTTGCACCATACATTGAGCCCCTATTTGACGAAGGTGAAACGGGGACGTTTCACATCCAAGATGGGGGGACTGATGCGCCCTTGACCCCTATGTCCCAACATGAGGAAGACGAGGCACTCCGGGTTCGCTCCGATGGACCGCTCACCCGTTCACGTGCTAAGGCAATCGCCCAAGCTACCGGCTCCATCATTAGCCGCAGCATTGCTTGTCACGGACCCATTGGATGCAAACCGTGTCTCTACGCCACAATGACTTGAAGCTTGTCAAGCCGGCACCATTCCGGCGCATTTTCCGTAATTTAGCGTTTTGTAATAATAAGTCTTTTTATTTTCGGAATATTAATTTCCGGGACTTTATTTCCGGGTATTAATTTTCCGAATTTAAGATTAGACTTTTGGTTTCGGAATTTAATTCGGAAACTTAATTCCGAACTTAAATTCTCAACCTTTCATTTTTAGGTGTTTCATTCCGGAACTTAAATTCCGACTTTATTTCCGTCATTTAATTTCCGACTCTTTGTATAGCCTTCATCCACTATATAAGGTGATGCTTGGCTCATTTGTAAAGCATGTTCAATTTGATTAAGTAAAGAGAAGTATTTTCCTCCAACTTACTTGAGCATCAATCCCTCTTCCAACCCTCTCAAAGTTCTTCTTTTGGATCTTCGATCCAAACTCAACCACATTCGAGGGTTCTTTAAGAACCAACTTAACCGACCCACTTCAAGGTTTGATCGATCAATCTAGATCGACTCAATCATACAACTTCCGCCTCCATCTCTAAGCTTCCGCAACCCATCTTCAATCGCATTCGCACTTCAACTAAGGAGTAGTTGAGCTTCAGCTTGATCTAGATCCGGAATCATTCATTGACGTGTCCAAGGACGCATCAGGTACTTAAGCCTTTCCTCAACAAATGCAAGGGCAATCAAAGCCCAAATCGAAGCGAAACGGAGAGGTTAGGGTTTCGATTCGTTTTACCTCGTTTCGGCCGAATCGATTCGATTTTGTTCAGATCTGTACTTGCAACACGATCCTCTATCCTTCAATCGTAGTTTGGATACAGAAATCGTCGAAAACGAGAAAGAAATCGGAGAAGTGAGGTGGACTGTCGCCGCGGTCGAGGGGAAAGAGTAAAGCGAGGAGAGAGAAATCTTCCGCCTTTTATACCTTTTTCTGGACTGTTGTCACCTCGGTCGAGATGGTCTCGACTGGACCGAGGTGGTACGGACCGAGGTGGTTCTTCAGAAACCCTAGTCGCCTCGGTTGCTCAGGAATCATCTCGGTCGAGGTGCTCTGACAGCAAGCGAGATGCCTCAGTCGAACTCCGTCTTCTCAAATTCTCGAACTTCTGTCCTTCCAGTTATGCTCCTTCCTTGGATGTTTCCTGTTATCTGTCTAGAACGCCAAAAACAAAACAAAGCAAAACGAAAGCAAAAAAAAACTATCTAAGCTAGACTAGAAAACGGGAAAAGAAAGCAATACCTTGGGTTGCCTCCCAAGAAGCGCTTGGTTTAAGGTCGCTAGCTGGACCATGATGCGTCTCTCAAACGTGATGGGGGTGTCCTCACCCCATACTTCACCTCCATCGTGGGGTGAAGTAAGTAAGCCAATCAAACGCTCCAACAAGTGTAAATGCTCATCGGGGAATGAATCGTCTATGGGCGGGTTGTCCTTTTCACGCGAAGATGTAGGTAGCCGGCTGAGGTGATCCGCAACAGAATTTTCGGATCCCTTCTTATCGCGGATCTCTAGATCAAACTCTTGAAGCAAGAGAATCCATCGAATAAGGCGTGGCTTGGCATCTTTCTTAGCTAACAAGTAACGAATGGCTGCATGGTCGGTGTAGACAATGACTTTCGCCCCTACTAAATAGGAACGAAACTTCTCGAAAGCATACACAACCGCCAATAACTCCTTCTCGGTGGTAGCGTAGTTGCGTTGTGCTACATCTAGCGTCTTGCTACCATAGTAAATGGCGGTGGTCCGCCCATCCTTCTTCTGTCCAAGCACCGCTCCTATGGCTACATCACTAGCATCGCACATGATCTCAAAGGGCAAGGTCCAATCAGGAGGTTGGATATTAGGAGCGGAGATCAATGCTTCCTTAATCCTGTAAAAAGCATCAAGACACTCCTGCGAAAACTCAAAAACAACATCTTTATTCAAGAGGTTAGTTAGAGGTTTAGAAATCTTAGAGAAGTCCTTGATGAATCTCCTGTAGAAACCTGCATGCCCGAGAAAACTCCTCACACCTTTAACAGAACAAGGGGGAGGGAGTTTCTCAATAGTCTCGATCTTAGCGTGATCGACCTCAATGCCTCGATTAGAAACGAGGTGTCCTAGCACAATGCCTTCACTAACCATAAAATAACACTTCTCCCAATTCAAAACGAGATTAGTGTCTTCACATCTTTGAAGCACTAGCGAAAGGTTCGATAGGCAATCATCAAAAGAGGATCCATATACGGAAAAATCATCCATAAATACCTCCATGATATTCTCTATGTACTCGGAAAAGATGGCCATCATGCATCGCTGGAAGGTAGCGGGTGCATTGCACAGTCCAAATGGCATCCTCCTGTAGGCAAACGTCCCCCATGGACAAGTGAAAGTGGTCTTCTCCTGATCATCCGGATGGATAGGAATCTGGAAGAATCCACTATAGCCGTCTAAGTAACAAAAGTGCGAATGCTGGGTCAACCGCTCGAGCATTTGATCGATGAAGGGAAGTGGAAAATGGTCCTTCCGTGTGGCCGTGTTCAGCTTCCTATAGTCGATGCAAACCCTCCAGCCTGTGAAGGTCCTAGTTGGGATCAACTCGTTGTTCTTATTCGTCACAACGGTCATCCCTCCTTTCTTCGGAACTACATGTACCGGGCTAACCCACTTGCTGTCCGAGATAGGATAAATGATACCTGCATCCAACAACTTAAGAATTTCCTTCTTCACAACCTCTTTCATGATCGGATTTACACGTCTTTGAGGTTCCCGTGAAGTCTTATGATTGTCCTCCATTAGAATTCTATGCATGCAGAAAGAAGGCTTAATGCCAATAAGATCATCCGTGGTATAACCTATAGCCTTTTGATGCTTTCTCAAGACATGCATTAACTTAGACAATTCAGATTCGGAAAGGGAAGCACTAACAATAACGGGATAAGTAGAATCCGGTCCAAGAAAGACATACCTCAAGTGACTAGGGAGTTGTTTAAGCTCCACAACTGGGGGTGCTTTCTGAGGGGGATCCTTGCTTCCTCCTTCCAGTGGGATGGATTCAGAAACTGGACTTTCGGAAGTCTCAGTTGACGTCATCTCGCCATCGACCTCGGTCGAGGCGCAGAGGCGTTGACCGAGATGTTCTTCGGTTGCCTCGCTCAGTCCAGGAAGTGCCTCGGTCGAGGTACTGCAACTGGAACCGAAACTGGAGATCTTCATCTCCTGGATTAGCTTCTCAGTTTTTTCTCCTGGATCCTCTTCCAGTGCCTTTAAGCTCCGTATATCTGCATCACAAGAAGCATCTATACCTTCCTCCATTAAACTGAAGCTAATAACTCTTTCGAGTGGATCGTTAATAAGGATAGAGCTCACCAATTCTCTTGATTCTTCTTCATCATAGATGTTGAAGATATCATCAGTTAGTTGATCCCCTTTCATGGCTGCAAGCAATGCGAACTCCACTTCATCGCCGCCAACGTTGAATTTCAACTTGGCGTTCTTGCAATCCACGTTGCAACCCGAAGTTGCTAGAAATGGCCTCCCAAGAATAATAGGAACAGGATAATCTGCGGGAATGTCAAGTACAAAAAAATCTATAGGTAGATAGAAGTTATCTAACTTGACCGGAACGTCCTCCAAGATGCCCACGGGATGGGTAATGGAGCGATCCGCCATATAAAGCCGAATCTTGACCGGCTTGGGCTCTCCAAGTCCGATCTTCACACATAGCTCCAGCGGAATGATGCTCACGCTAGCTCCTAGATCACAAAGGACTTCACAAGTGACATCCCCAACTTGAATGGGAATGCAAAATGAGCCGGGATCTCTCACTTTAGGTGGCATTTTCTCCTTCATGATTTGAATAAGCTCCGAGGATTTAGATGTCATCCGAACTTCACCGAAGTCTTCCAGTTTCCTCTTCCTTGATAGGATCTCCTTCAAGAACTTCCCATAGGCGGGCATTCCTAGAATAGCATCAAGGAAAGGAATGTTAATATGCAGTTTATTCATCAAGTCAAGGAACTTACCAAAGTCCTTGTCTAGATGTGCTCTGGCCCTTGACTGGGGGAATGGAAGTGGTGGTTTGCATGCAGGAGGTGAAACATAAACTTCAGTTTTCCCCTCCGCTTTCTGTGGCTCCACCTCGGTTGGCATCTCGGTCGAAGTGTTCTTCGACTGCATCTGGACCGAGGTGGTCTTTGTCGGTACTGGCACCGACCGAAGCACTGGATCTGCAGTTTTCAGTCCACTCCTCGTAGTTATAGCCATGATCTGGCCCTTAGGGTTGCTTTCCGTCCTTGCTGGAAGCTTCCCTGGATCTCTTGGCGCTTCATTCGCCCTACTTGCAAGATGTTGTTCAAAGGCCTTTTGGGCCTTCGAAAATGAAGTCATAGAAGTCTCCATAGCACTAAGCTTGATCAAGATGGCCTCCAGAACTGCGTCTTTCTTTTCTGGCTGAGACGAACTTGATCCTTGCCCTTGGCTTTTTAATGGAGTAGAAGAAGAAGAAGAAGAAGAAGAAGAAGAAGAAGAAGAAGAAGAAGAAGAAGAAGAAGAAGAAGAAGAAGAAGAAGAAGAAGAAGAAGAAGAAGAAGAAGAAGAAGAAGAAGAAGAAGAAGAAGAAGAAGAAGAAGAAGAAGAAGAAGAAGAAGAAGAAGAAGAAGAAGAAGAAGAAGAAGAAGAAGAAGAAGAAGAAGAAGAAGAAGAAGGGGAAGAGAGGAAAGGGTTAGAGGAATCGTTAGAGTTGGAGTTTGAATGATTGTTACCATTATTTTGGTTGTTCGCCCTCCAATTATTGCTATTGGATCCTCTATTGTTGTTGTTGTTGTAATTGTTGTTCCGGGAACCGTTGTTGTTGTTACAGTATCCGTTGTTGTTGTTCCTTTGCCCTTGCTCTTCCTTCTTGGTTTGAGCAACCAAGAGTTCCTTCAATTGCTTCACGTCATTCTTCAAAGACGTGAGTTGATTGTTGTTGGGCTGAGTTTCTTGGAAGTTAACTCTTTTAACTCCACCTTCAGCTCCTTGGTGGGTGTATTTCTCCATGTGCAAGGCTTGCTTCTCGATGAAGTCCCAAGCCTCGTCAATCGCCATGTCCATAAAGGTACCGGCGGAGAGTAGTTGGAGATTGAAATGGGTGCTTCCGTCCAGTCCTTTGAAGTATATCTCCAATAACTCTAACTTTGGAATCCCATGATGTGGGCAATCCAAAAGAATGTCCTTGAACCGCTCCCATGACTTGGACAAGCTCTCCTTGTCCTTCATAATAAAAGCATTAATCTTCCCTCTCATTTCAGCTGTGTTTGAGGGGGAAGAATTTCGTCAAGAATTCCGTAGTCATCTCCTCCCATGTGCTGATTTTTCCTGGAGGAAGAGATTGATACCAAGTAAGAGCTCTATCTTTTAAAGAAAAGTAAAAAGGTCTTAGCTTGTAGTTGTTGTTTTCAATTCTCGGAGATCTCAAGGTCTCCATCAAGATCTCATAGTTTTGAAGATGTTGATGTGGTGATACCTTCTCTAGCCCTCCGAACTAGCATTGGCAAATCATAGACAAAACTTGCGGTCGAAGTTCATAGTCATGGTCCGCTGGATCTCCTAGGTTAACTCCTGGACGCCTCAGTTGTTGATTGGGGTCCATCCTTTGACCTAGGGTTTGTGGGATTCCTGCAAGAAGAACATCTCGGACTGGTCTCCGAAGTGGAAGTACATCGGTCGGGGCGTCTGGTACTGGAACCTGCCTCGGTCGAGGGTCAACAACTAGGACCTGCATCGGTCGAGGATCAACAGGTGGATCTTCCCTCGGTCGAAGTAGAATCTGGTCTCGTATGACTGCCATCTCCGCTTCGACTGCTTCAGTCTTGGTGCGAGTTTCTTCCTTCTCTTGCCTTAGTTCTTCCCTGCTGAGGCGTAGCAGCTCTAACGCCTCTTTCAATTCGGCCTCAAGATCGCGGTTGTCTTGTTGGGCCATCATCGCTTCTCTTAAGCGTCACTTGTATGTCTTTTCTGGTTTTGGATTGTAAGGAACGATTTCCTTCCCAGTGCGGGTTCTTCGCATATACCTAAGAAAGAACCTGCAAAAAAAAGTCACTCAAGTAGAGTGGTCAGTAGACACGGGGGCAAGTGCCCCAAGAGCAAACCGTACTGGCTCGGTCTAGACCAAGTCCCCGACAACGGCGCCAAAAACTTGTTCGCTCCAAACGGTGTGTGCAAGCTTTAAATTTATAACCCTAGACTTAAGCTTAAAACAAGGATGCGAACCCGCAGTGTACGGGTCAATCGTAGTAAAAAGCAAGGAATTCCAGGGGTCGATCACAGGGACTTAGTGAAACAAAGTCCAGTTACGATATGCTTATGTAAATACTAACCACAAGAGTAATTAAAACAATCAAAGATGAATAAGAAGTCAATAAAGCAAACATGCAATTTTAGGGATTAAAGCGTCTAGTTGTGGTTCCAACTCAAGATCTAAAGATAAGCGGACAAAGCTGAGATTTCTGCATAGGGAAGGTGTTACTAAGTGGAATAGATCACCGGGTAACTCTCACTACTCACTAATCCTAAACCACAACTCCTATTACCGGGTAAGTCTCAAGGAATTAAGATAAAGAACTATAACCTCAAACTAACACACCATCTAAGGGAATAGAATCAACCTTTACCGGGTAAGTCTCAGGCTAACTCACAAAGATGGGATGAAAGCACACTCAAACCCAAATAAAGGATAAACCTTTATTACCTACACTTATGATCTTAGGTAAACAAACTAAGGAATTACCGGGTAAGTCTCATCCTAAGCTTGCATTGAATCAGGAAAGGTGTAATAAGAATAGGATTTGGCAAACTCTAACACTTAACTCTCAGTTTCGGATCAGATAAGTCACCTCGTTCAGCCAAATTCCACCCCGGCCGAGATGTTCATCGATTGAGCAAGATGCTTGGGGTTAAGGTTAAAGACTCGAACTTTCAGGGTCCTACTGGAATCTAAGATTATTCTATCATTGTTTTCCCACAACCTTCACCCAATCACCCTAGAATCACACATGGAAATTATCCACTCATCATCATGAAAGTAATAATCAAATATATGGGAAGAAGGTGAATATTTGAACAAAAAGAATTTAATAAAAAGACTTCAATAACTGAATCAAATATCCCAACAAAAGCGTTCCTTGGATAGCAATCCAACAAGACAAGACAACAAGGAAGGGAATCTAAGATAATCTTACAAAAACCCTTCAAAAAGCTATAAAAGCTATGATCTTCAATCTTCCTTTAACCTTCAAAAGGTTCTTCAAATCTCCAAATTGGAATATGGCTGCAGCGGTGTATAAACCCTGATCGGTGGTATAGCGTGATCCGGTGTAAGCGGGATACGGAATTGTGGAAAATCCAACCCTTTTTATAGGAAAATAACCCTCCAAAGATAATATATGTTAGAAAGATCTTTTCCTATAAATATAGGTAAAATATATGATCTAGCATCTCTTCTTCCTTCCAGGAGCCAACCCCAAAAATATAAAATCTCTTTCCAAAGATAAAAGATCTCAGCCAAGAATAAAATATTCTCGCCGCGTCCCAGGTGTTCGCCTCGGTCGAGTCGACTTCTCTGGATCACCTCGGTCGAGATGAATCTGTGGCCAACCGAGGTGAGTCACAACTGAACGTGAAATCTCTCAAAACTGGTCCAAAGTGAATCTTTAATCCATGGCTATGCTTCCTGGATGGTTCCTTATGTTCCTCAATGTAGCTCCAATGACTCCATAGCTCCTTTTGCTCCTTTTTGATGCAAAACGTGCCATTTTACCTACGATTACAACAAAACTAGGTGTAGACCTCGATTCTCGCAAAGGTAGATGAAATGGTAATATACTCACATATTATACATACAAACATGCAGATTATTGAAGATAAAACGTCCAAATAAACCCCAAAATATAGACTATAATTCATGTTATCACTAAGCCACCAACACAGATGGTCCATGCAAAAGGAACTGGAAGTGGATGATCATTTCGGCCATAATAATTTCAAAGACGCTTGCAAGCTGTCGTGGAAACTTGAAACGACTATTTAGCCAGATGAATGACACAATCGGACTAGAGAAATGGAGTTAGCCCATAAGAAGCGGAAGGGTGGTAGGTAGAACGAACTAAAGAAGTATAAAAGGTTTGTTGTGAGCAACTGTTTACCTAGTAGTCAAGGAAATTTTGACAGATCACAATTAACACAGAATGGAGAATTACAACTTAATGTAAGAGCGAAAGGTAGACTTCACAAGCCTGAAGACGTTTTGTCTTCTTTCAAGATAAGAATTTTAAGAAGAATCACAACGCCAGTATCGAAAGGATCGAATCCATGTAACATAGTCAACAGAGATTTGGAAGGAAATATTACAAACAACGCCGATTAAGGAACCTGTGCTTGTGAGAATCATGTGGTGGACTCAAGAGTACAAGGTAACCCCCATTTATAATAGAACATAGTTCATCAACATAGACGGTCCCTGTAAAGGGACTACAATTGGGAGGTAATTAAAAGTCATCGGAACTTCAAGACGCTTACCATCTATCGTGGAGTGTTAGGAACGACTTTTGACATCCGGTGAATGGCACAGTGCGACTTGAGAAAGAGGGTTGTCCCAAAGGAAGCAGAAGAGTGAAAGATAAGACGAACTAAAGAAGGATAAAAGGATTAATCTAGTAGGTGATGTGCACCAAAAGTCTAATACTAGTAGAGGTATGAAATTGAGATAAGTCAATTATAGACTGACCGATGTCAACCAAGGACGTGCAAGTATTGTTTGGTATTGACGAGTTATGCGCCGTTAAGAAGAGATATTTGTGACGGTGTATCTATGGAGTAGTTGTACCGACGCCTTAGAGCATTTCCTTAAGTAGGCAGCGACAACCTTCTTGGATGAATTAAAGGTATAAAGAGAAACGTTTTAAGGTTTACTTCTTGGCCAGTTAAGATCAAAATCCGGTCAAGTCAATGAGTTTGGATCCGTGGTAGAAGAATTAAGAAAGTAAGCGGAAGAAGTTGTTTTTCAATCGTTGTTTTATTTGCTTAAGGCAAATAAAGAAGGTACTTGGTACTTCATCCGTATACGACTCATGGTGTAATTGGAAGAAAGAGTTTTGAGGTCAATCATTTTATACTTACAGAAAAGGTCCTTAGGATTAATGAGTGACAACAAGATAATCAGAGTAGCACAGCAGAAGCGTGGTGGGTCCTAACCCACAGAGCAAGAAGCTCAAGGGTGTTGAGGGATGTCGTCTCGAGTTTAAGATGGTGATAGTTTGTGAAATGCATCCTATTTGGAAGGAACGTGAGTTAGGCTATGTGGAGTTACTAAAAATGTTGTACGGAAACTTATGTGCATGTAGAGGTAATAGAAGGAGGCTGGTACCCTATTATGGATCCGAGTGAAGAGTGACGGCTTTGCTACATGTTTTCAGACAAGTAGTTTTGGAATTTCATACTAATGGAATACTCTAGAGTGAGTTTTCTGGATGGATTAGGAAAGAATCAACTATGTAATAAAAGTATTGTGCATGTCCTGCACTAGAAAGCTCCAAGTGAGTAACTACCATCCTGAGTCGAAGATACATAAGAAAGAGAAGCGACAGGAGCATACTTGCAACCTAGTAACAGTGCTTAAGGAAAGCATAATCTCGGAGTAGATTTTATGTGTAATGTTATGTCGGAACAGAGCCTGGTATGTTAACAATTATTGAGTAGTCATGATCAAATAACGGTGTTAGGAGATCACTTTGTGTCTAATACCGTCATTCCGGACGTATTCTAAGTCACTTAAGATCTTGGAAAATGCGTGATAAACCTAAGTTTGAGCAAACGATATATTAGAGATCTGTAAATAATATAATAATGCCAGGTGAACAAAGAGGATGACCACTAGATTTGAATTTTAGTTGTCTCGAGTGTTAGACCTGAAAAGGGTAACGGTGACGATTCCGTACCTGAGGAACATGATGACTGAGTAATATTAAAAGACAAGACCAAGTGGGTCGTGATACGAAGAGCATTGAGCACTTGGTAAGTGTTGGTGGATGTCCAAGACCTTTGACCTGATTGTGTAGACAAAACATTTTCAGAAGGCTCAAAGCAAGTGGTCATAACGAAGGGAAGAAAGTTCAATAGATCATTTTCCGTAGGGTCATCAAAGGATCTAGAACTTCAGTTTTCCACGGAGACTAAGTTTGGGAACTGAGTTTGAGAATTTCAGTTGGAGAGATACCTACCAGACACGAGTTAGGTCATCAGATTAGAGGATTAGACAGTTGAGCCGGATGATACCGGTGAGACATCCGGTAACCACTCTAGAACGTGGTAACATACGCTTGTGATCTAAGTACCTGAAAAGATTTAAGATTTAGTGGTTTTATGAAAATCCGATAAGGCTACCTCATATTGGAGATAGTAACCTTTCAAAGACTCATGTAGCGATAGTTGTAACCTCGGGAGTGACTAGTTAGGGCTTGACCTTGTATGTGTGATATTGTTTGATTGCTTGTTTATTTCATGACTTAGTGTTTAGTCAGTGATGTGTTCTTTTGGTAACCTTGATGTGCGGGATACTTAGATGTGGAAACGACGAGAGTTTTGTGTAGGGATCAAACACACCCATTTGGTGTCTTAAAGGCCGATCAGGATTGTCTTACCCTAAGTTTCAGGACGAAACTAATTTTGAGGGGGATCTGATGTAACGACCAGTTTTTTTTTTCGTTACGCTTTGATAGGGTTAGAGAAGTTTAGGAAACGAAAAAAAATTTAGTGAGACTAGGACAAACCAGTTTATTTATGGAAGTCGTTTAATTAAGTACCTTGTTCTAAGTTTCGGGACGAAACTTATTTTAAGGGGGTACTGATGTAATATCCGGAATTTTTATTTCCGTTTAATTCCGAATCAAATCGGACTTTGAGCCGTTGACGGTTTTCCATTCTATCTAGCAATTCTTTCTTCACAAATTTTATCATTTTATGTAGAAGCTAATTCACATAAAATGATAAAATTATAGCAAGCTCTAATTCCTATAATTATTTATTATTTTATGTAGAAATTAATTTACATAAAATGATAGAATTATATCAAATCCTAATTCTTATAATTATTTATCATTTAATGTAGAATTTAATTCACATAAAATGATAGAATTATATCAAATCCTAATTCTTATAATTATTTATCATTTAATTCGTAACGATGACTTTAGACGAGATCATGACAAGGTTGAGACGAGATTTCGACAAGGCTGAGACGAGACCATGACAAGGCCAGGACACGTTTTGACAAGGCTGTGACAAAGCCAAGACAACTCTTTCAGCCCACTATCCCTACCTTGTTTTCAGCCTAGTTCGCAGCCCACTCTTCCTCTGCTGCAGCCAGAAGCAGCCCGAACTCAGCCCATCCCTGCTCAGCTCCAGCGCCAGCCCATCCCTGCTCAGCTCCAGCGCCAGCCCATCCCTGCTCAGCTCCAGCGCCAGCCCACGTACCTGCTGCTACTCGGCCCAACTGTGAGAGACGTCTTGCCCTAGCGCCCTTGTGAACAGCTGCACGCCAAGGATCACGACGTCTCTTCACGTCTCTCCCCATCACGTATACCGGCGCTTCCCTACACACCAAGCCAGCAATTGCCTCCCCCTCTTCTCCTGTCTTGCTGCATTTCGCCCAAACTGACACCACAGCACCACACCCTCGTCTATCTTGCAGACGAGCAGCAAGGGAGGCCTTGGCATCTCCTCCTGGTGCAGCACGCAAAACGCTCCTCTTTGATGGCACACGAGCAGCAAGGGAGGCCTTGGCATCTCCTCCTGGTGCAGCACGCAAAACGCTCCTCTTTGATGGCACACGAGCAGCAAGGGAGGCCTTGGCATCTCCTCCTGGTGCAGCACACAGAACGCCTCCTTGCTAGCCTCCAGTCGCGCCACAGACAACAACGCCTAGGGCTGCTGAGCCTGCACCGCCCCATGGTTGCACTCAGGAGTTCACGCAAACAGTCCTCATGGGGGAGCCTTGTAGATGAGTAAGACCTCACTCCTTCTTCCTTACTTTACTTCAGCCATATATGTGCTTATAGCTGATGCCAAACCATCTAGGAGTCCATATAATTCAGCCAAAGGAACAACTACGGTGAGCTGTTGCAGTGGCTCAGTTTTCCAACAGTGATGAGCAATCAACTTCGGGTCCAAATTTGGGTAAGCTAGACTCTTCCTTTTTGGCTGGTTTTCGGATATGTCATAGACAGTAGTACATAGTATAACATACTAAAATTTGGGAAGAATCGGAGTTACGGTTTGAGAGTTATTGTGTTCCAAAATTGACGCCTCATGCAGTTTTTATATATGTGCTGAGTGTTGGGGAAAACAGCAAGTGATGCTGTTTTGTGAGATGGTTTTGAATAAGCTCTTGATCTCCGTTGGGCTTGAATTTTGGATATAATATAGTTGACATATTTTTGTAGAACATATTAAAATTTGAGAGGCATCCAGCGAGTGGTTTGAGATTTATGATTTTTCCAAGATTGAGTCGTAAGCAGTTTTTCTGTTGTGCTGAAATTCGGTTTTGTGAGATAGTTTTAAATAGGATTTTGATCTTCTTTGCGGCTGAATTTTGGATATATTAGAGATAAGATTTTATAGTGGAACATAACAAAATTTGGGATAAATCCAGCTAGTAGTTTAGGAGTTATGATTTTTCAAAGTTAAGATAGTGTGCTGCTTGTTAAGTGTTGTAACCAACTTTAGAAATTTTTGTAGAAGCAATGTTTTAACAGTTTTAAGAAATTCTTTCTCCTATGAGTAGATGGAATATCATATATGATCTAGGGAATTATTTCGGAATTTTTATAAGATTATTCGAATTTTATATTTGAAGTTGTAGTTGGACTTTAGTGACTTTTCGGGAAATAGAAAATGGGTAGTTTTTCTAGTTGTTACCTAAAATCATCCTAGGGAGTAGAATATGGTTAGTTAGCCACAAATCATAATTTAAGTACATATTCCGAGTTTTTGGAAGTTCCGGGACTAAGGGTAAAATAGTAAATTTACCTTAAATAAACACTATAATAACTTCTGCACATAGAATCGTATATCTTAAGAGTTTTAGACTTATAAGTATCCAGGGAAATGTGTTGACCCACGTGCCTCCTCTAATAGGCAACTAAGTTCTGCACTTACGGATTTAGTGGTGGTTAAGAGAGAGTCGAGATTTGATTCTGGTAAGTCCACGGACTTACTTAGTTGGCATCTTGTATGAGTTTAATGTGTATGAGTGATGTTTGTTAGTTATGATAAACAACGAAACCGGATTAGGCCGACTTTATTAATTACGTAATTGATCCAAGTGTATGATAACGGGTCGTGACATCATCTGCCTAGCTCTTACGAGAGTCTAGGAGGTTCCCTGCGACCAGCCCAGTCCGGTAGACGGTCAAATGCATTAGTACCATTCCGCGTTGGTAAACGGGGACAGGGGCGAGGTTTGGGAATCCCTCGTGTCACAAAATAAGTATCATTGGTAATGACCTATCACCTAATTAAAGATAATAAAAAGGATTGAGTGTTGCATGTTGATTGTGTATGTTGTGTGTATGTGCTTTTACCTTTATCCTTATGCATAGAATGTTAGCTAACGGTTTTATACCGCTTGTAGATGTCTTGCAGGTTAAGACAGTTGTAGAGAGATCCGGAGGAAATGGTCAGTCGGGTCCACGTACTCATTTAGTTGGGGACGGGGATGTCTTCTGTTCTTCATATGCATCATTTTAGTAGCTTTTCTTGTAAGGCTGATACATATTCTCCATGTATATATTGTTTACAATTTTCAAATGTTTTAAATACTTTTGTGCCTTGTTGTAAGATCCAAGTAAAATTGTTGTCAAACTATGGTCGGGACCCATTGTGAGGTCCTAACCAGTAGCTCCCCGAGTTCTCAGAATTTGGGGTGTTACAGTTTTCTTGTTCAAATATTGATTCCCTTTTCATTAAATTGATTATTGTTATCATGATGATTGTTGGCTAAGTTTCTTATACGATTCTAGGGTGATTGGTTGAAAGTTGTGGAAAAGACGATGATAGAATGATCTTAATCCCAGCAGGACTCTGAAAGCTCGAGTCTTTAACCTTAACCCTAGAACACCTCGCTCAGTCGAAGAACATCTAGGCCGGGGTGGGAACTTGACTGAACGAGGTGAACCTTCCCCGATCCGAAACTGAAGTTAAGTGTTCTAGTTTGCAAAATCGTATTCTTATTACACCTTTCCTGGTTCAATGCAAGTCTAGGATGAGACTTACCCGGTGATTCCTTTGCTTGTTTACCTAAGATCGTGAGTGTTGGTAATAAAGGTTTATCCTTTATTGGGGTTTGAGTGTGCCTTCATCCCATCTTTCTGAGTTAGCTTGAAACTTAACCGGTAAAGGTTCATTCTATTCCCTTGGGTGGTGTGTTGGTTTGAGATTATAGTTCCTTTCCTTAGTACCTTGAGACTTACCCGACAATAGGAGCTTTGGTTTGGGATAGTGAGTAGTGAGATTTACCCGGTGATCTACTCCCACCTTAGAAACACCTTCCCTTTGCAAACCTCAGCTTTGTCCGCGTTATCCTTTGAGATCTTGAGACGGAACAACAACTTGATGCTTTAATCCCTAGAATCCGCATTTCCCCTTACTTGACTTTTATATCATCTTGATTGCTTTAATTGCTTATTTGTAATATTTGACAACCTGATTCTGTGCTTTGTTTCACCTAAGGGCCTTTTTAG
Organism: Fagopyrum esculentum; assembly: GCA_033239045.1. Taxonomy (NCBI): domain Eukaryota; kingdom Viridiplantae; phylum Streptophyta; class Magnoliopsida; order Caryophyllales; family Polygonaceae; genus Fagopyrum; species Fagopyrum esculentum. Next base: position 34,033,190 of record BSUD01000004.1, on the reverse strand, counting down.
TAGTAGTTTGTATTTTTATGGGTTTATAAACTAAATGGGTTTATATGGGTTTATGGTTTATTTTCGGGTTTATAAACTCGATCAGTTTATATATATTATTTCGATAAAGATGTTTACTTAGGTTTTTATTTTGGTTTATTTTAGTGCAAAATACATTTTTACCCCTAAAAAGAGTAAAGAATAATCCAATATATATATGAATAGGAGGGTAATCGAAAAATCAAATCTCGAATGTATAGTTGTGGACGACAATAATGTGGTTGTTTTGAAAGAAAGGAATTTCACGGGTGTGAATGTTAGGGTCGGATTTGTAAAGATACCAGTGAGGGTAATTTCGGGTATATGGAAAAAATAAACTCATCCAAGAAAAATTAACCTTGGATTGAGGAGGTTATTTTCTAGAGGTTTATAAACCCAAATAAACCCATTCGAAAATAAACCCATCTACATGTAAACACCCACCAACAAATAAAACTCGGGTTTATAAACTAAATGAAGTTTATAAACCCGCAGGTAAACAGGCCCTAAGTCCATGTGATCGACCCTTAGAATTCTTGCTTTTTATTACAATTGACCCGTACACTGCGGGTTCGCATATTTGTTCAAGCATACTTCTTGGGTTATAAATTTAAACCTTGCACACACCGTTTGGAGCGAACAATTGATCCGTACACTTCATGGCATAGCACTAGAAAGCCTCACAACCCTGGCAGATAAGTCTCACAGCTCGGACTGTACTGATGACTATACCGGTCTTTCCGAGATCCCATCCTCGGAAAATCTCTACATGGCCTGACTCCGTAGTCACCAAAAATGTCCTCTTGCCGATGTCTAGAACTGCATGATGTCAATCCATCCAATCCATGCCCAAAATAACTTCTTCATGTACTAAGTACATGACGAAGAAGTTAGTTGGTCAATTGTTCGCTCCAAACGGTGTGTGCAAGCTTTAAATTTATAACCCTAGACGTAAGCTTAAAACAAGGATGCGAACCCGCAGTGTACGGGTCAATCGTAGTAAAAGCAAGGAATTCCAGGGGTCGATCACAGGGACTTAGTGAAACAAAGTCCAATCATGGTATGCTTATGTAAATACTAACCACAAAGCAATTAAAACAATCAAAGATGATATAGAAGTCAATAAAGAAAACATGCAATTCTAGAGATTAAAGCATCTAGTTGTGGTTCCAACTCAAGATCTAAAGATAAGCGGACAAAGCTGAGGTTTTTGCATAGGGAAGGTGTTACTAAAGTGGAATAGATCACCGGGTAAGTCTCACTACTCACTAATCCCAAACCGTAACTCCTATTACCGGGTAAGTCTCAAGGAATTAAGATAAAGAACTATAACCTCAAACTAACACACCATCTAAGGGAATAGAATCAACCTTTACCGGGTAAGTCTCAGGCTAACTCACAAAGATGGGATGAAAGCACACTCAAACCCCAATAAAGGATAAACCCTTATTACCTACACTTATGATCGTTAGTACACAAACTAAGGAATTACCGGGTAAGTCTCATCCTAAGCTTGCATTGAACCAGGAAGGGTGTAATAAGAATAGGATTTGGCAAACTCTAACTCTTAACTCTCAGTTTCGGATCAGGAAAGTCACCTCGGTCAGCCAAATTCCACCCCGGCCGAGATGTTCATCGACTGAACAAGATGCTTAGGGTTAAGGTTAAAGATTCGAACTTTCAGGGTCCTACTGGAATCTAAGATTATTCTATCATTGTTTTTTCCACAACCTTCAGCCAATCACCCTAGAATCGCACAAGGAAATTAGCCACTCATCATCATGAAAGTATTAATCAAAAGTATGGAAAGAAGGTGAATATTTGAACAAGAAGAATTTAATGAAAAGACTTCAATAACTGAATCAAATATCACAAACAAGCGTTCCTTGGATAGAAATCCAACAAGACAAGACAACAAGGAAAAGAATCTAAGGTAATCTTACAAGAAAACCTCCAAAAGCTATAAAAGCTACAATCTTCCTTCTTCAACCTTCAAAAAGGTCCTTCAAATCTCCCAACTGGAGTATGCGGACGTATGCAGCGTGTGTTTCGGTGTAAGCGGGATTATAGCGGATGTCTAAGCACGGTCTGGATTTGTAGGAAATCCGACCCTTTTTATAGGAAAAATAACCCTCCAAAGATAAGATATCTTAGAAAAATCTCTTCCCATAAAAATAGGTAAAATATAAGATCTATCATATCTTCTTCCTTCTAGGAGCCAAGCCCAAAAATATAAGATCTCTTTCCAAAGATAAAAGATCTCAGCCAAGAATAAAATATTCTCGCCGCGTCCTGGGTATTCGCCTCGGTCGAGTCGACTTCCCTGGATCACCTCGGTCGAGGTGAATCTGTGGTCAACCGAGGTGAGTCACAACTGAATGTGAAATCTCTCAAATCTGGTCCAAAGTGAATCTCTAATTCATGGCTATGCTTCTTGGATGTAGCTCCAATGACTCCATAGCTCCTTTTTGATGCAAAACGTGCCATTTTACCTACGATTACAACAAAACTAGGTGTAGACCTCGATTCCCGCAAAGGTAGATGAAATGGTAATATAATCACATATTATACATACAAACATGCAGATTATTGAAGATAAAACGTCCAAACAAACCCCAAAGTATAGACTATAATTCATGCTATCAAAATACCCCATACTTTGCCCTTGCTTGTCCCCAAGCAAGTTCCGCATATAAAAGACAAGATAGAATGGATTATAAGTCAATAAAATCAATGAAAATTCTTTCAAAAACATTTTTATGGTGTGCAACAATCATAGATCACTCTAAGAGAATACTTCATGGAATTTAAAAATCAAAATATGATCAAAACATTTTATAAATATAGAAAAGTTGTTCATCTTTGCATAAAATCATAGAATGCATAATAAGTCATAATTATCAAAATTAGTCATGTATAATCCAGTTTAAACCACTAAGTCAATCAACAAGCTCAAGGTCTCAAGGGCTTCCCAAAAGAAAGGTCAAGAAACGTGTAGGGTAGGGATGTATGTTAGGTAATGTGGTGCTAGAATCCGGGAAAAGGATGAACTTCACTTCACTTTGACTTGCAACATCTTCCACCAATAAGCTTTGCTTATTTCACACTTTTTTTTCTTTTTACTTTACTTTTTGGGATGCATGGACAGAGGTGCACAATAACCGAAGCCTAGGAAATCAGCAATCATCAATTTCTTGAGATGCATCAAACCCTTGATGCACATACCATGACCCGTTAGGAATATCGCTCAATCCGACTTTGGCAAGACACAAACACCCGGCTATGTGAATGGTGCCGAGTTACTCATCTTCATGATTGACTTCCCCAAACCTATTATTACTTTCTAACACTTTCACTTCTAGCCAACTTCTCAATTTTAACTTCACTTGCTTTCACCACTTCGCTTGCTTCCAAATTCCCGGATAGGTAAAAGGGAGGCAAAAATGTATATGAGGGGCTTGTTACGCTCAGGATGTGATACGCAATGGGTTTTAAATCTATATTCTCGTTATATTTATCCTAACTCCTAGCGAACCCGCAGTGTACGGGACGTTTGTAGTAGGTATAGTATTCCGAGGTCGAACACAAAGACTAAGGTGAGATTGATTCGATTTATGATTAAGTCTAGTGAAGATCTAGGTTAAGAGAAGAGAAAGAAATGAAAATCTCAATTGTTTTTGGTTGGTTTTGGTGATCAATCAAAGATCACAAATCATGCGAAATATAATAATCAACTAAGCTAACAAACCAACGCAAATAAACAAGCTAAATACGAGATATAGATCAAAGATAGAAAGCCGGATTCTAGGGGTTGGAAGTTCCGGTTATGGCATAGAACTCAAGCTATCTAATCGCTCCTAGGATTAACTATGATATGTTGGGAGTAAGTGTTTCTAGATTGGGATCAATCACCGGATAGGTCTCATGGTCCACTAGTCCATCCCTAAGGTCTCATTACCGGGTAAGTCTCTAAGAACCTAAGGAACGGAATTCTACACAAACCGGATTGTCACCTAGAGATGTAACCTATCCTTACCGGGTAAGTCTCGGAAGGTTTAGTCCGAAGCGACTATCCAGCACACTTAGTCCAATGGCGGCTTATGAGGCTCACCACTACCTAGGGTTTGTTATCTTTGAAATCTAAGAGTAAGGATTACCGGGTAAGTCTCTCCTAACACTTAGTTCCTAACACTAGGTCACCCTAGGATAGATTTAACTCAATAAACACTTAGGATTTCAACACTCTAACTAACTAAGGCTAGATCCATCGAACCAGGGAAGATCACGGGTTGTTCTACCAAGTCCACGGCCGTGGTTTGGCAAGAACAAACCGTGGATCCTAACAGAGGCTACGTTCAAGCACACAAGTCATCCAAGGGTTGATCTAAGTCCATCCTATCATAGTCCTAGCCATAACCATTCCTTCCTTACCCTAGAATCACATCTATTTAGCCTACAACATTCTTCATAGCAATCAAAATCATCAAACATAAAATCATGGCTTCCATTTGTAAGATAATGAAAATAAAGAGATGAACAAGTGAAGTAAACAAAACCAAGCTGAAAATAGAATTAGAATGACTCACAACTCTTCTTAAAGAAGGTTCAAATGGTTCATACAACTCTAGAAATCGATTCCGAAATTCTTCACTACAAAGCTATCAAGTCTATCAATGGTGTGTTCTTCTCCTTCTCCAATGAAGCTCTTCTCCAATGGTAGCCTTCTTCTACCTCCTTCTCCCCAAAGAATCTTCTTGTTGAGAGGATATTTTGATTGGATGATAGTGGATAATGGAGAGCTGCTCCAAGATGCCTTCCACAACCAATGCAGGACCACTTTTATACTACAATTTTGCAAGAGCTGGCCAAGAGATCGTGGCACAGCTGTCACGAAAACCTGGCAAAAACCACGGGCATTTCCACGGCCGTGGTTTGTCAGAGAACCGTGATTTTGTGCTTCAGCTTTGTCTTTGATCATTAAGCTTCGATTTGGTGCATGGCTTGTGTTGGCAAGGTTCCATGAGTCCTCCCTAGCCTTTAGCTTGCATCCTAATGAGTCCGAGGGTGTGTCATCTTGATGAACGATCCTCAAACGTATCGTTTTAGCTCCTAAATCTCCCGAAATACCTACAAAGCAATGCACAAGTCCATGTAGACGTCTATCTCGACAAAATACGTGAATTGAGTGCAAACGCCGTGAACTAGTGCTCAACTATGCATGAATGAGCGAGAAATCTATCTAAATGATTACCTAAACCTAAGTCATAAATCGTGTTATCAAAAATACCCCATACTTAAGGTTTGCTCGTCCTCGAGCAAATTCTCTACTATAGACTTCAAGATAACATGATTTATGTATGCAGAAAAATGGCAAAATCTTTTTGGGTTTGTGCTTCTACTATTGGATCACCTTCAAAGTCATGTTTCATGGCAAAAGATAAGCAATCATGCATCAAATAAATGAAGGCACGGAAAGACAATTACACTTAACTCAAAAGCATGCATGAAATGTAAAAATGAAGAAACTAAGAAGATCAAGAGCATTTCCAATCTAGATTACTAAGTCTTACAAACATGCAAATAGGTCATAAGGTCTTATAAATTAGAAGGCCAAGAAACGTTGTGATTAGGTGGGGGGGTTTTCTAGGCTATGTGGTGCTAATCCGGAAATGGAACTAACTCCACAATCTTGTCCTCGATCAACTTCCCTCAAGTGTATATTTTTCTCTATCTTTTTTTTTCCTTTTCTTTTTATTTTTCGCTTATTTTTGAGACAATGGCATTGGTGTACAAAAGCCGAAACCTTGGTGATTAGCCGTCCTCGGGCTTTTTCTATTTTTCGAGGTGCATCCACACCGGGCACACATACCAAAGCTCGTTAGGACTATTGGTTTATTTGACTTTGGCAAGGCACCAACACCCGATTATGTGAAGTGTACCGAGTTACTTGTCATTTAAGCCAACGTCCCCAAGCCTATATTTTTGGCTACACTTTCACAACAAATTCAGCATTTTATGCATGATATTCTTTCATTAACATCTTCACCCCACACTTGCTTTTCACACACATCAACACACTATCATGCTCCTATTCCCGGATGGGTCAAAAGAGGTCAAATTTATCTCAATTGAGGTGCTCAAACAATCATGATCAAGATGAGAAGTAGAGAAAGATGAATTGCCTCATTCATTCCTAGATGGTATGCAAGAACTAACATGTAATTTCGACCTACAATACTCAATCCATTCTAGGCAAACATCATGATCACAAATCATTCATTGAATTCAAGAGAAGTACTTCAAGTCCACATATGCATTCATCAATTTAACACATAAGGCCATCCATAGCCAATCCACTAGACAAGATTCATCATTAGGGTCATATCCAAACCTAGAAAGCACAAAAAAAATTTCTGAATTTTTATGGGATTTTCGAAATGAGTATGTACAATGCAAGACATGTGAAAATGTTAAACTATCCTAGATGCTCATCATGCAAAGGATCATGCAAACCCCACCCCATACTTAGAAACACATTGTCCCCAATGTGTAAATGAAGTAAAGAAGAGTGAAAGAAGGTTCTCACAATGTAAAAATGGTTTGCTATGGTATTTGGGATTGCTCAAGTAGAGTTGATGTTGGATGATCCTATCAACCATGGTAGAGAGCTCTAAGTGTTCATCAAGGCGTCGGGACCTGCGCTAGGCACCGCTAGCCGTCCAAGTTCCGCGTCCGCTCCACCCATAATTTATGAGGGGTTCATCATCATCATTCTCATGCCAAGCAAGGCTTCCAATGCCACTAATGTTCTAGCACACACACTAAGCACACGAAACACATACAAAGATAGAAAAATCTAAAAACAAAAACAAAACAAGAAAGGGAAAAATGTTACCAATGGGTTGCCTCCCACCAAGCGCTCTTTTAAGGTCATTAGCTTGACCAAACTCGGGGGCGTCTACTCAAGGTAAAGTGGGGCAATCATATCCACCGGAGCTCCCGGGATATACCTCTTCAACCGGTGCCCATTCACCTTAAAGTTTTCACAATGCTCCCCTCCAATCTCAATAGCTCCATGGGGAAAGATCTTCTTCACCACATATGGCCCGGTCCATCTTGATTTGAGCTTTCCGGGAAAAAGCCGCAGCCTTGAGTTGAAGAGAAGGACAAGGTCACCTTCACTCAACTCTTTGGGGATGATCCTCTTGTCATGCCACCGCTTGGTCCTCTCCTTGTAGATCCGGGCATTCTCATAAGCATCCAACCGGATCTCTTCAAGTGCGTTCATATCAAGCAACCTCTTTTCTCCGGCCTCCTTGAGGTCAAAATTTAGCCACTTGATGGCCCAATGTGCTCTATGTTCTATTTCTACCGGAAGGTGGCAAGACTTGCCATAGACCAACTTGTAAGGAGTGGTGCCAATTGGTGTCTTGAAAGCGGTTCTATATGCCCACAAGGCATCATGGAGCTTCATAGCCCAATCCTTTCTAGTTCTAGATACCGTCTTCTCGAGAATGGCCTTTATCTCCCGGTTGGAGATCTCTACTTGGCCACTAGTTTGGGGATGGTAAGGTGTTGCCACCTTATGAGTCACCCCATACTTAGCCAAAAGTGCCCCAAAGTTCCTATTGGTGAAGTGCTTCCCTCCATCACTTATGATCACCCTTGGTGTTCCAAACCTAGGAAAGATCACTCGGTTGAAGAATCGCACCACAACCTTGGCGTCATTTGTAGGGGAAGCGATTGCCTCCACCCATCTTGATACATAATCAACCGCCAATAGGATGTAGAGGTTGCCACATGAAGAAGGGAATGGTCCCATGAAGTCCACACCCCACACATCAAATATTTCCACTTCTTGAATGTTGTTCAAAGGCATCTCATTCCTCCTTGAGATGTTGCCCGTCCTTTGGCAAGCATCACAAGCCACCACAAAGCTTTGCACATCCTTGAACAAACTTGGCCAAAAGAAGCCCGATTGCAAAACCTTCGCACATGTCTTGTGGGAGCTAGCATGCCCTCCACATGGCAAGGAATGACAATGGCGGATCACACTTTCCACCTCATCCTCCGGTATGCATCTTCTAAACATTCCATCCGGCCCTCTTTTGAACAAAAGTGGCTCGCTCCAATAGTAATGCCTCACATCTTTGAAGAACTTTTTCTTTTGGGCATATGTCAAACCGGGAGGCACTTCCTCACATACTAAGTAGTTCACAATGTCGGCAAACCATGGCTCGCTTCCTCTAGACACTTGGAACAAGCATTCCTCCACCATTTGCAATTGCTCATCCCGGAACGAATCATCAATCGGGATGTCATCTCTTTCAAGCTCCGATGGTGGGAGTCTACTAAGGTGATCCGCCACGGAGTTCTCGGATTCCTTTTTGTCCCGGATTTCCAAATCAAACTCTTGAAGAAGAAGGATCCACCGAATCAACCTAGGCTTGGCATCCTTCTTGGTAAGTAGATAACGGATCGCAGCATGATCCGTATAAACTATGACCTTCGCTCCAACAAGATATGAGCGGAACTTCTCAAAGGCATACACCACCGCTAGCAACTCTTTCTCGGTGGTAGCATAATTGAGTTGGGCATCATCTAGCAGTCTTGCTAGCATAATAAATAGCATGAGTGTGCCCATCTTTCCTTTGCCCCAAAACAGCCCTAACGGCTACATCGCTTGCATCACACATGATCTCAAATGGTAAACTCCAATCCGGAGGTTGCATGATAGGTGCGGAGATCAAGGCGTTCTTCAACCTACAAAAAGCCTCAAGACAATCTTTGGAAAAGACAAAATCAACATCCTTCATTAGTAGGTTAGTGAGAGGCTTAGAAAATTTAGAGAAGTCTTGAATAAACCTCCGGTAAAAACCGGCATGCCCTAAGAAACTCCTTACCCCTTTCACCGAGGTAGGTGGTGGCAACTTCTCTATCGTTTCAATCTTGGCTCTATCAACCTCAATGCCACGGTTAGACACCAAGTGTCCTAACACAATGCCTTCACTTACCATGAAGTGGCATTTTTCCCAATTTAAGACAAGATTTGTCTCCTCACATCTTTGCAATACTAATGACAAGTTAGCCAAGCAATTATCAAAGGAAGAACCATAAACAGAGAAATCATCCATGAACACTTCCATGATATTTTCAATGTATTCCGAAAAGATAGTCATCATACACCTTTGGAAGGTGGCGGGTGCATTACACAACCCAAATGGCATTCTCCTATATGCAAAAGTACCCCATTGACATGTAAAGGTGGTTTTCTCTTGGTCATCGAGGTGGATAGGGATTTGGAAGAATCCACTATAACCATCTAAGTAGCAAAAATGAGAATGTTGAGCTAACCTTTCTAGCATTTGGTCAATGAAGGGGAGAGGGAAGTGATCTTTCCTAGAGGCCATGTTCAACTTCCTATAGTCAATGCACATCCTCCACCCCGTAACCGTCCTAGTTGGGATTAGTTCGTTGTTCTCATTAGTCACTACGGTCATCCCACCCTTCTTAGGAACTACATGAACGGGACTAACCCACTTACTATCCGAGATAGGGTAGATAATTCCCACATCCAGCAACTTAATGATTTCCTTTTTGACTACCTCTTTCATTATGGGATTCAATCTTCTTTGATGTTCAATAGAGGGTTTGTGGTTATCTTCCATCATTATCTTATGCATGCGCAAAGAAGGCTTAATGCCAACCAAATCATCAATAGTATAGCCAATGGCTTTCCTATGCAATCTTAGCTCATGCAACAACTTAGCAAGTTCATCATCACTCAAGCATGCATTCACAATCACCGGATATGTAGAATCAACACCAAGGAAAGCATACTTTAAATGAGAGGGGAGGGGTTTGAGTTCGAGTTTAGGAGGACCTTTATCGATTGGAGACGATCCAAATAATGTTGGATGAGATGAATCCAAAGAAAATGAAGACCCTTCAAGGCTCCTTGAAGCTTGATCATCATCAAGGGCTGATTCAGGGGAAACCACGGTTGGAACCACGGTCTGCTCCAAGTCCACGGCCGTGGACCTTGCCTGGCTCCATTTTTGTGGCTTTACAGAGAGTTTGACGGCCGTGGAACCACTTCCACGGCCGTGGTTCTTGCAGCTGTTCAACTCCTCTTCGTGGCCTTCATCTTGAGCACTTGTCTCCTCTTCTAATGCTTCTAAGGCCTTGATCTCTTCATTGCAAGCCTCCTCAACACCTTCCTCCATCATACTTAAGGTAAGAACTTTCTCCAAGGGATCCTTGATCAAGATCGAGCTCACAACTTCTCTAGATTCCTCTTGCTCGACTATGTTAAAGACATCCTCATCAAGGGTTGGCCCTTTCATCATTGTGGACAACTTGAACTTGATGTTCTCCTCTCCAATATTGAAGGAGAGAGTCCCATTCTTGCAATCCACTAGACATCCGGAAGTGGCTAGGAAAGGTCTTCCTAAGATGATGGGAACCGGATAGTCCGCCGGAATATCCAAGACAACAAAATCAATTGACACATAGAATCCTCCTAGTTGCACCGGAATGTCTTCTAAGATCCCAACCGGGTGAGTGATAGAACGGTCTGCCATATAGAGGGTCATCTTGACCGGTTTCGGCTCTCCTAGCCCAACCTTGTTGCAAAGCGCAAGCGGTATGATGCTTACACTTGCCCTAAGATCACAAAGGGCCTCATACTTCACATCTCCCACTCCAATTGGGACACAAAAGGAACCCGGATCTCTTAGCTTGGGAGGCATTTCCTCCTTCATCGTTTGGATTAATTCCGAGGATCTCTTGGTCATTCTTATCTCCCCATACTCCTCCAACTTCCTTTTGTTGGAGAGTATCTCTTTCAAGAACTTGCCATATGCCGGCATTCCTAAAATAGCATCCATGAACGGAATGTTAATATGCAATTTAGACATTAGTTCAAGGAACTTACCAAAGTGATTGTCCAAACGAGCTCTTGCTCGTGATTGAGGGAATGGTAGTGGTGGCTTGTATGGAGGCGGTGCCACATATGTTGGCTCAACATCCTTGCTCTTGCCTCCATCTCTTTGCAAAGTCTCTTCCTCTATCACCACTTGTTTCCCTTTAGCATTGTCCTTTGGCAAAGGATCTTTCATGCTCAACCCACTCCTTGTAGTGATAGCCAACACTTGGCCTCTTGGGTTGTCTTCGGTCCTTCCGGGAAGCTTACCCGGATCTCTATGGGCTTCACCCGCCTTTTGGAACACTTGTGCTTTCAATACTTTTTGAGCCTTAGAAATCGAAGTCACCGTGCTCTCAAGCCCACTCAACCTTCCAAACAATTGTTCAAACATCATTTCGGTCCTATCCTTTGGAGGTTGAGTAAATCCGGGTGGAGGTTCTTGTGAAGCTTTTGGTGGTGGAGTTGTGCTTGAGGAAGCGGGAGGGTTCAAGGCTCCATCCGGGTTAGAGTAAGAAAATTCGGGATGGTTGTGGTTGGGCCGGTAATTGTTGAATTGCCGGTTGTTGTTGAAGTTCCTTGGGCCTTGATAGTTGTTGTAGTTGCCCCTTCCCATGTAATTCACATCTTCCTCCTTGGAAGGTAAGTTAGCTTATGGAAGCACTTGAGGAGTTGCTTGATTCTTCAAAGTTGTAGCACACAACTCCCTCAAAGACTTCAATTCATTGTTGATGGAGTCAAGCTTGAAATTGCTCATAGTGACTTCACTCACCTCATATGCTCCCGCCTTTCTCCTTTCACTCTTCCTATGGGAGTATTTCTCAATCACTAGAGCTTGCTTCTCCACAAATTCCCAAGCTTCATCTACATGCTTCTCCATAAAAGTCCCACCGGAAAGAGATTGGAGCTTGAATTGACTATCTTCATCAAGTCCCTTGAAGTAGATCTCCAATAGCTCAATTTTCGGTATGCCATGGTGTGGACAATCTAGGAGAAGATCTTTAAACCTTTCCCAAGACTTGAATAAACTCTCTCTATCCTTCATCACGAAGGCGTTGATCTTCCCTCTTAACTCGGTAGTTTTAGAAGGTGGGAAGAACTTAGTCAAAAACTCGGTTGTCATCTCCTCCCAAGTACCAACTCGCCCTTGTGGAATAGATTGATACCAAGCCAAGGCTTTATCCTTAAGAGAGAAGGAAAAAGCCCTAAGCTTATGGTTGTTGCTCTCCAATCTTGGCGGTCTAAGAGTCTCCATCAAAATCTCATAATTCATCAAGTGTTGATGAGGAGACTCTCCTTCCATCCCTCCAAATTGATTATGCCGGATCATTTGTAGAACTTGAGGGCGGAGCTCGTAATCATGGGCTGCGGGATCTCCTAAGTTCACACCCGGACGGTGTGCTCTTTGTGCCGGATCCATACGTTGCCCCAACGTTTGTGGTTCTTCCATAGCAATGGGCACAACCCTAATATTCACCGCCGCCGGCTGCGGTTGTTGTGGAGGTGGAGGAGGTTGTTGACGGTTAAGCTCTCTTTGCACAAGAGCTTGCCTAATCTCCTCAATCTCCCTCCTAGTTGCCTCTTGCCTCTCATTGGCAAGTCTCCTTTCATTCTCCAAAGCTTCATCCCTTATCCTAATTTGCTCTAAAGCCTCATCCAACTCAGCTTGGAGATCTCTTCCGGCCATCTCTTTTCCCTTTTTAATGCTCTTGGATCTAGATCTAAGGGTTTTCTCCGGTTCGGGATCGAATGGAGCTAAATCCTTGCCACGAGATCTTCGCATACACCTAAAGAGTAAGAGATGTCCTGAAAAGCAAAGACACACACCAAAGAGAGATCAAAAGTAACAAGAAAGATCTACACTAATAATCAATCACAAAATAGACTCAATCTAGACCTAGTCCCCGGCAACGGCGCCAAAAACTTGTTACGCTCAGGATGTGATACGCAATGGGTTTTAAATTTATATTCTCGTTATATTTATCCTAACTCCTAGAGAACCCGCAGTGTACGGGACGTTTGTAGTAGGGATAGTATTCCGAGGTCGAACACAAAGACTAAGGTGAGATTGATTCGATTTATGATTAAGTCTAGTGAAGATCTAGGTTAAGAGAAGAGAAAGAAATAAAGAAATGAAAATCTCAATTGTTTTTGGTTGGTTTTGGTGATCAATCAAAGATCACAAATCATGCGAAATATAATAATCAACTAAGCTAACAAACCAACGCAAACAAACAAGCTAAATACGAGATATATATCAAAGATAGAAAGCCGGATTCTAGGGGTTGGAAGTTCCGGTTATGGCATAGAACTCAAGCTATCTAATCGCTCCTAGGATTAACTATGATATGTTGGGAGTAAGTGTTTCTAGATTGGGATCAATCACCGGATAGGTCTCATGGTCCACTAGTCCATCCTTAAGGTCTCATTACCGGGTAAGTCTCTAAGAACCTAAGGAACGGAATTCTACACAAACCGGATTGTCACCTAGAGATGTAACCTATCCTTACCGGGTAAGTCTCGGAAGGGTTAGTCCTAAGCGACTATCCAGCACACTTAGTCCAATGGCGGCTTATGAGGCTCACCACTACCTAGGGTTTATTATCTTTGAAATCTAAGAGTAAGGATTACCGGGTAAGTCTCTCCTAACACTTAGTTGCTAACACTAGGTCACCCTAGGATAGATTTAACTCAATAAACACTTAGGATTTCAACACTCTAACTAACTAAGGCTAGATCCATCGAACCAGGGAAGATCACGGGTTGTTCTACCAAGTCCACGGCCGTGGTTTGGCAAGAACAAACCGTGGATCCTAACAGAGGCTACGTTCAAGCACACAAGTCATCCAAGGGTTAATCTAAGTCCATCCTATCATAGTCCTAGCCATAACCATTCCTTCCTTACCCTAGAATCACATCTATTTAGCCTACAACATTCTTCATAGCAATCAAAATCATCAAACATAAAATCATGGCTTCCATTTGTAAGATAATGAAAATAAAGAGATGAACAAGTGAAGTAAACAAAACCAAGCTGAAAATGGAATTAGAATGACTCACAACCCTTCTTAAAGAAGGTTCAAATGGTTCATACAACTTTAGAAATCGATTCCGAAATTCTTCACTACAAAGCTATCAAGTCTATCAATGGTGTGTTCTTCTCCTTCTCCAATGAAGCTCTTCTCCAATGGTAGCCTTCTTCTACCTCCTTCTCCCCAAAGAATCTTCTTGTTGAGAGGATATTTTGATTGGATGATAGTGGATAATGGAGAGCTGCTCCAAGATGCCTTCCACAGCCAATGCAGGACCACTTTTATACTACAACTTTGCAAGAGCTGGCCAAGAGATCGTGGCACAGCTGTCACGAAAACCTGGCAAAAACCACGGGCATTTCCACGGCCATGGTTTGTCAGAGAACCGTGATTTTGTGCTTCAGCTTTGTCTTTGATCATTAAGCTTCGATTTGGTGCATGGCTTGTGTTGGCAAGGTTCCATGAGTCCTCCCTAGCCTTTAGCTTGCATCCTAATGAGTCCGAGGGTGTGTCATCTTGATGAACGATCCTCAAACGTATCGTTTTAGCTCCTAAATCTCCCGAAATACCTACAAAGCAATGCACAAGTCCGTGTAGACGTCTATCTCGACAAAATACGTGAATTGAGTACAAACGCCGTGAACTAGTGCTCAACTATGCATGAATGAGCGAGAAATCTATCTAAATGATTACCTAAACCTAAGTCATAAATCGTGTTATCAGGGCTAAGCATGATCAAGAAGAAGAAGAGAGAAGAATGAATTGCCTTGGTCTTTCCAGGAAGAAAGTGAGAGAACTCATAATGTGGTGTCAACCTTCAAATTCAACATAATTTAGATAAAAACAAAGTATTAAACATGCCAATAATTTCAAACAAAGCATTTAGCAACTTAAACATATTATAAAACCTTTCAAACACATAAAGAATTTTAAAACCAGTCAGTAACAAGATCTTCACTGAGATCATATCCAGATAAGAAGCACAAAAATCGTTTTCGAAAACTCTCAGTTAACCCACCTCGGTCGAGGCGTTCTTAGGTCAACCGAGGTGAATCGCCTCGTTCGGCCAGAACTACCCCGTTCGAGGTCCAAAATTTTTTTTTTTAAACAGTTTTTTTTCAGTTTCGACGTTTTTCTCAATCAAATAACCTGTAAGTATGCATGTAATCTCAGACAAACACATAGATGCAAAAGTGAAGCATAAATATAGATAAATATCCGGTCAAATAAAGTCATACATCACATAAACACCCCATACTTGGGACACACTGTCCCAGTGGGTCAAAATAAGTCTAAAGGATAAAAATACTCACCGGATAATAAGCTGAACTGCATAAAAATAAGAAAGAAAATCCTGCAGCTCTCAATAATCCTGATCCGGTGGTGGTGGTGGTGGTGGTGGTGGTGGGACGTACGGATACTGGGATGGGTCAAATGGATAACCCATAGTCTGCTGGAATTGTATCTCCATCATCCTGCGCTGATAGTGTTGTCCCTCTAACATCTGATGAGTCCAGCTGTCAATCTGTCGGTGCTGGGCAACAAATCTCTCATGCATGTCCATAGTAAGGGCAACATAAGAGTCTATCATCTGATCCGTCAGATCATCGATCCGACGATGAGCCTCTGGATCTCTATGACGACGTGTCCTACGCCTAGCAGGTCTCACAGGTGATGCAGCAGGTGCAGGCTCAGTATCCTCATCATCAAGATCTATAACTGGTGCGCTCGTCCCTACAGTATCCGTCCCTGTATCCATCGGGATTCCACCATCTCTATCATCAGCTGTCTCCTCATCATTTGCCTCCTCCTCAGCTGGGGCAGCTGCTGCCTCTCTGTAATCCTCCATCAGTGGAGCCCAAGCGGTCTGCCAATAATGTGGGTCAAAAACAGAAAACTAGGCAGACCACCTGATCCCCTGTGGTGCAGTCATCTCCTACGGCATAGCCACGTACGGTGTAGTCAAACCTCGGGGAACCAAAATCCACCGAGTGATCATCTCCTGCATCCCAAGCGGCTTGGGAGCCGCCACCATCGTGCAAGCGCTGAGATCCATGTCCTGATAACTAGCGATGTGGGTGACAAGCCCTCCGCAGCAGATGTCTCCCTTCGCCTTGGCCTTGATCTTGTGCAGATCCTCTGCCAACATCAAGTCAAAGTCCGGGATACCCCCAATAACCATGCAGTACAAACTGAAAAGCTCTCCCTGTCGGAACTTATGGGGCGTCTCAGTACGCGCCAGAAGTGTCTCACTGAAGATCCGGTGGGCTAACCTAAAGGCTAAATGGAAAATGACCTTCTCCTTGGAATCTCCAGGGTGCCATCTGTCTACATGCTCAACAATATGGGCAATCTGCCCCCAAAACTCCCTAGCTACTAATCGGGACGGGAAGTCAACAGTTGTGGGCTCAGGAAAGCCAAAAATCTCTCTCCAGTACTCTAGTGGCATTAAGAAGTTCCGGTTCATCAACCGGCACTTCACAGATCGCTCTGTGGGGAGGTAGGTAAAAGGAGCTAATGAACTCTAAGGTCGGCTCCAAATAGGCTGGGGCTCGGATCTCAGTAAACTAATCCAGCCCTACTGTAGAAATCATCCTCCTAAGGTCTCCGTCTACCTGGAGGCAGTCAAAAGCAGACACGTCCAAGAAGCGAGGTGCAATCACTGGACGGCCGGAAATACGGTCATAATCGACCTGGTGTCGCTCATGGATCACCGGTCGATAGGGTCGGGAAGAAGAGGAAGAAGGGGAAGGTGAGGATCTATCCCTGAGGGCAAGGCGTCGGTCAGAACTCATTTTCAGAAAATCACGCTATCAGGTCACCTCGGTCGACTGACAATACTCAAGAATCACCTCGGCCGAGGCACAGCTCGACTGGACCGAGGCGAAAAACTGGGTTTCTAATTTCTTCAGAAAATTCAGTTCTTTTCCCCCAAAATCACTACAACTGCTTCCTATGGGGTACTTAAGCCTTTTCTCAGCAAATGCAAGGGCAACCAAAGCCCAAATCGAAGCGAAATCGGAGAGGTAGGGTTTCGGTTTTGTTTTACCTCGTTCGGCCCAATCGGTTCGATTTTCTTGCAGATCGATGATGCACTGGGATCCTCTAAGCCTTAATCGCAGTTTGGAGACAGAAATCTTCGAAAACGAGCAAAAATCAGAGAAGCGAGGTGAAACTGTCGCCGCGGTCGAGGGAGAAGAGTAAAGTGAGGAGAGAGAAATCTTCAGCCCTTTTATACCCTTTTCTGGAACTGCTGTCACCTCGGTCGAGATGGTCTCGACTGGACCGAGGTGGTACGGACCGAGGTGGTTCTTCAGAAAACCCTAGTTGCCTCGGATGCTCAAGAATCATCTTAGTCGAGGTGCTCTGACAGCAACCGAGATGCCTCAGTCAGGCTTCGTCTCTCAAATTTTCGATCTTCTGTACTTCCAGTTATGCTCCTTCCTTAGATGTCTCCTGTTATCTGTCTAGAACGCCAAAAACAAAGCAAAGCAAAAGCAAAAACTATCTAAGCTAGACTAGAAAAAGGGAAAGAAAGCATTACCTTGGGTTGCCTCCCAAGAAGCGCTTGGCTTAAGGTCGCTAGCTGGACTATGATGCGTCTCAAATGAGGTATATTGGTGCAACCTCCTCAACCGGAGTTTCCGGTTTGTACTTCTTAAGTCTATGACCGTTAACCTTGAAGCTTCCGCTAGTTTCGCCCCATATCTCAACTGCACCATGAGGAAAAACATGTTTCACAAAATAAGGTCCGGTCCATCTAGATTTTAACTTACCTGGAAAGAGGCGGAGGCGGGAGTTGAAGAGTAGAACTAAGTCTCCTTCGTTAAGTTCCTTTCGGACGATACGCTTGTCATGCCATCTCTTCGTCCTTTCCTTATAGATTTTGGCATTCTCATCAGCGTTCAAACGCAGCTCCTCCAGCTCGTTGAGTTCCAATAGTCGCTTCTCGTCTGCCTCCTTAATGTCGAAGTTCAACCATTTGATCGCCCAATATGCTTTGTGTTCTAATTCGACGGGCAAACGGCAAGACTTCCCATATACCAAATTATAAGGGGTGGTACCTATGGGAGTCTTAAATGCGGTCCTGTACGCCCAAAGAGCATCGTCCAATTTCATGGACCAATCCTTCCTCGTCCTATAGACGGTCTTCTCCAAAATTGCTTTGATTTCTCTATTCGAGATCTTGACCTGTCCATTAGTTTGAGGGTGATAAGGGGTTGATACCTTGTGGGTTACCCCATACTTCGATAGAAGTGACTTGAACTTCCGGTTGATGAAATGCGTTCCTCCATCGCTGATGATGATGCGTGGAGTTCCAAATCGTGGAAAGATAAACCTGTTTAAGAACTTCACAACCACCTTGGCGTCGTTAGTGGGAGAAGCAATGGCTTCAACCCATCTAGAGACATAATCCACTGCAAGAAGAATATAGAGGTTTCCTCCGGAGGATGGGAAAGGTCCCATGAAGTCAATCCCCCATACATCAAAGATTTCCACCTCTTGAATGTTGTTAAGTGGCATCTCGTTCCTCCTTGATAAATTTCCTGTTCTTTGGCATGCATCACAAGAGACAACAAACGATTGTACATCCTTAAATAATATGGGCCAAAAGAAACCGGAACGTAATACCTTAGCGCATGTTTTATCGGTGCTAGCATGTCCTCCACAAGGAAGTGAATGGCAATGCCGTATAACGCTATTAACTTCATCTTCCGGAATGCATCTTCGAAGCATCCCATCCGGTCCGCGCTTGAATAGCAGCGGCTCGTCCCAGTAGTAATGTCGTACTTCTTTGAAAAATCTCTTCTTTTGAGAGTACGTCAATCCGGGCGGTACTTCCTGGCAAACAAGATAATTCACAATATCAGCATACCAAGGTCCTTTATTATCAGAAAGTTGGTGGATAGAATGTTCCACCAACTGAGGATGAGTGTCAGAGATGGGAGTAAGAAGTTTGTTATTCTCAGTAGTCTCAGTTGACATCATCTCTCCATCGACCTCGGTCGAGGCGCAGAGGTGTTGACCGAGATGTTCTTCAGTCGCCTCGCTCAGTCCAGGAAGTGCCTCGGTCGAGGTACTGCAACTGGAACCGAAACTGGAGATCTTCGTCTCTTGGATTAGCTTCTCAGTTTTAGCTCCTGGATCCTCTTCCAGTGCTTTTAAGCTCCGTATATCTGCACCACAAGAAGCATCTATACCTTCCTCAATTAAACCGAAGCTAAAAACTCTTTCGAGTGGATCGTTAATAAGGATAGAGCTCACCAATTCTCTTGATTCTTCTTCATCGTAGATGTTGAAGATATCATCAGTTAGCTGCTCCCCTTTCATGGCTGCAAGTAATGCGAACTCCACCTCATCGCCGCCAATGTTGAATTTCAGTTTGGCGTTCTTGCAATCCACGTTACAACCTGAAGTTGCTAGAAATGGCCTCCCGAGAATAATAGGAACTGGATAATCTGCGGGAATGTCAAGCACAACAAAATCTATTAGTAGATAGAAGTTACCTAACTTGACCGGAACATCCTCCAAGATGCCCACGGGGTGGGTGATGGAGCGATCCGCCATATAAAGTCGAATCTTGACCGGCTTGGGCTCTTCAAGTCCGATCTTCACACATAGCTCTAGCGGGATGATGCTCACGTTGGCTCCTAGATCACAAAGGACTTCACAAGTGACGTCCCCAACTTGAATGGGAATGCAAAATGAGCCGGGATCTCTCAATTTAGGTAGCATCTTCTCCTTCATGATTTGAATGAGCTCCGAGGATTTAGATGTCATCCTAACTTCACCAAAATCTTCCAATTTCCTCTTCCTTGATAGGATCTCCTTCAAGAACTTCCCATAGGCGGGCATTCCTAGAATAGCATCAAGGAAAGGAATGTTAATGTGCAGTTTATTCATCAAGTCAAGGAACTTACCGAAGTGCTTGTCTAGATGTGCCCTGGCCCTTCACTGGGGGAATGGAATTGGTGGTTTGTATGCAGGAGGTGGAACATAAACTTCAGTTTTCCCCTCCGCTTTCTGTGGCTCCACCTCGGTTGGCATCTCGGTCGAAGTGTTCTTCGACTACATCTGGACCGAGGTGGTCTTCGTCAGTACTGGCACCGACCGAGGCACTGGATCTGAAGTTTTCAGTCCACTCCTCGTAGTTATGGCCATGATCTGGCCCTTAGGGTTGCTTTCCGTCCTTGCTGGAAGCTTCCCTGGATCTCTTGGCGCTTCATTCGCCCTACTTGCAAGTTGTTGTTCAAAGGCTTTTCGGGCCTTCGAAAATGAAGTCATCGAAGTCTCCATAGCGTTGAGCTTGATCAAGATAGCCTCCAGAACTGCGTCTTTCTTTTCCGGCTGAGACGAACTTGATCCTTGCCCCTGGCTCTTTAATGGAGTAGAAGAAGAAGAAGAAGAAGGGGAAGAGAGGAAAGGGTTAGAGGAATCGTTAGAGTTGGAGTTTGAATGATTGTTACCAGAATTTTGGTTGTTTGCCCTCCAATTGTTGCTATTGGATCCTCTATTGTTATTGTTGTAATTGTTGTTCCGGGAACCGTTGTTGTTACGGTATCCGTTGTTGTTGTTCCTTTGTCCTTGCTCTTCCTTCTTGGTTTGAGCAACCAAGAGTTCCTTCAATTGCTTCACGTCATTCTTCAAAGACGTGAGTTGATTGTTGTTGGGCTGAGTTTCTTGGAAGTTAACTCTTTTAACTCCACCTTCAGCTCCTTGATGAGTGTACTTCTCCATGTGCAAAGCTTGCTTCTCGATGAAGTCCCAAGCTTCGTTAATCGCCATGTCCATAAAGGTACCAGCGGAGAGTAGTTGGAGATTGAACTGGGTGCTCCCGTCCAGTCCCTTGAAGTATATCTCCAATAACTCTAACTTTGGAATCCCATGATGTGGGCAATCCAAAAGAATATCCTTGAACCGCTCCCATGACTTGGACAAGCTCTCCTTTTCCTTCATAATGAAAGCGTTGACCTTCCCTCTCATTTCAGCGGTCTTTGAGGGGGGAAATAATTTGGTCAAGAATTCCGTAGTCATCTCCTCCCATGTGCTGATTTTTCCTGGAGGAAGAGATTGATACCAAGTAAGAGCTCTATCTTTTAAAGAAAAGTAAAAAGGTCTTAGCTTGTAGTTGTTATTTTTAATCCTTGAAGGCCTCAAGGTCTCCATCAAGATCTCATAGTTTTGAAGATGTTGATGTGGTGATTCCTTCTCTAGCCCTCCGAACTGGCATTGGCGAATCATGGATAGAACTTGCGGTCGAAGTTCATAGTCATGGTCCGCTGGATCTCCTAGGTTAACTCCTGGACGCCTCAGTTGTTGATTGGGGTCCATCCTTTGACCTAAGGTTTGTGGGATTCCTGCAAGAAGAACGTCTCGGACTGGCATCCGAGGTGGAAGTACCTCGGCCGGGGCGTTTGGTACTGGGACCTGCCTCGGTCGAGGGTCAGCAACTGAGACTTGCATCGGTCCAGCATCGGGAACTGGGTCTTCCCTCGGTCGAAGTAGAATCCGGTCTCGTATGGTTGCCATCTCTGCTTCGATTGCTTCAGTCTTGGTGCGAGTTTCTTCCTTCTCTTGCCTTAGTTCTTCCCTGCTGAGGCGTAGCAGTTCTAACGCCTCTTTCAACTCGGCCTCAAGATCGCGGTTGTCTTGTTGGGCCATCTTCGCTTCTCTTAAGCGTCGTTTGTATGTCTTCTCTGGTTCGGGATCGTAAGGAACGATTTCCTTCCCAGTGCGAGTTCTTCGCATAAACCTAAGAAAGAACCTGCAAAAGTCACTCAAGTAGAGTGGTTAGTAGACACGGGGGCAAGTGCCCCAAGAGCAAACCGTAACCGGCTCGGTCTAGACCAAATCCCCGGCAACGGCGCCAAAAACTTGTTCGCTTCAAACGGTGTGTGCAAGCTTTAAATTTATAACCCTAGACGTAAGCTTAAAACAAGAATGCGAACCCGCAGTGTACGGGTCAATCGTAGTAAAAGCAAGGAATTCCAGGGGTCGATCACAGGGACTTAGTGAAACAAAGTCCAATCACAGTATGCTTATGTAAATACTAACCACAAAGCAATTAAAACAATCAAAGATGATATAGAAGTCAATAAAGGAAACATGCAATTCTAGGGATTAAAGCATCTAGTTGTGGTTCCAACTCAAGATCTAAAGATAAGCGGACAAAGCTGAGGTTTTTGCATAGGGAAGGTGTTACTAAAGTGGAATAGATCACCGGGTAAGTCTCACTACTCACTAATCCCAAACCGTAACTCCTATTACCGGGTAAGTCTCAAGGAATTAAGATAAAGAACTATAACCTCAAACTAACACACCATCTAAGGGAATAGAATCAACCTTTACCGGGTAAGTCTCAGGCTAACTCACAAAGATGGGATGAAAGCACACTCAAACCCCAATAAAGGATAAACCTTTATTACCTACACTTATGATCGTTAGTACACAAACTAAGGAATTACCGGGTAAGTCTCATCCTAAGCTTGCATTGAACTAGGAAGGTTGTAATAAGAATAGGATTTGGCAAACTCTAACTCTTAACTCTCAGTTTCGGATCAGGAAAGTCACCTCGGTCAACCAAATTCCACCCTGGCCGAGATGTTCATCGACTGAACGAGATGCTTAGGGTTAAGGTTAAAGATTCGAACTTTCAGGGTCCTACTGGAATCTAAGATTATTCTATCATTGTTTTTCCCACAACCTTCAGCCAATCACCCTAGAATCGCACAAGAAAATTAGCCATTCATCATCATGAAAGTATTAATCAAAAGTATGGAAAGAAGGTGAATATTTGAACAAGAAGAATTTAATGAAAAGACTTCAATAACTAAATCAAATATCACAAACAAGCGTTCCTTGGATAGAAATTCAACAAGACAAGACAACAAGGAAGAGAATCTAAGGTAATCTTACAAGAAAACCTCCAAAAGCTATAAAAGCTACAATCTTCCTTCTTCAACCTTCAAAAAGGTCCTTCAAATCTCCCAACTGGAGTATGCGGACGTATGCAGCGTGTTTTTGGGTGTAAGCGGGATTATAGCGGATGTCTAAGCACGGTCTGGATTTGTGGGAAATCCGACCCTTTTTATAGGAAAAATAACCCTCCAAAGATAAGATATCTTAGAAAGATCTCTTCCCATAAAAATAGGTAAAATATAAGATCTATCATATCTTCTTCCTTCCAGGAGCCAAGCCCAAAAATATAAGATCTCTTTCCAAAGATAAAAGATCTCAGCCAAGAATAAAATATTCTCGCCGCGTCCTGGGTATTCGCCTCGGTCGAGTCGACTTCCCTGGATCACCTCGGTTGAGGTGAATCTGTGGTCAACCGAGGTGAGTCACAACTGAATGTGAAATCTCTCAAATTTGGTCCAAAGTGAATCTCTAATTCATGGCTATGCTTCCTGGATGTAGCTCCAATGACTCCATAGCTCCTTTTTGATGCAAAACGTGCCATTTTACCTACGATTACAACAAAACTAGGTGTAGACCTCGATTCCCGCAAAGGTAGATGAAATGGTAATATAATCACATATTATACATACAAACATGCAGATTATTGAAGATAAAACGTCCAAACAAACCCCAAAGTATAGACTATAATTCATGCTATCATCAATCGCGACTTCCCAATCTAATAGAACAATCGTGAACCTCCCGTGTACCTGTAATCTTACCTCAATCAGGTAACCATATAAAGAAAGGTCTCCCCTCTACGGTAACTAAGGTCAATCTATCTACACATGCATCAAATATAAAAGAATGCGTAACACCGGTATCAAAAAGAACTCTGATAGGAAAACCATTAATATGAATGATACTTGTAGTCGTTGGAGCTGTCGGATCTACTGCACTCCTCAGCTCATAAACTTTGGTTGAAGCATCTTTGGTGTCGGAAGTACCACCACCTCGTCCTCTACATCTCCCTTGTCCTTGAGCGGAACCTTGAGGAGCTGTATAACCAGGAACCCTCTACTACTGAGACTGGTACTGAGGCGGCTTCTGCCCACCTCCGGCAACGCTAGCAGGTGAAAAACCCTACTGTGATGGCGTCTTACCCTATCGGCAAAATGCAACTCTATGTTCGGGCTTGCCACAAGAGAAGTAGGTCACTACGGTCTTCTTACAATCAACTGTCATATGTCCAACACCTTTGTAGTTATAACACTTTCGTCCTCTATCAGAACTCTACATCGTCTGCTGGAAACCAGAGCGTCTCGGCATCTGACTACGCCAAAATCCAAAAGCTTCAGCTCTAGTACTGGCTGGTCTAGTCCTCTGTCTCTTTTCAGGACCTCATGCCTAAGAAACTCCCTGTGACCCGGTCAGTCTTTTTCATAAGAAAATGCTCTATCCTAATAGTCTGTCAAGGAGTCACAACGGAAATCAACAAGATAAGAGCGAGTAAACTCCCTCAACCTCCTTGGGAAAAGATACACATGTTGATCCTTGGGTGGTACAAAAGGACCCAACAGTGATAACTCCTCTTAGAACTTGCTGACAATCTCCACAATAGGAATGTCCTCGAAACCAACCTCAAGGAAATCTTGTAGTCGATCTCTCCTCATTGCTGCAGGATAATAGCGATCTTTGATCATAGTCTTCATCTACTCATAATTCGTGACCTTACTGCGGATGGTCCTCCCCTAGTAGTGAGCCTGATCTCGCAACAAAGTTTGTACTATATCGACTCGACGACCCTCGGGGCAACGGATCGCCTCCATAGTAGAATCCACGTGACATAGCCAAAGCTCTACCTCCAATCCTGTCTTTCCTTCGAAAGGAGAAACCTTCAGCTGGTTGAAAGACTTCAACCTACAGTCGGGTATCGGCTCACTTGCCTCATCCAGTACTCTGACAACAGCTCTCACAGGTACAACAACTACCTGCGTCACTCTCTGCAAAACCTCAGCTGATCTCGCGGGTACTGGCGGTGCGGGGGTAGGTCCTCCGGTCCTGATGGCCTCATTGCCTCTCTCTACACGTAGTCGCAGTTTGCAGATACTCCGATGAACACTCGACCGGATTCGGTCGACTGTGCTCTTTGTGCTCTAGACCTAGCAGCGGTCCCGTTCATTGCTTGAGGAACAACACCCTCAACAACTTCTTTGGCAAACACCTCAGCGACAGGCGGGTCAACAACAGGTGGATCAACGATAGGGGCTTGGCCCCGACCTCTAGCTAGTGGGAACTACAATAACATCGGATCTTGCAACAAAGGAACAACAATAACATTGGATCTTGTAACACCTCAAGTTCTGGGAACTCGAAGCGTTACGGGCTAAAACCTCACAATGGGTACCGACCCTCAAAGGAACAACAATAACATCGGATCTTGCAACAAAGCACAAATAAATGAAAACCAAAACTATATCAAAACCAAAGGTTAAACAAAAGGGAAAAGCAAAGGACTCACAACCGAGTTCAACAACAAACTGAAAAGACAACAACAAAAATATAAACCCGATCCCATCCTATAATGTACGGGAACCCCGGCTGACCACACCGTCCAGATCACCCAGTAGCATCTTTATCCTACAAGGCTTCCACAACATCGGTATAAATAGTTAGCTAACATTCTAGATATCAGAAAGACAGTAAAGACACAAACACATGTAAGAATATAAACATATAGCATGCTTGCACACAACCGGTTATTATCTTTCATTACGTTAATCCCTTTACTAATTCAACTTATGTTGTCACACGAGAATCACCGTGATCTCGCCTCTGTCCCCTTTCACCAACAGGAATAGAGGCGATGCATCCCTCCGTTACCAGATGAACTAGTCGCAAGAGCACCTCCTAGTTTCCCCATTTTGAACTACACAAGCGGTCACTGCCCGGTTATAATACACTTGGGCCAATTAAGGTATAAGGTCATCTTAGTCCGGTTTTTCTATTATAACGATAAACAACAAACACAACCAATACGGTCAACCAATACACGGAACGCAGCTAAGTAAGTTCAAGGGACTTACCTCACTCAAAGATAACATAAGGGTCAGTTACTGCTTAGTTTCCTGAAGGAAAGAATGAATGTCTACTCAGACAAGGCATAGCGAATCAGAAACGAACCGAAAGCTAGAAGTCTACAACGTTTGATCTCAATGATCTCTAAAAGATCTCCAACAAGCTAGGGACATGATTCCTAGTCTCATAGGTTCCCCAAGGAACAACATCAACAACACAACTCAAGGAAAGGAAAGAGGAATCAAGGAAGGAAGCAACTCACCAAAGACGGGATTTACTATAGAGAAAACCGTAGGGCGGCCGATAGGAGGCGTAGGGGTGACGCTGGCTTGCAAGCGTATGGGCAGCTCGTCCTAGGCGTAGGCGGTACTGTGATGGAAGCGGTATTGGGCTCTTTTGACATCAACAACACAAGGGAATCAAGGCTTGATTCTTCAATCCACACACGTCAACACTCAATCAAAGGAGTTTGGAAACACATACTCATAAAAAACGAAGGACAAACAATAATCAAGATTCGATCTTATTTCATGTGAAGAAGAAGAAGAAGAAGGAGAGAAAAAAGAGGAGGAAGAAGAAGAATAAGAGACATGCAATAAATTCATGAACGTCAGAAAGATCAAGAGTGGTGAATAATTTACACGTTTTACAGAAAATCACAAGGAAAGGCTATATCTTTTCTTGAGGTTGAAGAAGAACGTAACCAAGAAGAAGAAAACGGAAGAGAAGGCGGGAATATATAGAAAACGGTTGGGAAAGAACAAAGAAGGTCAGATTAAGGTTAGAAGATAGAAGGAAAGCCGGCCCAAAAGATAGAAGATCGGATCTTCTAAGCAAGGAAAGAAATAAAGTCTAGACTAAAAATAGATCTTGCGATTTGGGGTCAGCCGCAGGGGCGGGCTGACCCAGCCGCGACCGCGGCTGGCCTTGCCTGCGGCCACTGTCACCGCGGAGGCGGTGACGGCCAAAATCATATGTTACATAAATAATACATAATATTAGGTATAGTTATAAATGTCTAACCCAATTATAGTAAATATATAAAATACATAACATATATTTAATATATTATATTTTTAGAAAAAAATAAACAAGATTAATAACATCTACGAGGCATGAAAAAAATAATATAAAATTTAAAAATTACTAATCAGTATATAAACTTTTTCACAATAAATCAAATTTGACATGTGGTAAAATTTTCACCAAACTTTATTACAAGAGCGGCCCATAATAATTTTGCATCACATACAATCACCTTTATATATTATCTTCTTTCAAAAAAACCATGTTATTTTTATATAATTATCAAATTATGTAATAAAGGTTAAGTCATCGCTTTATCTTTATTTTAATGCTTTAGTTAATTTATTTAAAATGCAAGCCTGTTGAAATTTTTTAAAATATATAAATAAAAGATTGGTTAAAAATCCATGTATGGTGACATTTTCAGAACGTTTGCTATTTTTATTTATGTAAAGGTTGATTGTCATATTTTAAAGTTTAAAATATAAAATGAAGATCTCCTTCCAGAGATTTATCTAAAATAAATTACTAGTAAATTTCTAAATTTACACAAATTTATTGATAAATGATAATCTCTTTCATTAAATTTCACGTCCTAGTTTTCCCATTTTGAACTAGACAAGCGGTCACTGTCGGGTTTAAAGCACTTGAGTCAATTAAGGTATAAGGTCGTCCCAATCCGGTTTTCTGTTATAACGATAAACAACAAACACAACCAATACAAAGAACGCAGCTAAGTAAGTCCAAGGAACTTACCTCACTTGAAGATAACACAAGGGTCAACTACTGCTCAGTTTTCCCAAGGAAAGAATGAAAGCATGCTCAAACAAGGCATAGCGAATCAAAAACAAAGTAAAAGCTAGAAGTCTACAACTTCTTGTCTCAATGATCTCTAAAAGATCTCCAACAAGCTAGGGACATGATTCCTAGTCTCATAGGTTCCGCAAGGAACAACATCAACAAAACAATCAAGGAAAGGAACAAGGAATCAAAGAAAGAAACAACTCACCAAAGACGAGAGTTACTACAAAGGAAACCGCATGGGCGACCGAGAGGAGGCGCAGGGGCGACGTAGGCTTGTAGCCATAGGGGCGGCTAGTCCTACGAGCGGAGGTGTTACTGTGACAAAAGCGGTGTCGAGCTCTTTTAACAGCAACAACACAACAAGGGAATCAAGGCTTGATTCTCCGATCTATACACGTCAACACTCAACCAAAGGAGCCTGGAAACACATACTCATAAAAAACGAAGGACAAACAAGAATCAAGACTTGATCTTGATTCATGTGAAGAAGAAGAAGAAGAAGAAGAAGAAGAAGAGACATGCAACAAATTCATGAACGCCAGAAAGATCAAGAGGGGTGAATAACTTACACGTTCTACATAAGATCACAAGGAAAGGCCGCATCTTTGCTCGAGGTTGAAGAACAACGTAAGCAAGAAGAAGAAAACGGTGGGAAAAGAACAAGGAAGGCCAAATTAGGGTTAGAAGATAGAAGGAAAACCGGCCCAAAAGATAAAAGATCGGATCTTCTAAGAAAGGAAAGAAATAAATGCCGGAAATAAAACCTGGGGTCGGCCGCGACCGCGACCACTGTCACCGCCGGGAGGGGGGGGTTGACGGTCAAAACTGTATGTTACATAAATAATACATAAGATTAGGTATAATTATAAATGTCTAACACAATTATAGTAAATATATAAAATACATAACATATATTTAATATATTATATTTTTAGAAAAAAATGAACAAGATTAATAACGCTTGTGGGACATGAACAAAAAATAATACAAATTTTAAAAATTATTAATCAGTATATAAAATTTTCACAATAAATAAAATTTGACATGCGGTAAAATTTTCGTCAAACTTTATTACAAGAACGACCCATAATAATTTTAAAATCACACACAATCACCTCTATATATTATCTTCTTTCAAAAAAAACATGTGATTTTTATATAACTATCAAATTATATAATAAAGGTTAAACTCATCGCTTTATTTAAATATTTTAGTTAATTTATTTAAAATGTAAGCCTGTTGAATTTTTTTTAAAAATAAAAAATTGGTTAAAAATCCATGTATGGTGACATTTTTATAACGTTTGCTTTTTTTATTTATGTAAAGGTTGATTGTCATATTTTAAAGTTTAAAATATAAAATGAAGATCTCCTTCCATAAATTTATGTAAAATATATTACTTGTAAATTTCCAAATTTACACAAATTTATTGATAAATGATAATGTCTTTCATTAAATTCAACCATAAAACATGAGTATTTTTCTTCAAACTACCCATAAGACAATAATAATATCAAATATAGGTCTTTTAACCAAAATTTTCTCTATTGGTCTTTGTTTAAATAAATTACCTAATAAAAATTAAGAACAAAGTGATGGCTTAATCAATTAAGTACGGTGGAATTTAATGAAAGATGTTACATTTATCAATAAATTTGTGTAAAATTGGAAATTTACAAGTAATATATTTTACATAAATTTGTGTGGTTTTATGTAAAAAATTATAATGTAAGGGTAACTTTGTTTGATTTGTAGACTATTTAATTTGTAATAAAGTGGCTAAAATTTCACCCCATAAAAAAATAGTTTAAAATGAAATAAATTATGTATGATTAATAATTTTTTAAAAATTTATGTAACCGACCTGATCAGTCTGGGTCGTCGGCAAACTCGGATACGAGCCGGTTCAGGCACGGATCCGGTCTAGTTAGCCGGTAAGGGGACAGAGAGATACACATAGAAACTCATGGCGAAAATGACAGATATTGCACACGCTTTTCTTTCCTCGTTACCTTCTCTCCCTACTTTTCTTGCCAACTAAGGAAATCCGTTACCGTGCCTCTCGACCTTCTCGTCACATCACTAACCTTATAAAACAGGAAACCCCAAATCTTCCTCATTGCATACTTGCCTATATCATTTCATTCTCCCTACAAAAACTCTACCCTCCTCACCAATCTCAAACTACTCTTTTCTTTGCTAATCAACAATCATACCCATGGCCGGAGAAAATTCCGGATTTCAGCAGACAATGGTATCACATCTCGTCTTCATTTCTTTCTCATCTTGATTCTGTATGTTTTAGGGTTTCAATTTTTTCTGCCTATGATAGATCTACCGACAAATTAGGGCTGTTAATCGGTTTAGGGTTTGATTTTGAATTGTTTGCGTCTTCAATTTCTGGTTAAACGGCAATTCTAATCATATGCGAGTTATTGAATATTTGTATTCTTATCGTTGAAGGATGTCAATGAAGCGGAGAGGCTCAAGTATCTAGGGTTTGTCCAGTCAGCCGCTGTTTATGCTATTTTCTGCTTCTCAAATCTGTATGCTTCGGCAAAGGACAAGTCGGGTCCTCTGAAACCGGGAGTAGAATCTGTCGAGGGCGCTGTCAAGACTGTTGTTGGCCCTGTTTATCATAAGTTTCATGCTGTTCCCAACGACCTGCTTAAATTTGTTGATCGCAAGGTGAGTCTTATTCCATTTTTTCTTATTTGCTGTTTTCCAATTCCTGTTAAGATTTGGTTTTCTGAAGTTGCAGTATGCTTCTATGTTGTAACCTAATTGTTGGTTGGATGGGTTACTCATGATGTATGTAGTTCTTATTCGTGTGATTGCTCTTAAGGTTGTTATCATTTCCTTATCTAGAAAGGGGGTTTTATTACTAAATATTATTGTTAAGTTGCAAGCTATTGGTAGATATATATTTGAAAGATTGTTCTCTTGTAGGACTCCCAACTTGAATGGTTTGTTATCTAGATTTCGACAAATTTGAGACACTGTGGTGTGCTTTTTTAGTCTTCTGAATAAGGAGCGATTGTCCAACGTCTTTCCTGTTTCTCAGTACAATATGATTTGACCTAGCTAGACTATTGCTGAATCATCTGTTTTGTGCCAGCTTATGCTTTAGCCTTTGAGCAGAGTGTAAATTTGCAACTTTCTTTTGGTAAATTAATTGCATCTGTATGAACTTGTATGCTTGATCGTTAATCATCTCGTGTCAAATGTCTAAATGTCCCTTGCAAAATTACAGATGGAAGAATCAATGACCAATTTGGATAACAGTATCCCTCCAGTTGTGAAACAAGCTTCAAACCAAGCTCTCTCTGCCACTCAGAAGGCTCCCGAGGTTGCTCGAAATGTTGTCTCAGTGGTTCAACGTGATGGAGTGGTGGGCACTGCAAAGAACACATACGTAAAATATGAACCCGTGGCCAAGGATCTCTACTCCAAGTACGAGCCAGTAGCTGAGCAATACGCTGTATCAGCTTGGCAGGCATTGAACCGTCTCCCGCTCTTCCCTCGGGTAGCTGAAGTGGCGGTTCCTTCCGCCGCGTACTGTTCTGAGAAGTATAATCAAACTGTGCGTTTGACAGCTGAGAATGGCTTCAGGGTTGCAAACTATTTGCCTCTTGTTCCTACTGAGAAGATCGCCAAGGTGTTCAGTGCTCGTAATGCAGAAGCTGAAACTGAAATTCAAGTGTCTTGAGCTCAGGTACTATAGTTTCATCATTAATGTTACTCTTTGAACTCAGGTGAACTTGGTTTTACACACTTCGATGTAAACGCGTGGTTTTTATTATATACATTGAAAGTTTGAGTCATTTTGTGTTGGAAAATATACTCCAATTACACAATTGTGCTTCGTTTCTACTTTTCTTACATAATCTGCCCCTTTCTACTTTTCAAAAACTAAATTCAACTCATTTCTTTTGTCTTTGATCTCAACAATCATCTCATTGCTCAAATATTTCAAAAACTTTCCAGCATTTGTAGAGAAGAATTATTATACCTCCCTTTCATATCTCATCCAACAGTATATATGAGTTCATAAGTCATTCCTTACCTCCATTGGAAGCTAGAAGGGTATTCAAGGACCACACGAGTTTGGTTCTTATTCTATATTCACAAATAATTATGGTCTCCAATTATCACACTCCTTGGGAAATGAAATTTGTTAGGGGTGGGCTTGCTACGGGATGGGATTGGGGTCGCCCCGCGTCTCCTCCCGCAGTTATAACCGATATACAACTTTTTTTCTTCGTCCCGCGTGGGCAATGTCTCATGTGGGACAGGACACACATAATCCCGCAAGAATTATGCACCGATTATATTCCACATTTGTACCTGTTTTCTCTCATTTTAAAGACATAAATGATAAAAAAAAAAAAAAAAACTCGACAACAAATTACCGATTCAAGAAACCTACATTAGTAGTTAGTATATTCAAAATGAATAGTCACATTAATGTGTGTGTTACCGAATTCACATTCAAAAAATCTAGCATTGCACTCCAATTATGGTAGTTTACACAAAAAAATAACATTATTTTATATTTTGTGAATCACGATAGGTAAAAGAGGTTATCTTTAAATATTTTATTACTTTTATAATTCTTATCAATATAAAATTATAATTTATATACAATATTTATATATATAATATTTTTAAAAATATTAAAATAATATTTTATATATATGCGGGACGGGAAGTTTCCGTCCCGCGTCCCGTCCCGCAAATTTGTCACGGGACGAGACGGGATACACATTTTTTTTCCCAAATCCCGCCGGAATCGGGACGGGATCGGGACAAGATCGGGACGGGACAGGATTAACTGGGATTTATGTCCACCCCTAATATTTGTGTTTGCTTAAGTTTATTTAGCGAAAGTGTGGGTGGGTAGCGAGGGAGTGACTAGGCAAACCTCACTCGGGTCAGACTTTTCAAAAAAATCAATTTTAAAAATAAAGTAGTTTAATGGTCGTGGACAATCATCTAAGAGGGAGAGATTGATTAGATTTTAGGAGTGAGGGAGGTGATGAAGAATGAGAGTATCTTGGTTTATCAACTCTAGTGGGTGGGTCGAAGAGGATGATTTTCGATAGTGTGATAAAGAGGGTGTCGAAGAAGATTCGGGGATGAAAGGAGACTATCTATCTAGGGTGGGAAAGGAGGTGGGGATAAAGGAATCTTTCATGACCCCTGCACCATGTCTTGTTTTTTTGTTGTACTAGGCATGGTGTGCGTGCGAAGCATGCGCGTCGTCTTTGTTGAATGTGTATGTGTTAATATGTTATACGAAGCAAATACGGAATGTTGTTGTTTGTAAATGGTAACGTACTATTTTACATTTATTTTGTAGATGCGTGTTACATTTGTGCGAGTATGGTAAAAGTGAGCGAAAGAGACATGAGATAAAAACAGAGTAAATTTACTTGAAACAAAAAGGTTTTAGACGACCTTTTCACCAATAAGCAAAATAGGAGCCTATAGAACATCTTAGCATATGGCAATTTCACTTATAATAGTACAAATAATTAATCCTCACATTCAAAACAGCTGTGCAACATAATTGATCCGTAAACAACAGTTAAGATGAAGTATGTGAAGAATATTGGATAAGCGGCGCATCAACACTTGCAAAATTAAGAAGGTAAGCCTAAAATTTGATAAATGTGCAATTAATTAAAAAAACATACAATAACTATATTGTGATACATCCTTAACTATTGTTATCACCCGTGTCTCCACCTAAGTCGACCCATCAAGCGACATACCGTATCTTCACTCCACCGTGGCATGAACTTGGCCCGTTTTGAAAGCAACTCTCCTTTTTGGCTCATGTAATAATAGCAGGGATATTCTTGTGAAATATTATCTTCTAAGCTTTCTCATTGGGCCCCTTTTAGGCCTTTCATTTTAGGCCTTTCATTTTAGACCTTCAATTTTGGACCTTTCATTTCCGACCTTTCACTCCGGCTCATCCTTTGTATAAAGAATGATTGACCTCACTTGTAAGATATATTCAAATTAAATCAAGCTTAGTTGAAGGTAAATCCTCCTCCTTGATTTTGGTCATCACCTCTTTCTTCTTAAAGTTCTACTTGGATCTTCGATCCAAAACTTCACATTCGAGGATTCTTCAAGAATCAATTATCCACTTCACTTCACGGATTGCTCAATCAACCTTGATCGGATCAACTATTCGTTTCCGCATCCATCTCATAGGTTCCGCCAACCATATTATATCCTAATATCCACCCACACATAACAATCAGAGTAGTTAAAGCTCTAGATCCGCACTTTGTCCTTGATAGTTCATCAAATTGGTTTCAAAGCCAAAGGTTTGAAGTTAGAGCCCAATTTGATGCATCAAATTGGTCAAAAGACGCATCAAATTGGTATCAAATGAAGGGATCGAAGCTAAGCATTCTTTACTCTTGTTCATCATTGTTCTTCGTCGTTCTTCATCGTTCATTATAAGTTCTTCATCATTCATCCTTCATCATTTATCATTCATCGATGCTCCTCCATGACAATGATGATTCCCTTGATGAGGACGAGGAATGGCTGCCTCTTATATACCCACCAAGACCAAAACAAACTATTTGTTGGCACCGACGGTTTCCACAAGACCAACGGAAATCCTATCTTGATAATGGGGAATGGTTGCCTCCCTCATACCTATCAAGGCCCAAACAAACCATCTATAGGCATTGATGATATCCACACGAACAACGTCGTGTCTATCTTGAAGATGACTACGTGATGCCCCGATTTCGAGTATATCCCGAAGATGAATACATTGCATCCCGAAGAGTATATCCCAAAGATGAGTATGTTGTACCTCGACGTCGAGCACATCCCAAAGATGACAATGTTATGCCTAAGTCAGCGCATAAATGCCTTAGCCAAGGAAAACGTCGCTCTACAGCGTGAGAAAGAGGTGTGGAAGATTATAGTATGTGTCCTCATGGAGAACTCACAATGTCAAGTGGTTATTGCAAGGGAGCAACACCATGCCCATGTTTCTCCGGTGCAAACCACCTCCGGCCACACCCGCCCATGATTCCAAGCGGTGACACAAACTAAGTGAGAATTGTTTCTCAACTCGTTCTATGTCGAGGGAAAATTCAAAAATGATGACAACAACATCATTGAGAATGAATGGAATGTCAACTCCGGCATGGAACCATATTACATCTATTAGATTGTGCCCCGTAACTTCCAATTCAGTTTGTTAACCCGTTGTATGACGAGTACGACGAAGAGGACAAAGGCGATTCCAACAATGAAGATTGCGCCATGGAACTTCCAATTTAATTTTGCAACATGTTGTATGACGAGTACGACGAAGAGGACAAAGCCGATGTCAATATCGAGGGTAAAGGTGATGCCGACTCCAATAACGGCACCACGATCTTGACGGACTACCTGTTGGAACTCGCAAAATCTTCCTCATTGCATGTTTAGCCTAATTTTTACTTAACCACCTCTTATATTTTAGTTTTCATTTAACAATCAGTAATACTATTTCGTTATCGATTAACTACTGTCTCTAACATTTTGCTAAAATACTAGGTATTAGTTGGCCCATCTATTTTTTTCAATTTTAGAAATAAGAGTTTAATTCCTTTAATATACCCAAAAAAGTTATAATTTCCAAATAAAAAATAAAATAGAACTACTCGTGCTCTCAACCGTCTTCTTCATTGTGTGTAAAGTTTTAAAATTTTCCAAATGATAAATTATAAAAGACCACATTTTTTTAGTCAATATCATCACTCAAAACCTTCTTATGAAGCTAATTATCCCATCCATAAGCAATAGTGATTCATTCCTTCTAGTTTGGAATTCTTCGATCCGTTAATCCAGACAACAACGCCGGTGAATCTCCGTCACCTTCATCTTGCAACCCTCATTTGTCTTCCTTGTGATCTTCAATTCATCTATTCTTATAAAAATATTCCGATTGTGTTCTCCAATTCATTAATAATTGAAACCCGTTTGCCATCTCTCTCTAAGGTAAGTCTTGAATGTTCTCACATTATATATCGTCTTCGTATGATTTACCTCGGCTGTTCTCAGATTTTATATCGTCTTGTGTGAGGTAATTGAAGTAGAATGAATCCGACGTCTACAAAACTTACTAGCGAGGGTTTTTATGCTAGGTAATTTTATATTTTGATTGTGTCAAAACTGATTCATATAACCGGTATATTTTAATCAACAAAATATAAAATAATCTTAATTAAACTCACTGATTATAAGGGGACCCTATGGAAGGGAAATTTAACAAAAAGATAATATGGTGGCGATTTGTTAACGGAAATAACATAAACGGTGGTTAATTGAATTTATTTTATGAGAGATGGCTATGTGATTAGTAGGCTAAATAAGAGGTGGTTTTGTATAATATACTTTATATAAAATAGTATTAATGAATTCTATGTTTGGTTTAAGTTGTCTTATAGTTATAACTACTTGTAATTCGTGAACTGTGAGCATTTGTATCATGAGCATAAAATCTTCCTATTTGGTGAATAATTTGATATTATTATTTGTTTGTTTTTTTATAGGGACAAAATTTTCGCTATGGAACTTGCATAGAGCACAAAGTTGACCAAAAGAAGTAAGAAGAGAGAAAATAGATAGTGAATTGCAAATAGCCAAGATTCGTGGTGAGTTGAACAAGTGAACAAATTAAATATGTCTACGAAAATTAAGGTTGTGGTTGACAGCATAAAACACTAGTATAAACAAGTCTTTACGTTTTTAATGAGTGTTTGACCTTCCGAAAAACACTAGTAATTAGTGTTTTCAAAAGTGTTTCTGGGATCCTCATGGAAACAAGGGTTTCTGATTTACATTAGTGTTTTTGGGCATAAAATGAATTTTGTTACCCTTACACTTTTAGAATATTTACCACCTAAACTAGCTATAAAATTGATAATCTCTCACCTAAAACTAGGTATTGATAGAGAACTTTGAAGAAGAGGAAAGAAGAAGAAAGTCTAGAAGACGAACATGTATATCACTCCTCTTCTCATTGTTTCGTCGGTTTGGTCTAAAAGCAAAATTATAAGGTTAGGAGAGTGTATTTGCAATTATACGTACACAAGGAAATCATAGATTTAGGTTTCACAAGAGGCGTGTGATGGCCGATCCCCTTCGGTGATGGGTGAATCATCGCCGAAGCAAGGGCTTCTCCGGCGTAGCGGGGCGGCGAGATGAGGTGAAGATCCAAGCGAGACCTCGATGCAATGTGAGTGAGGGTTAAGAATGGTGACAGAGTTGGCGAGGGAGGCATCGATGGCTGCTTGATTGGAAGGAGACGATTGACAGTGGAGGAAGAGGCTACATTGATTGGTGTCTTCCTAGAGGTCCTGGCGAAGCATTGCAAAGCGTCAAAGAAGAAACAGATGTGGAATCTGGTTGAAGTATGTGATTTGTTGTTGCGTTGCTCTACTACTGATTCAAGGAACGCTGTTGTTCAGTTCCCGGGTAAGAAGGAGAGTTATGAAGGTGGTGAAGGAACTCTAGAGTGGGTGGTTGTTTAAGTGAGTCAAGGGGAGTGATGCGTTTGATGTCTGTTTCGTGAGAGAGAAGGACAAGTATTGTTGTTTCTATTGTGTTGTTTGGTCTGGAACTGGTACGAAGAAGTGTATTTCACTCACGTAACCAATCTCGTTCTGAAGCGGCCGGCGATTTCCGGCTTATGTGTTGCGGCGGTTGGTGATTCGATTAGAAGTGGCCGGCAGTTTCCGGCTTTCGTCAACTCCTATCTCTAGCTACTAGTTGCCCTTCAGCAATGAGAGGATCAAGGAAGCTGACCTATAAAAATTACCACGTGATTTGCACATGTTTGGACAGATAAACTAGTGTGTTTGCCAAACACTCATTAGTGTTTTATAAACACTAAACACTTGTGTTTCACTCAAACCATCCCCGGAAACACTAGTTAACACTTAAATTAGTATTTTCGGCTTCCTTGTCAAACACACTCTAAGGCATCAAATGATTGTTGTTTCCCTATGACCTTTTGAAATTTTCCTTTATTACGGTAAATATTTGATTCTAATTCTCCCCTTTTGGATATGGATAACATGAAATAACCCATCCGCTAGAAATACATGTGATCAAATAAAGTTTTTTAGAATTGTATGACATTATGAAAATAATTTCTAGACACGCTTAAAAATCATTTGCATAAAATGAGAACATCTATCTTATAACACTCGTTGCGCTAAAACAAGTATTGAACCGGAAGAGGATTGTTGGAGGAACTGTAGCATTACAAACATTATCTTTATTCATGTTGATGATCTCTCCGGGGCTATTGCATGCTATGGAAAAGTTGCAAATTCCATGGCAGAAAATAGAATTCACGAAAAAATAAATTTGTGTAACACAATCAAACACACGAATCTAACTCATAATTTCTCAAGTTGATTTTCGTTATATATGCCCTATCGAATGATGAAAAAAGAGCTCTTCTAGTCAACCCTAAAAACTACATCAAATCGCTCAACCTCTTGTCTTTGATTTAAGTGATTTGAACGAGATCCATATTCTTGATGATAAGCTTGGTGGGGCTCTTGCGACAAGTTACAAATTTCGAAGGCTCCACTCATTCGCGAGTGGATGTAACCTAGTTGATCCGCTAACTACGAGGAATGAATTTGCATAGAGAAAATTAAAAGAGGGAGTTGATACTTGATAACACTTTCGAGAAACTTGGTAGATTTTTTACTCACCTAGATATTCTTAGTTCATATACCTTACTAAATACTTAGAATCATGCATGTGCTACCTCTGCCATTGTATAGTTTCCCTAGATTTGGTTTTTGTTGAACGAGTTGTTGGACACAAGCCTTTTTGTTTCGAAAAAATTGTGAGAATGTAATCAAACAAGCATAGAGACCATAATTTCAAGGCTATCACATGTTCAACCTCACAAGAAAGATTTCTGATGCGGGAGTGTTTCAAGACTTAACCTCATCTAGAGCAAAGGATGGAAGATATAGTTAATAAGAACGAAGAGGAAAAAGAGAGCTCAAAATGATCACATAGAATACTAAGAGGAGAAGAAAGGACGACAATGTGATCAAGAAAAAGAGTCGGTTCAAGCAATGTAGATCCTTACGTTCATGCATGTATGATACATGTTTTATATCACTAACCCACGAAAACACACTTGTCCATGCACATAGAAGAGGAAGATCACGTGGAAGATAGGGCGTGCGCGCTTGGCCATGCATGCACACGTTAGAATTTTGGCCAGCCCATGCATGGACAAGGAGACAAATAAGTGTCACAATTCATTGAAATAATGTTTTATAAGGTGGTTCAATTTTTTAAAAATGATTTGTTAAAAAAACGTATAATAATTTTTTTCTTTTTTTTTTTTTATATTAAATTATAAAATAATTTCACCATCAAACAAAACATGACTAAATAGTTATATCTAAAAAATATCTATAAATTTGACAAACTTAGTTGTTTGGTTGTTGTTTTAATATATATATATATATATATATATATATATATATATATATATATATATATATATATATATATATATATATATATATATATATATATAGAGGGTCCGGTTCTGGTGAGGAGGACCCTTGTAGATAGGAATGAGGAGAGCCGGGGTGGTGACATGTGGCATGCCACATCACTTCTTTTTTTTTTCCAGATTTTCTTTTTGTAAATAAAAATTGGTGTTCATATTTTTATAAGTATGTGTTCATTTTTAAAAGAGTCATTGTTCATAATTTATCAATAAATGTTCATTTTTTCCCAACACTAACTATTTATTTTTTAACATTAATCGTTCATTTTTTATATTTTTTTAAAACATTTTTTTTGAAAATTATACTATTCTTTCAAATCGTGTTAATAAAATATGATGTTCATTTTTTTACAAGTATGTATTAAATTTTTTTTACAGTTATGGTGTTTTATAATATGATGTTCATTTTTTAAAAATTATAATTTTCTTTCAAATCGTGTTTATAATATTCAAAGATCGATTACATAAAAAATTGTGAAATCAAAGAGAATAAAAGACGATTCATATATTATTTCTTGGAATTTCTACTCTAACTATTTAGATTTTCATTCTTAAGATTTATGTTTCATTATGATTGATGTTTGTGTTCAAAATCAAATTTGTTTGAATCATTTTTGTGTTTGATAAGTTTGATTGAGAAAATAGATGTATATACATATGTTGAGTTGGTCTAATAGCTCCAATTGAATAATCTATATGCTCATTTTAGTTTGCACGCAAACTGTTCGGCAAAATGCCTTATAGAAAAATAGTTTTCAAATATACATGAACAATGACATAAAAAGTATGAACACTGACGAATAAAAACATGAACAATGACGTATAAAAGTATGAACAACGATGATTTATCTATAACTTTGACACATACATAACATATTATGATCATCTTTTAACGTTTTGTGATGAGTTTTTTATTTTTTGTGGTTATATACTGTAAATGAACATCTATGCATTATAAAATGAACACAAAGGAATAAATAGACATTACACTTTGATGAATAAAAATACTATGAACACCGATGTATAAAAACATGAACAATGACATATAAAAGTATGAACACCGATGACTATTTTGAACGTAAGGGTATTTTTCAAGATTTTAAGTCAATTTACAAAAATGCCATTAATGATGAGCGTATGAGAGCCCTTGATTTAAAATCCATCCAAGGGCTTACAACCCTCCTAATTCCTATCTACAAGCTCTCTCCTTACTTGAACTGAAATCTATATATATATAGGGTTGAGTTCAAGTAGAAAGGGTTTTAGGGTCAAAAGTATGAAGAATCTACAATTTGGATCAAGTAAAATTTTTTTAATATAACATGTATTTCTTCAATTAAAAATTATTCAACTATATAACTATTTGTTGAAATGTTAATTATATGTCCAATTGTTCAACTAAACTTTTGTTTAAATATATGACAAGTTTTAATTAATTTGGATAAATTACAACCCTTAATTATTTTGATCCAAAGATTATGAGTTCTTTTTACTTTTGACTCTAAGATCTCTTTCTATATGATCCAATTCTTATCTATCTATTTGTCTATCTATATGTATGTTTGTTTGCATGTCTGCTTGTCTATCTATCCATCGATCCATCCATCTAAATTATATAAAAAAATATGTTACCTATGATAAGTGAGGTTTAGAGGATAAAAAATGATACTAATATGTTTTTATCTTAAAAAAAATGAAATTATTATTATATAACTCTTTCTGTTCTTTTTATAAATATTTTGGACATGGTGATAATAAATATTATTTTATCTGTTTGCTTATTGTAAGATAAATTCAATTAAAATTAACGAAATAATCGTAATTGTAAGAATATCAAGCGTAAGAAAAATATATTTGAGACCTAAACAAAATAAAAAGTATTCAAAATATATCGTTAGATAAATATAACTTAGTAAACAAATTCATATATAAAATTGATGAATAATATTGTAATTTTATTAACTAATTATGTTTATAGTCTACAATAACAATAAAAATAAAATTGTTAAAATAATAATCAAACTAAATTAAATATTGCCTGGTTTTAATTTTATAATATAAAAATTATATTTTATTGTTATATATATTTAAAGAAAAAAAAATGAAATTAGAGTTCGTTAGAAATTTGAATGAGAATTGTTAAGATATTAATTACTTAAATGTAAGTGTGATGTGAATTCACGAATAAACGATACATGTAAAATTGATGAGGTAG
The DNA here is from genome assembly GCA_033239045.1 of Fagopyrum esculentum. Taxonomy (NCBI): domain Eukaryota; kingdom Viridiplantae; phylum Streptophyta; class Magnoliopsida; order Caryophyllales; family Polygonaceae; genus Fagopyrum; species Fagopyrum esculentum. Next base: position 33,991,613 of record BSUD01000004.1, on the reverse strand, counting down.
ATGCACGAAAATGCTCTAAATGGACAATTAGAGCCTTCTGTTTAGCATTCAAAACTTGGGGCAAGACCAACTCAAACAACTCAAGGTTCCATTAAACTTTTCGAGTCTAGAGAAATTCTGTACGGTGATCTTTATCAATAAATGTAAATTTTAAATTTTTTCTTAATAAATATTCGTGATACAAGTTATACATAGTTAAAGATAAAGTGCATTGAATTCTTAAAAGGAAAAAAAAAAAGAAAAAAAAGAAGGTATTAGAATGCAAGGGGCAAATAGGCCGATCGAGCTCAATAACGAGCCCAACCTCACAGCCCAATACGCAGTCTCACTTCCTCTTTAACTCTACACCATCCAAACCGGAAAAATCACTGCTTCTCAAGCTTCCAGTTTTCCGCTACCCGATCGACAGGGGAAAAAAAATCAGAGATGGCGTATTCGTTGCAAGCATCCATGGCTTCTTGCTCCGTCCCTTCTTCGTCGTCCTTCTCTTCATCTCGCTCAATCAGACAAGGTTCATTGAAGCCCGTTCGCTGTTCAATGAGCAACTCCAAAATCCCTTTGCCTCCATTGAACCCTAACGACCCCTTCCTCAGGAAGCTTTCTTTAGCTGCCGCTAATTCCCCTGAATCCTTTCTCGGCCGGAATTATGGCCCTGATATGCCCCCTTATTTGGACCTCTTTGAATCTCCTCAGCTCATGGCTCAACCTGCCCAGGTTTTTTTTCACTCTATCTATCTCTTCGTTCATTAGGTTTATAATTTGTGTTCCGTTTGTTTATGAGGTTCATCGATGAGGTTAAAAATTCGAGCTTGATAGTGGATTTAAACTTGTGTTTTTTACGTTTTGGATATCGGATTTGGCTGGTTTGGTTAATAGTTTATTCAATTGAGAGGATTTTGTTGCGGTTTTTTTCTGATACTTGTTGGGATGTTTTTAATGTTTAATGGATTCAACACTTTATTCAATTGATAGGAATTAGATTTGAGTTTCATGATAGTGCTGAATGTTATCAGTTATGAATCTTATGACTATGGGGTTAAATTCGTCTAGCTATATGTGTTCATGGAACTTTATGTGGAAATTACAAGAGTAGATTTTGTACCTTTGCTTCCATGTTGATAGTACTTAATTTATTCATCTGTTGATCTCATGGGCACTCCTGGGTCCTGAATTTTCTCGGCCTTAGCTTCCATGGAATATTCTCTATAGATATTAAGAACTATAAGCAATATAAATATAAAATGTTCACATTAATGGCTCTGATTGAGATTGTGAAGCACTGAAGCCTAATGGATTCAGAGACTGCATGTATAAGATGGTTCTGCATTGATTTTTAACAAAATGTAATGGATTAATTTTCTGTTTTTCATCTCAGAGATAACTCTATCATCTTGTCATACATTCATATTATCATATTTGATTGTATCAGGTGGAAGGGTCTTCATCATATGGTGAACACAGGCCGAAAAGACCACCACCAGATTTGCCTTCGTTGCTTTTACATGGGCGAATTGTTTACCTTGGCATGCCGGTATGTATTTGCTGGACATATACAGAAGGGCTCCTTTCGTACATGAGGATAAAATTTTCTCTTTGTGTAGCACGTTATGTGTGAAAAATTGTCTAGGTGGAGAAGCTTTTGCTAGAGATTTGAGTACTGGAAAGCAGAAATCTTTACTTCAACTTGTGACTTCAAACTTGAACTGTCAGAAATAAATTAACCAATAAAGCAGAGGGTTCTAATCCATTAAAGATTCCCTTTTCATTTATACCTGGTTTTAGTGAGACTCGTAGTCTCTTGATAAGGTCAACTTCTTTGGGTAAATAATTGAATAGACTGAGATATTCTGTACTATCACTTAACACCATGCTGATATACTCTTACCACCTTAGTAAGACTACTATGGTTATATTACCTGACTATCAGCACTTACATTTGATGTTCTGTATGAAAATTGACAACATTCTATTCCTTTTCTCTATTTATCTTCCAGCTGGTTCCAGCGGTTACTGAACTTATAATAGCTGAACTGATGTACCTGCAATATGTTGATGGGAAGGAGCCAATTTATCTCTACATAAATTCCACCGGAACAACTAGGGATGACGGTGAATCCGTAAGCCTCTAATTAGTTTGCTTATGTCGGTCATCTCTTTATTTTTTATTCATGGTTGACTTTGAAACCCCAAGGTGAAACATCATATTAACTTTTCTTGTTTTTTCTTTCCAGCTGCCATGGCAATAGTATTCTCATAAAGTTTCCATATAGTTCTTCAAAATTTAGCTTTGTTTTTCAATCTTTAATTTATGTTTATAGCATTGGTACTTTTCAGGTTGGGATGGAATATGAGGGTTTTGCCATATATGATGCCATGACGATGTTGTCAAATGAGGTGACGCACTTTGACGTATTCTCTTAGAAACAACATAAATTTGTTGGTGAATTGTTATCATAGGCCAAGTTTCTTTTATTTCCTATCTGATTTGTGCTCGACATTTGTGAACATATATGTGCTTTGAGGCTGTTGTCAAATGAGGTGAATCACTTGATATTTGTTCTCAAAAATAGCATAAATTTGTTGCTGAATTGTGACCTTAGATCATTTTTATTTTTATCTTCTATGTGAGTTGTGCTTTGAATTTGGAAACATTTATATGCTTTAATATTCTAGTAATAACAGAGTGAAAACGAAATTTAGTTACAGTTCAAACTGACACACAGAGTACTAGAATCGCCCGGTATCGGTATGCAATTGGTGAAGGGATAGCGAACTTTGATACTCATAAGGGTCCGACAAATCAGAACAGTAGAATGCCTAACTAAGCATATCATAAAATGCAAGGGGTGTATACACTATACGTGGTTTCTCTCGTTGAAGCTAAGTTTTGATTTTTGACTCACTATGAAATGCTTTATGAAGAGCTGTTTTTTTTTGTTCTCTATTCTTTGGGCACCTCCAGATAATCACTGTTGCTGTGGGGGCAGCTATTGGTCATGCATGTTTGCTGCTTGCTGCTGGGACGAAAGGGAAGCGTTTTATGATGCCTCATGCAAAAGGTACTTCCAATAGAGTGTTTACTGATCGCAAATGTCATATTTCTTATGCTATATGCAAATGAAAAGTTTCTTTTGACAATTGATCTATAGCCATGATTCAACAACCTCGAGCTCCATCTAGTGGGTTAATGCAGGCTAGTGATGTTATTATTCGAGCAAAAGAGGTTAGTATTAATGTCCTTATTTTGATGTACCACTGGAATTCGTACACATAGCCTAGTTTCTTTTTTATGTTCATTTCTATTGTGGTTTTGCAATAAATGGCTCTGCCTTTCCGTTTTGTATATTTTGACTTTTTTGTTGTTGATGCTCTGCTCTGTTTTTTTTTGACGTTTGTTTGTTTGTTTGATTGATTTTGAACTTTCAAAATGAGTTGGCTTGATGCAAAATAAAATGGGTAGGCTGAGTTGTAATGTTCCAACTAAAACTAATGGATGTTTTCATTGAATCCATTCTAAAAAGGGCCTGGTTGTTTTTTCTCTGTTATAACTATGTGTGGTATTTTATCGCTGTCCGGTATATGTGTGACACATTTCATATTAAATAATGAAGGTATTCAATCAAATTAGAGTGGTTGTGGCTACTGAATAGAACTCACCCACAATTTAAATTTATCCTTGTTCTCTTCCCTGAAAATACGAGTCATGTACGATTGTGGTTGTTATCATCCAAGCTGGTTCTACTTCTAGGCTACAATATGGCATGTGAATATTTATCCAATCATTGGTATCTTAATACAATGATCATCACCTCAGCGAGTTGGCTAACACCGATGAATTTTTGCTTGGTGCTTGTAGGAGAAACAGAGGGTTGTTTATGTGTCCTGTATTTGTGTTTGTGTTTGTGTCTTGCATTTATACACTTAACTTGGGTGTTGAAGTGACTTCACCGGTTGCTGGATATATGAGATCGTGATCAAGATAGTGTCGTTTGTTCGGCTATTTTTCCAGGAACTCCCTTAAAAATTAACACGTGGGTGACAACGGACAAGTGGATAAAAATGATGAATTGTGGCTTGTCATTGGTTTCGTAGAAAAGATTCTCGTCTGATGACTTGTGGCTTGTCATATATAACACAATTCAAAATGAAGTTGTCAAGTGAAAAAAGCATATGCTTCGGCTGCAAATATATTAATACAATTTATATTATTATATTAATTTCAAGTGTTTGAGTCCCTCCCTGTATAGAAAAAGGATATTGAAACTTGAAAGCCCATACAGCAAGAAGGCAAATTCCAACCAGTGATTTTTGAAATCAATTTTGATGTTATACGTATCAGATTAGGATTTTAATAACAAATTTGATGCTCTTCTCCCAGGTAATACATAACAGGGACACTTTTGTAGAGCTCATGGCAAAGCACACTGGAAATGTGAGTTTGATGCTTGGCTCCTATGAAAAATTCAGGAGTGATTTGTTTTAGTTCCCATGAATTCGTTGTCTGACTTCTTCTTGTGATCAGTCTAAAGAAGAAGTTGCTCAGAAGATGAGACGACCATTCTATATGAATTCTGTGAAAGCTAGAGAATTTGGTGTCATAGACAAGGTAAATTTGTATTTTTTGTAATTTTCTTTGTAACATTTACAAAATTCACATACTCTTTGCTTATTCCATGTGGTATCATATAAAATTATATTTTTTTGTAATTATCTTTGTAACATTTACAAAAATCACATGCTCTTTATGTATTGCATGTGTGATCATGTTCAAAACGATTGTGGAAAATCCTACCTACATGTAAGATTGTGATTTTTCGCAATAAATTTTGTCTCGATCAATGTATTTAATCAAACAAATCCCTTCCTATCAAATATTTGTTTTGAAATTTAACCTATGCAAAGTTAAAATTCTTTCAATAAATTTTATATTGTTTAATGTAATCTAACTACACCCTTTCATATCAATTATATATATAATTATAATTTATATTCAATCAAACAAATCCCTTCATGTCAAATACTTATTTTGAATTTTAACCTATTTGTAAAATTACAATTCTTGCAATAAATTTTATCTCAATTAATATAATCTAAAGACACCCTTTTCATATCAAATATGTATTTTAAATCAGTATTTATAATTAAACTTTAATATATATGTAAGATTATAATTATATTTAATAACATTTCTTGTACTTTATACAATCTACCCATGCACCCCTTAGAAAATATGAATTTAAAACCTATATTTCTAAGTTCATGTTTTATTAAGATTTTAATTAGCCACTTGGAACTCGTGGTTTTTAACCGATCAAATTAACCCATACTACTTTATAATTTATACAATAAAATATATTAGGAGCTGAAACATTTAAAAAAAAAAAAAAGTCTGATTGGAGGTTGTTTTTGCTAAGAATATTAAGAAAATAAATTGTTATCGGATTATCAATTACAAATATATATTTAATTGTTTTTATGAATACCCGTGCATAGAATGGGTCTATCTAGAAATAACAACTTCGATTATGTTTGGCGTGGAGTTCATAAACAAAATTTCCCTCTCTCACTATTCACTTTATGGGCTCACATATCTTCACCCAAAAACAAATTTATGAACTTTCCACCAAACAAAACTTCCATTCCAGGGGTTGATTCCCTTGGCTCTGATGTGTGTTTGTGTGTTGTTGTGTTCCTATTTCATGAGTGTGCCTGTTTGGTGCTCTTCCTGATTTGTACTCTATAAAAAAACTTTGGGGGTGCAGATCCTTTGGCGTGGACAGGAACAGATGATGTCGGACGTTGCCCCACCTGAGTACTGGGACAAAAATGCTAATATCAGAGAACTCAGTCCGATGTGATTCCTTCCACTAGGTGTGTACTTGTCCCAGTCCATGTAAGTAACTTGTTCCATTTAGGTGTTTTCTTGCCCAGAGTTGAGAAGGATTAAATTATTTGTAGGATCATTAGTTATCATGTTATCTGTGCTTGTGGGTTATCTATACAAATTTGTCATATCTTATCGCATTTAACTAAACTTCATTCCAAGATCTGTTTAAGAAATCTCTTCAGATTTGAGAAGTCCTAGAACCTGCTATAATTCTAAAATACTTTTAATTCATCAAGAGCTACATTTCCATACTACTGAGTGTTCTGCTACATAAAATATTTTAAGAAACAAGAAAATAAAGAAGTTCTAACTGAAGTACTGAGCTTAGAGTCTGAAAAAACTGTCTATCCTGAATGCAAACACAGTCTGAAGAACTGATGAAGGATTTGTAATAGGTGGCTCTGAAGCTGCCCATTGTTAAATTGTTTATGTAATAAAAGTCTCTGGCCTTGTTTGATATAAATAATTGCAGCTTTTATGGTGGCTGTTTTGATATAATTAGTTGTGGCTTTTATGGAGACTGTATTGATAGTTGTTTAAGATCTTAAATACTAGTAAAAACCTAATCAAGTGTTTGATAGATGGGAGTATTTTCATAGTTGTTTAGATCAGAATTACCATAAAAAGTATCTTCTAGAGAAAGTAGTGGGTATGGATAATAGAAGAGAGCAAATTCGGGTTGACTTTAAGATAACATTCCAAACTCCAAAGAACATCAGAAAGGTATTTTCAAAGCTTTTAAAAAGGGCCAAAAAAAATAAGTACTCGCAAAACAGCTCCAAGACCAAACATACAAACTCACTAGCTTTCCTTTGCTACTCATGTTGCTTACCATTGAGTTTTCTTTTGATCCATGCATGTATATCTAAGAGAATTGAATACTCCCGTCAATGCAGGCATGCTGCAATGAACGAAAAAGTGCTCAATTGGCTTGATATATGTAGCAGCCAGTTGCGTGACAAACATAAGACTGGGTGATAATGGACGGGTAATATTTAATCAGAGTTGAGTATTATTAGCATTATAGAATTAAAACACTCAACGCCGTCGCAAGGGAATTTGAAATACATTGTGCATATGTAGCTGTGCTCCCAATCTTGGGCAACATAGCCATAACCCCAAGCTTGTTCAGGTTTCAGTTTCATAATTGGATCCGCTGCTTAATTTAATTCGGAAAATGCTTGATTGTTTCTTTTACTTTGAGGAGATCTCGTAGGCATTAGTTTTTCCATTTTAAGTATATAAGGCATAGGTGATAGGTCTACAGTTACACAATACATGGAATGTATCAAATTTTTAAAATTTTGCATTTAGTTCCATTCAAGTGTCTAAACAACAAGATGTTCTGACCTCACCGACGGCAGTAATGGCTTACACTGGCACGGGGGACAGAGACATACACAAACTCCTACTAAGACCACCCGGGGGGAGGGCCTTCGACGGCATGATCGGAAATCTTTGCTTTCAAGAACCAAAATCAAAAAAATAGAAAAATCAAACATCATCAAGTGACTGACTGGGATGGGAAATCCAGTGGGTATCATCCCTATCTCTCTCTTTCTAAGGGGGCAACACCCTGTTATCTTCCAAACTAAAACATGAGTATCTTATTAACCAATTCGATAGAAGTTTGCAAATCCTGCTCTTCCTTCACTTTCCATTCTCAAGACATGAGCAAACAACGGGAAATAGAGTTGTTATATGAAATAAGTTACTCGGGTTCGGCCTGCTTCGGCTTGTCAAAAGTTGGGCTTTAGCTTGTTCATTTTTTAAACGAGCCGAATATGAACACATTTTAGCTTGTACAAAATTTAGGTTTGGCCCGTATAACACACCTAACGGGAAACACATGTTGGCTCCAAACCGCTGCCTCACCTTGGAGATACGTTTATACTATCTCGCAAGCCCGGCTCGTGACCCTACATATTTTAAAAAACAATTTGAGTAAAACATATTTGAGTAAAACATATTGCTTGCCCAACTGGTATGAATGCTTTCATTTTACCTTAGTTGAGCGCGGTTAGAATTTTGCGAGCAACTTTTCTCAACTCTTACTTTCTATTATTATTTGTCATTATTATTGTGGGCCCATTGCTCATTATTATTTTTATCTTGTGTTTTACTTTTACTTACGACTAGTATTCGAGCACGGGCTTCTTCTAGTCATTTTACAAAAAAATAATAATATTATTTGTTCAAAATTAAATAATATTTTTTTAAAAAAACTATCTCAAAGGAGTTACTTAGTATATTACTTAGAGAGATCCTCTTATTTGTATATGTTTTTTGTTTGTTGTGTTTTGGTATATATTTGTGTATTATTATCAGAAAGTTATAAGTTTTTTTTAATACAAAAATTGCTTATAAGGTCCTTATTATACCTAAGTTAAGTTTTTTTGTATACAAAAATTGCTTATAAGGTCCTTATTATACCTAAGTTATTTGCATCAAAGTTAATCGTCAATATGATTGTACACTTAATGGCTAATTAGACTTATTTTGAAAGAGTTAATCTTTAATGTGATTGTACACCTATGGTTAATTATACATAAGTTCTTTGCAAGTTAATCTTCAAAAAGTTTAAAAATTGGGTAGTAAGAATAGAGAAAATGGTTATATAGTTTAATATAAGATAAAGAGTGTGCTAAAAACTGAAAGTATAATATAAGACAAAGACAGTTAATGACTTTAAAATAGTTTAATATAAGACAAAGAATGTGCTAAAAACTGAAAGTATAATATAACAAGATAGTTAATAACTTTAAAATATTTAAAGTAATACAAACAAAAGCGATAGGTGGCGTTGGGTGGGGGGATAATATAAGGGCGTCCTAATACCTTTAGAGAAGATTGGTGAAATAAGGTACTTTTTGTATCTTGTATACAAAGTAGGCACCCTAATTTCACCAATTATAAATAAAGATTAATGACTAGGATAATCAAGTAAAAAAGAATCAATTATGGACAGTTTTAGGTTGTTTGCGATATTTGAATTTCATATTAATAAGTAAAAGAGAATAAAAAAATATGGAAATTTAAAGATTGTTCTCTCTCCTATTAATAATCAATTACATTTTGTTAAATCGAGTAACTAAATATTTTTATTTCTCTTCTTAATTATAATAAGTAAAAGATTGTGTCAAAGACATTTGAACTTTGAACGAGCTGCCTTAATCCCCCGCCCTTATACCAGCTATATTAATCAAACTTCGTGTATTCTTTTGATGATACACAATATTAATACACAATTTCAATTACACAATGTCCGTACACAATTTCAATTACACAATGTTAATACATAAAACGCAAATGTCAACTACATAAAATGCATTTGGCATACATATTCTACACTCCGAGGTATGTTATTCACAAGGAATACACGTTTACTACATAATCGTAACAATTATGTAAAAAAGTCATAAAATATGTATTAGTAACGGATCCACAAGGAATACACATTTACTACATAATTTTGCTGAGTTATGTAGGACGTATCTTCATCGACAACCCTCCATTGATGCTCTCGAACTGAAGATTCGAGTTCTTTTACATACATCAATGGAGAATAAAATAACAAAAGATGGATATTGTTAAATGACCGTAATTAATTATGGAGATATTTTAGGAGTTGTTAGTATCTCTTTCCTTGTTTAATTAGGAAAATTAGGAAAATTAGTTATTTATTATTGAAGAGAGAAGATTCACTTATATGGTAATATCATTTATTATTTTCTATTTGATCTTTTTCTACGTAAATTAGGGTGTCTACTTTTTTAATAGAAAACAAAAGGTATCTACTTTATGCACAAATATACATCACTACTAAATAATGCGGCATTAGTGACCGCGATGGCAACGACATTAGCGACTGAGCTCGGTCGCTATAACAATTGTCGACGGACATAGTAACGAAATATAATCCGTTGCAAACAGTTGGTCGCTAAACTGGGCGACGACGTTTTCCAACCGAATAGCGACGAATATATAGGACGTTTCTAACTTCGTCGCAAATGACCACCGTAGCGGTTGGAGTCGGTTTTCGTGGCGAACACCATCGGTCGTTGGGTCGGTCACCATTCCGTCGCCATTTTAGTCGCGAGTACGATTGCCCCTAGTCACATGCGTGGTCGCTGTGATAGTCGCTATAGGGGTTGGTGTTTCGTCACCAGATCCAGGTTAAGATCGGTCACGATAAATGACTCTAAATTAGTCGCTTTGGTGGTCGATGTTTCGTCACCAAAGTTGTCACTAAATTGGTCATAAGTGATGACTCTAAATTAGTCGCTATGGGAGTCACAGACTCATCACCAAACTCGACGCTATATTGGTCACAACAGATGACTAAATTATTTTATGGTAGTCGCTACGGTCATAACTGAAGTCATTAAACTTGTCATGCCAATTAGGAATAATTTTTATTTGCGCTAATTTCTTTTAGTCCGCAATTGTTATGTTAATGTTTTTTCTTCGTTTGTAATGAACGCTTTTCTATAAATTGTAGACGGAATAATACAAAACGTAAATTATATATTAAGAACAAAAAGTAAAGTAGTTGTTGCTAATGATACGAAGTCTTACAAAAACATCCTAACATCTTCAAATATAGAAATTCAAAGCTAATACAAGTAATAAATAGTAAAGTTACTTAGCTAAAAAGGTCTTGAACATCCTTATCATTGTCTCCTCTAAAGTCTTTTTATCCACAAGACCATCAAGAATGTCATTAATGACACCTGTTTTAGTCTCTACAAATTCCTTCAATTCTTGAACTTGATCTTCTACACCGGTCTCCACTTGCTGCACTTTTTTGCAAAGAGAAGTCTTCACTTCTTTCACTTTTTCGCCAAAATCTGTTCTAAGTACTGATATGTGTGCCATCAGTTCTTCTTTCAGCTCATCGGTTGAGCAGCCACCATTTTGATGTGTAGAATCAAGTGGTCCACCATTCATGTTGTATGTAGCATGTTTAAGCATTGTATGAGCCTCTGATCCCATTCCAAAAACTCTTCATCGCTTCACACCTCCAGTTGCCTCAATCCATGCATGATTCCTGTCAACCAAATCCAAATTTGCAGAGGTTTCAACACCTTGTGTGGCTTGATCAATCAAACTATCATATTTATCCTATAAAACAAGCAATAAGATGTTTAGGAAGGTTAACAACATTAACTCAAGGTTATAAAACATCCAAGAATTGACAAGTATAAGATGATACAATTCAATTTCATTCCTACTTGAAAAACAAATAAAAATGGAGAGCAAAACAAATCAGTTCAGAATAACAAAGAGCAAAACAGATTGTTGTAAACTGAAAACAGAAACAAATCATGAGAAAAACAGCAGCAAAGAAGCAACAAGATAGAGGAGAAGTAGTAACTAAGAATGAGAGTGAATATTAGAAGATATAAGGGCAACAAAAGGTCCCATTGTTGCTGAAAAGAACTGTGAAAAAATACATTACATGGCACCAAACAGACTATTGCAGATATATGAGACAACTCCAACTTACCACAATAACTTGTCCTTGAGCTCCGGTCCATACGCCATCCTTCTTTCGTTGGTGACATCTTGTAAAGGTTTCTTTTGGAGTTGGTTCCTTTCCAAGTTCTTCTCTCTGTAGAAAAAAAATGAAAAATACATTTAGCATATGAATACTTATACATATATGACATTACATAAGATCACATAATTTGAAATTCAAAAGAATAGACTTAAATTGATACCAGACGCTTTTTGTGCTCTACTATACATACTTAACCACCTGTATAGCTAGAAAGGCCCTTTTTTTTGCAACCTCACGATTTCCCTTGACCAACTCAGATTTTCTAAGAAATTATGGACTTTTCCAATAGATCTTTAATTCCTCCCAATGCTCTTTTTTTTATCCATGTCGGTTGCTTGTCACTATCATGAGCCTTTTGAAATATATTTTTCAAGTTGGTGGATTCAACGTGATCAAACACCTTGCGTACTACTTCATCAGGCTCATTCCACCTACATCGTTTCTTTATTAAGTAAACGAGCATTTGTGTTAGTTTAGGAATACACCTATAAAATTGTCAAATTTATTTATTTCACACTTTCTTACCGTAAACAAGTTCCACCAACGCTCCTTTGTTAGTGGAGAAACTCTAGTCCAACTGCTATATGGTCCATCATAATGGCCATGAACGATTATCTTTAGGATTTCATATGCATTTTTAGGCGCAAAACTACATAGTTGAAAATAACCAAAATTAGTAATATAACAATGCAAAAGCAATAAGTCATTCTTTATGCAATTTTTGTAAATATACCGATTTCCCTCCACTACAAGTTGCAACCTTCCATCTATTGACGGGTTTGGCAATGAGATAGGTGCTTGGTCTCGTGACACCTCTTTCACGGCTGCTTGACTGATCACCAATGTTTGGAGACTCAGCGGATAGAGATTCTTTTAGTGTAGAGCCCAAGGGTGAGATGTCATCTGGAGAAGACTGAGGTGAAAAAAGAAATGCAATCACTTAGAAATGCCAACTTTACTTCACCAAGGAGATATTTTGAATAAGCCTTGTTCATAGTCAAAGTGTAACATACTCTAGAAGAGTATCACATGCTTAAACAAATTGACCAAAAAATTACAGCAAAAACAACTCACTTGAGCTTTAATTAAGTTTTATTTTCAAAGAGAAAGAATAGATTGGTTCAAACAGAACAACAAAAACAGAACAACAAAAAATTACTCAAATATGTTCAAACAGAACAGCAAAACCAGCAAAATGGAAATAATGTTTCAAGGTAAATGGAAATAATGCACTGATTAGGCACTGGTTGCCTCATTCAAGTGGCATGAATTGATTAATGTTTCAAGGTAAATGGAAATAATGCACTGATTTGGGGGTCTTGATCATTAAGATTAGTATCATGCCACATATGTCTGCACAGTACAGACTACAAAGATGGTGGTTGTGTACTTAAGATATATAGATGGGTTCTCTATCCATATACATGATAATAAATTCTGCAGAGTTTATAGTCATGGTGATGATGACGAACAAGACAACTTCAACTACTACTTATTTCTGTTTCAAATGGAGCTGAAGCAGGGGTACTACCATGGAAGATTACAAGCATTTTTTAGTAGATATGTTTGGAGAAAGGAAATTAAAAGGTTAATATATATGAAATTACAAATGTTTTGCAAAAAACGGTACTAGAAGAGCACTAGTACTCATCGTGCAAAAAAAAGTACTAAAAGAGTGTCTAATAGTGTAATTTAATTATTAGTGGATTGTTTGAAACTAGGAAATCAAGATATTGAGATTATGAGGCTTGACTTTATTGTCAAATTCTTAAGGTCCAAAAATTTTCCTAAATGGATGAGAAATCATCTCAAAAGCATCTCCAAATTAAGCAATGTAAAATCTTCACGGAAGGCCTGAAAAAAAAAACCCAAAACATCAAAGCCTTTAAACATTTTCATTCAATTCATCCCCAAAAAGATCGTTTGAATTCAGACCTTAAAAACGACCATAAAAACCCTAAATTTGAAAACTGCGATATTGAAAACATTGATACAACTTAAGCACGCCGGTAAGGAAGCAAAGTGAATACCCTAGATGAAGAGATAGAAGAAGGAGAAGCAGCAAGGAAGGGAAGCAACATCAACGAACACATCAATAAATGAGAGATAGAAGAAGGAGAAAGTGAATATCATAGATGAAGAGTGACTAATAGTGTGACTTGGAGCAAGAAGCAGTGTCGACGGTTACGGGGGCGATTGCAGCGTTTCGGGTGAGAAAGAGGCCAAAACCAGCAAATCGGGACCGATGTTTAGGGTCTTGTGGTGACAACGAAATTAGGAAGGGGGTTAAGAGCATATTGTGTCCTGGTGAGAAAAGATTCAAGAGAAATCCATGGCAATGATATTGGAGGAAGAGAGTTAGAAATTAGAGAAATCTGTCGACTACCACTCAAGAAGGAGGAGTTAGAGGATGAAAATTAGGTTTTTTAAATTTCAATTTTGGGCCAAAATTAAAGGCGCTTAATTTTTCCCTCTATTAAAATTTGTTTTTTTTTACTGGCGGAGAGCTAACTTTCTCCGGACCCTTTTGCATTATTCAAGCTCTCAAGGCAAGTGGGCTGGCTAGTAAGCGTAGAGTAAGAAATAATTGATAGAGTTCCCTTAATTATGGAGAATACATTCATCATACATGTATCCACAATTAGATATGTTTCTTTTGTATGGAAACTAAATTTTTTATTGACCAAATTTGATCAAGAAATAATGAATCATATATATATGGGATAAATTTTGTCTAACAAAAATATGGATTATTAAAGATTTTGGATAAGTTAGGTAATTTTTATGTGAATCATTAATGAGTTAATTAGGTAACTAGGCTTTTTTTAATTTATGAATACTAAGTAGGCTTCTAGTGGTTTTTCATTTAGTAAATGTACCCCGATTATATTTTTACCGTTCAACTAAACCCTAATGCCGCTTCTCACTTCGCATCTCTCTCCTTCGCTCTTTCTTACCGCAGCCGTTCTTCTTCTCTGTCTTCTCTTCCCACCTTCCTTCTCACCACACTCCAACTAGATTTAGAAGGGATTGATTAGGGCATGGCGTATGAGGAGGTTGAGGTTTGTGAAGGCGAGGTGAGCGTTGAGGCGAACCACCCTGACGTTAGCCCTAAGAGCAAGAACATCCGAAAGGAAGTTGGCGACATTGGAGGTTGGGATGGTGTTAGCATGAAATATTGTGATATTTTAGGCAAGTTTTCTAAGTGTATTTGATTCATATTGATAGTCTTTGATTTAGCAATGTTGCATTTGTGAGCTAGTTTGCCTATATTGTCGATATGGATGTCTACACTAGCTTTATGTTGATTATAGGTGATTGGGAGTCATTTCCAAACGAAATCGAGCAAAGAAGAGTTGATTGAGTATGTCCATGGATTAAGGGCATTATTAGGAGCAAATTGGAGTTCAACTTGAGAAATGCACGAGGCTAGGGAAGAATCACGTTCTTGCCCTAAACCACGCTCTAAAATACGGCCGTACTACAAAACACGTTTAGTTCCACGGCCGTGGAACCCTGCAAAGAGAGGCGTGATGCATTCCAGTAACTATTACGGTCATGGAATCCATGGTTCAAATCGTGATACTTTCCACGCTCTAAATTACGGTCGTGGAACCTTCCACGACCGTGATCTTGGCGATCCTTTTCGCCACATTTTTAAGCCACGATCTTTTGAAGATTGGGCCGGGCCGATATTTTATCTTGCCCTATAAAAAGACGGACGAAGCAAGATTCCGTCACGGCCGCTTAGGGATTTTTTGGCAATCGACGCTTATCTCCGCTTAGAGAATTTTGGCGACTCCTGTTTAGACGCACTTACCCTCGTTCAACCCTCGCTTAGAGGCATTGACATCTCTTTGGAGATCGAAGTTCGTGTTTGGGAATTGCCCTAATTTCGCACTTTTGGTGGAGATTGCTGTTGAGATCTCCGGATTGGCGGAAGATCGAAGCTTTTGAAAGATTGTTGCAAGAAGACTTCTCTTCTTGTTTAGGTTTGATTTGGAAGACGGATTGACATCCCGTTCTCCCTTCTTTCCTAAGATTGTGATTGTTTGCTTTATTCTGAATCTATTGACAAAATTTGTTCTTGGTTGTGACTTTGAGATTGGTTTGAAGATTATTGAAAGTTTTCGGAAGTTTTCATCTTTCTATCTTTTAATTCTTGAATTTGATATCAACATGACTGTTATTGGCTAAAAACCCTTAACAATTCTAAGGTGAAGGGTTGATAGTTGTGGCTTAGATGATGATAGATCGATCGTAAACAGATTAGACCCTGAGAGTTAGAGAGAATCGTCGACGAACCCTAAATTACGGTTTGTTCTTGAGTTCCACGGCCGTGGAGTCTCAAGATCTACCCGTAATTTCCCTTAAGTTTACGAACCTGCTTTTACTTTAATCCAAAGTTAAAGATTTGCTTTAACTTAGTTTAGGCTTGCCTTTTCTAGGTGGTAGTGAAGCCTCAACAACCTCTACCTCGATTGTGAGTGTCATAACCGTAATCGGCTAAGTTAGTCTTGATCCTTGGATTACAAGTTTGGGTATTTGACATTAATTCTTGCCTTTAGAACCTTTTTATATTGAAGCCTCAACAACCTGTATAGAGAGTGTCTTGTAGGTGAGTCATATAAGGTTTTTGGAACTTCACCGTACGATTACCTTACATTAGCATACCTTTGCATATCTCAACTCTGTCTTTATATCATTAGTATATCTTGAATCGATTGCCACAACTTGATACTTGGATCTTTAGGATTGTTGTTTTCGCAATATTTGCATAACTCTCATATTTATTCGCTTGATAATCTGCAATTGAATTTGTTCCCACCCAAATCCCTGCGTTCGATACTCTGGAATTCTTGCTTAACTACGTCGATCCGTACACTGCGGGTTCGCTTGCTTGATTCTAGTTTTATAAATTTAAAGCTTATTTGCACACACCTTTAGGGGCGAACAAGTTTTTGGCGCCGTTGCCGGGAATTTGGTTTCGGCCGAATTCGGTAGCCTGTTGTCAAGCTTGGGAGCTTGCTCTCGTTATTTGATATTACTTTGAGTGTATGCGCAGGTCTAGGAACACCGAAGATCTCTTACCTCTTGATCAAGAGGTAGAGAAAACTTTAAGGCAAAAGCGCAAGGAAAAGAAGATGGCTGAAGGACACGAACGTGATCTTCAAGCGGAGTTGGCGGAGAAGGAAGCTCAACTCCAATGGAATGAGACCCTCCGCCATGATGAAATGGATCGTCATCAATCTCAAGTTAACAATCTACAAGACATGATCTTCCAAATGAGGATAGAGCTAAGCGACCTTAAGAATAAGGGAAGCAAGAAATCCTCAAGGAGGCCATCAAGGTCTAGAAGAAAAAGTCACCCATCCGCTGATGATAGTGATTCTTCCATGCCACCGTTAGAGGAGATTGATCCCACGATCAATGTGAATCTTTTCCATCCACGGGGAGCTGCCAATCGTCGTTTTCCACCTAGGAATGCGAGGATCGAACGTGTAGATGAAGAGCCAAGAACTCTTGGCCAGCGGATGGATCCAACACAACAACCACGCCGTTTGGGCGTGAACTTTGATGCTGATGACGTGCAAGGGTTTAGCTTCAACCCTCAAGTCATTACTCTTGTTCGCCAAAATCAATTTGGCGGGACAAGCGCTGAATCTCCACACCAACACTTGCAGAACTTTGAGTATATGATGGAGACAATGAGACCGAAGGGCGCTACTACCAACAACTATAAGCTCAAGCCTTTCTTCTTCTCCTTGAAGGGGAAAGCGTTGTCTTGGTATCAAGCTCTTCCTAGTGGGAAACTAGACACGTGGGAAGACCTTTCCGCGGAGTTCCTCACCAAATTCTTTCCGCCATTCAAAACGACGGAACTTAGAGGTAAGATTAATGCTTTTTCCATGAGATCTAACGAAAGTTTGTTTCAATCTTGGGAAAGGTTTCAGGATTTGCTCTTGGATTGCCCTCATCATGGCATATCCAAACTTGCCTTGCTGGAGATCTACTACAAGGGGTTAGATGCGGGAACGCAATTCAACCTCCAATCCCTCTCATGTGGAACATTCATGGACATGAGAGAAGATGACGCTTGGGACTTCATTGAGAAGCAAGCAAGAGTCATAGAGAAGTATTCCCACCGGAAAGTGGAGGGAAATCGTGTGGAGCAAGGAGCAAAGCTCACACATGAAGCTCAAAATCAGATTTTCTCCCTCAACAATGAGATCAAAGAGTTGAAGGAGGCTATCAAGACCAACTTCCCAAAGCAACAAGGGAAGGATGTTGGTTATTTGGGCAACAACAATGGCGGCGACAACAATAACCGGAACAACAACCGGAATAACAATTGGAATGGAAACAACAACAACCGGAACAACAATTGGAACAACAATAGGGGTTCAAACATGAACAATTGGCGCTCCAATCAACAAAATTCCGGTAACTCTTATCCTTCCAATTCTAATTCACTAACTCCACCTTCCTCTTCCTCTACTCCTTTGAAAAGCCAGGGGCAATCATCTAATGGAGGAAACACTTTGGGGAAGGAGAAGCCCGATCCCATGTTGGAAACGATTTTGGGAAAGCTTCAAGGGTTAGAGAGCCACATCATTAAGTTTGATGATCAAATTTCTAAGGTTGACAAAGCTCAAAAGGTTTTGGAAAACCAAATGTTCAACCATGCGGAGGAAGTTCCTAGGAATCAAGGAAAGCTTCTAGGAAAGACGGAGGACAACCCTAAGGGAAGGGTTATGGCAATCACGACTAGGAGCGGAGTGACTACCACCGATCCGCAGCCAAAGTTTGTTGAAGTCTCCGTAGAAAAGGACAAGGAGAAAGAGAAGGGGAAGGAGAAGGAAGATGTTTACGTTCCTCCTCCAGCTTATAAACCTCCCCTGTCATTTCCTCAATCTAGAGCGAGAGCGCGCCTAGATAAACAATTTGGTAAGTTCATAGAACTCAGGAGCAAGCTGCATATTAATATACCATTTATTGATCCTATTGTAGGTATGCCGGCTTATGGAAAGTTCTTGAAGGAGCTCCTCTCTAACAAGAGGAAGCTAGAAGACTTCGGAGAGGTTAAGATGAGTTCGGATTCTTCAGATCTCATCAAAACCATGAAGGAGAAAATGCCCCCAAAGCTAAAGGATCCGGGGTCATTTTGCATTCCCATAGGAGTGGGAGATGTCACATACGATGCGTTATGTGACTTAGGAGCAAGTGTGAGCATCATACCACTTGCATTGTGTAGGAAGATCGGTTTAGGCGACCCTAAACCGGTGAAGATGACGTTGTACATGGCGGATCGATCCATCACTCGCCCTGTCGGTATTGTAGAAGACGTCTCGGTCAAGCTAGGTAAATTCTTTGTTCCCATTGATTTTGTCGTGCTTGACATTCCTGTAGATAGTCCGGTCCCGATCATACTCGGAAGACCGTTTCTTGCAACTTCCGGCTGCATAGTCGATTGCAAGAATGGTAGACTCGCTTTTGATATAGGAGAGGAGAAAGTAGAGTTCGTTCTTTCTACTCTAGTGAAGGAGCCAATCTTCGATGAGGATATTTTCGATATCCAAGATGAAGAAGGCTTGTCTAGGGAGGAGGTAAGTGTGATTCTCTTTAACGATCCTTTACAAAAGGTTATCACTATGAGTCTAACCAATGTAGGGGAAGAAGAAGAGTGCAATGAGGCAATTGAAGCCTTAGAAGCACAAGAAGAGATAGGTGAAGTGGAGTTCGAAAAACTCCACGACGAAGCAGAAAACGTGAGAATCCACGGTCATACCCTGTATTCCACGGCCGTAGATTTCACAACCAAATTCGTGCCTCACTCCAGGGAGTTATACGGTCGTGGGGAAGATGTGACAACCGTATTTCCCTTCCACGCCCTAAACCACGGCCGTGGAGGACAAGATCCACCCGTAATTTTGGCCGTGGAAGAGAGTGGTCGAGACACTTCTTCAACTTCTTCTGATTCTTCTCCCACACACTCATCACCCTTAGAAACTTCTAAGGAGACATCGGATGCTTCTCAAGGATCATTGGAAGCTCCGAAAGCAATGGAACTCAAACCACTTCCTACTCATCTAAGGTACGCTTTTCTAGGATCTAATTCTACCTTTCCGGTTATTGTTAGTTCCGATCTAAGCATAGATGAACATAATCAACTCATGATTGTCCTTAGGAAACATAGGAAAGCTATAAGCTATACTATTGAGGACTTAGTAGGAATTAAACCCTCCCTATGCATGCATAAGATACTAATGGAGGAAGATTTTAGAACTTCAAGACAACCTCAAAGGCGGTTGAATCCGACCATGAAGGAGGTTGTCAAGAAGGAAATTCTTAAGCTTCTTGATGCAGGTATCATCTATCCTATCTCCGATAGTAAGTGGGTGAGTCCAGTTCAAGTAGTTCCGAAGAAGGGAGGAATGACGGTCATCACCAACAAAAACAACGAACTCATTCCTACCCGAACTGTGACGGGATGGCGGATGTGCATAGACTACCGCAAGCTCAACAATGCAACGCGGAAGGATCACTTCCCATTGCCATTCATTGATCAAATGCTTGAAAGGTTAGCACAACATTCACATTTTTGCTACCTTGACGGTTATAGTGGTTTCTTTCAGATTCCGATACACCCGGATGATCAAGAGAAGACCACATTCACGTGCCCATGGGGTACGTTTGCTTATAGGAGAATGCCGTTCGGGCTTTGCAACGCCCCATCCACCTTCCAACGGTGTATGATGGCCATCTTCTCCGAATACGTAGAGGAAATCATGGAAGTCTTCATGGTCGACTTCTCCGTATACGGTTCCTCTTTTAACGATTGCCTTTCTAACCTTTCTCTTGTTTTGCAAAGGTGTGAAGACACTAACCTAGTTCTTAATTGGGAGAAGTGTCAATTTATGGTTAAGGAAGGAATTGTATTAGGCCACTTAGTCTCTAGTAGAGGGATAGAGGTAGACAAGGCTAAGATAGAGACCATAGAGAAGCTTCCTCCCCCAATTTCGGTGAAAGGGATAAGAAGTTTCCTAGGACATGTTGGATTTTATAGACGTTTCATTAAAGACTTTTCTAAGATATCAAAACCTCTCACTAATCTATTGATGAAGGATGCAGTTTTTGAGTTTTCGCAGGAATGTTTGGATGCGTTTAACACCATTCGGCAAGCTCTAATTTCAACACCTATTATCCAACCCCCGGATTGGACTCTTCCCTTTGAGATTATGTGCGATGCTAGTGACGTAGCTATTGGAGCTGTTCTTGGACAACGAAAGGAAGGGCGAACCCATGCCATATACTATGCTAGCAAGACGATAGACGAAGCGCAGCTTAACTACGCCACTACCGAAAAGGAGTTTTTAGCCATTGTCTATGTTATTGACAAGTTTCGCTCTTATCTTGTAGGTGCAAAGGTGATTGTCTACACGGATCATGCTGCGATCCGGTACCTCCTTGCGAAGAAAGATGCGAAGCCAAGGCTAATTAGATGGATTCTTCTCCTACAAGAATTCGATCTTGAGATCCGCGACAAGAAAGGTTCAGAAAATTCTGTTGCGGATCATTTGAGTCGCCTAACACATCTAGAGGATGACCATTTGCCCATCGATGACTCCTTCCCGGACGAACACCTACACCTTATTGAAGAGTGCATCGATGTGATCTACAAAGGTAACGAACCATGGTTTGCTGATTTTGTTAACTATTTGGTTTGTTAGGAGATACCACCCGGACTATCCTACGCACAAAGGAAGAAGTTCTATAAGGACGTCCGGGAATACTATTGGAACGAGCCTCTCCTCTTCAAGAGAGGCCCGGATGGCATCATTCGGCGATGTGTGCCGGAAGATGAGATGCAAAGTGTCATCCGTCATTGTCATTCACTACCTTGTGGAGGACACGCTAGTTCGAACAAGACTAGCGCAAAGGTATTGCAATCTGGATTCTTTTGGCCTACTTTGTTTAGAGATGTGCAATCCTTTGTTTCTTGCTGCGATGCTTGTCAAAGAACAGGCAATATCTCTAGGAGGAATGAGATGCCCCTCAACAACATCCAAGAGGTGAAGATTTTCGACGTTTGGGGAATCGATTTCATGGGACCATTCCCATCCTCTTGTGGAAACCAATACATACTATTGGCAGTGGATTACGTTTCTAGATGGGTGGAAGCAATTGCCTCTCCCACCAATGATGCCATGGTGGTGGTTAAGTTCTTCAACAAGACCATCTTCCCGCGATTTGGGACGCCAAGGACGATCATTAGTGATGGAGGTTCTCACTTCATTGCCCGGCGCTTTGAAGCTCATCTAGCTAAGTATGGGGTTACTCATAAGATCGCTACCCCTTACCATCCACAAACGAGTGGACAAGTTGAGATCTCAAATAGGGAGATCAAAGGAATCCTAGAGAAGACGGTTTCAAGGACTAGGAAGGATTGGTCTTTGAAGCTTGACGATGCATTGTGGGCATACCGGACTGCATACAAGACTCCCATAGGAACCACACCATACAACCTTGTGTATGGGAAGTCTTGTCACTTGCCGGTAGAGTTGGAGCACAAAGCGTTTTGGGCTATCAAGTGGTTGAACTTCAGCATGAAGGAAGCGGGAGAGAAGCGTCTCCTAGACATCAATGAGCTGGATGAACCCCGCTTGAATGCTTATGAAAACGCTAAGATCTATAAGGAGAGGGCAAAACGTTGGCATGATAAGCATATCATTCCAAAGGACTTCAAAGAAGGAGATCAAGTTCTCCTCTTCAATTCAAGGCTTCGTCTCTTTCCAGGTAAGCTTAAATCTCGTTGGACCGGACCTTTTCTAATTAAGCGTATTTTCCCCCATGGTGCAGTTGAAGTATGGGGTGAAGCGAGCGGAACTTTTAAGGTGAACGGCCAAGGACTCAAGAAGTATACGCCGGAACTCCAAGCTGAGGAGTTCGCGCCTACCGCACTCGAATAAGTGCGAGATTGGTCTAGCTACGGACCTTAAACAAAGCGCTTCTTGGGAGGCAACCCACGGTATCGCATTATTGTTTTTGTTTTCGATTCATAGATTAGCTTAGTATAGACGTTTTTGCTTTGTTTTTGCCTCGATTTCTTCCGGTATGTTCATGTTTTTGGATGTAGGAACGATGGAAAAGGAAAAGAGGAGGATAATGTCGAAGAAAAGTGATGAAATTTGGACTTTGGAGCTTTACAGAGGGTTCCACGGCCTAAACTACGGTCGTGACAGCTACAGTACCCGTAATTTCCAAAAGCCTTTGAAAAATCACCAAAACCACGGTTCCGTACACTTCCATGGCCGTGGAACACCCCGACAGACCGTGATTTTCAAAATTTTGCCTGCGACTATATAAGCCACATTCTTCACAAAATTCACCCCAAAACCCCTCTTTCCACGACCTAATTGCCGAAAATCCACGACCCTCTCTCAAATCCTCGTTTCCTAATCGTTTTCAACGATTCTTCTTCCTAAACTGAAGCAAATCCAACCACAAATAAGATCCAAGCGACGAATCGAGCGGAGATTCACCAACGAACGCGCAATTCGGATTTTTCAATCCGAAAAATAGGTTTTTTTCTCTCTTCTTGATTCTTGGCAATTTGGTTCGTTTTTGTTAGAGATTTTTAGGAAGAACTGATTGAGATTGGAAGAAATTAGACTAGGACTGCCTGTTGTGGAGATTGATTGCTGATTTGCTGAGATTTGTGATTTTCTGAGACGAATCACGGTCTCTGGGGGAATTACGGCCGTGGTTTTCATAAGAACAGACCGTAATTTTGAGCAGAATGGATTTTGTGAGAAGAGTTTCGGGGAGGATAAAAGAGAAGAAGAATGAACAGAATAAGAAGAGGAAGGGTAATCCCTCCTCCTCCTCATCCTCTAGGGCACCACCACCCTCTTCCCCTTCACCTCCATCCTCACCTTCACCTCCATCCTCACCTCCTCACCCTAGAATCCCGACCATACACAACGATCATCTCGATGCACTCGAGAGGATCAAGGAGAGGCCAGTGATTGGCCCTAGGTACTTGTTGTTGGAGGATCTAGCTCCTCTCAACATAGTTGATGACCTCACTTGGCTCTTGGATAGAGCCGGACTTATTGTCTTCTCGGCTATCCGAGAAGACGCTTACGAGGAGATTACACGGGAGGTTGTGACATCTTTTGAGCATAGCCATGTAGACAGGACCGTCTCTTTCCGTCTCATGGAAAGAGACTACCATTTGAGCATCCGTGAGTTTGGGACGATTTTTGGGTTTCATGAGACCTTTAATGGTCGATTTCCGAGTGGCGTTTACGCCAAGGATTTTTGGGAGGAGGTGGCGATGATTTACGCTAGCGAGGACTGCTGGCAGCCCGCTGACACCAAGGCTAGGTTGATGTACCACCTAGCCTTGAAGATGACCCACCGTGTTCTTTCGGAGTGTCTCTTTCCTAGGACGGAGACGCCCCAAAAGATCAAGACGGATGAGCTCTTCTTGCTTTACTCCATGCTTTATGGACGCCGTGCTGATTGTGCTACTCTCTTGGCTACTATTATGAGCAAGCTCAAGAATAAGAAGAAGGGAAACATCGGATATTGTGGGATAGTTACCCACATTGCTAGGAGTTTTGGTGTTGATTTTTCTGCTTGCACCCGCATACCGGCCGTACCTTTAGGGCTACATGCTTTCATGGTTAGGGGTCTCATCTTCCCCACACATAGAGGTCCGCCTTATGCGGGCATGCCTTGGGAGAGTAGGACGGGTAGGGGTATAGAGTGGCTACCGGAGTACTCCAATATGGCAGGACGCCATAATTGGAAGGAGACGTTCGCTGCTATGCATGCGAACAGGATAGTAGCTCCCCCTTATGTCCCACCACCAGTTGTTGAGGAGGAGGATATGGGAGATCAGTTTGAGAGTGGAGGAGGAGCCGAGCAGGAGTTTGGCACGTTTCCGGATCAGCCGGAGGCGGCCCCAGATGTACCTAGACGCTCTCCACGTCCAGCTAGAGCCTCAGGCTCGTCTTCTCGCCGCGCTAGCGTGAGTGAGAGGCCTACGTGGATGACCACACCTCCTACATGGTATGGCGTTCCCCCTCCTTGGTCCACCGAGCAGCCAGCAACACCTCCACCAGCACCAGCACCATCCGACGCTCCAACATGGTATAGTCAGGCCCCGGGATGGTACGAGTAGATGCCGGATTGGGCTACCGGACTTTCGGAGAGAGTAGGAGCATTGGCCGATGCTAGAGACGGACGCTTAGACGACCTTGACCACATGATGAGGGACGTCTACCGCTAGCAGTTTGGGCGGTTCTATGATCCTAGCTTCTCTCCATTCCCGCCTCCACCAGCGCCGTAGTGATGAGTTTGATGATTGACCGTTCGCTTTAGACATTCCGCCACCACTTTGTGAGTTTCTTTTTCTTTTCTTCTTTTCTTTCTTTCTTTTGAACATTAGGGACAATGTTCGTCCTAAGTATGGGGTGGGATGTACTAAAAGTTTGTAATAACTCTTACTCACTATGCTTGCTTTTATTCAAAACTATTTGCATGTTCATTATATTGTTGCACGTTTCGTTATCGCATTGCATGAAAAAGAACTTGAAAAACCCATAAAATTTGAAAAATTTTGAAAATTTTGTGCTTCTAATGAATTGAGATGATTTCTATGATAATCACCACTTGTGAATTGAGTTTGATGACAATTGCATGCTTAAAAGAATTGTGAATTGAAAAGAATTTGAATGAATGAATTTTACCTCTTTTGCAAGTTTCATAATATGATGAATATTGTCTAAATCATGTTGAGAAATTGAAGTTGAAATCACACTATAAGTTCTTATACTTCTTGTTGAGATGATTAAGGCAATTCGATTTTTCTTTCTTCTTTCTTTGATCATTTTAGCTCCTCATTGAAATATTAGCCTCCTTTACCTATCCGGGAATTTGGAGAAGTGAATGAAAAAGGCATGTTTGATGTGGGAGGGCCATGAGAGCAATTATTTGCAATCAAAAGAATAGAAAGAAATTATAGGTTTGGGGAAGTCAATCATGATGATGAGTAACTCGGCACCATTCACATAGCCGGGTGTTTGTGTCTTGCCAAAGTCAGATTGAGCGATATTCCTAGCGGATTATGATATGTGTGCTAAGGGTTTGAGGCATCTCATAAAAATTGAGAAACGCCAATCTCCTAGGCTTCGGTTTTTGTGCACCTTTGTCCATAACTCCAAAAGTAAAGTCGAAAAATGAAAGGAAGAAGAGCAAAGCTCTAAGTTGAAGTGTTGCGGAAACCGCAAAAGAAGAAGAAGGGTAGTTGTCCACTTTCCCGGATTTATGCACCACATTCTTTAAAGTTTCCTTCCCCTTCCACATTCTAGACCTTTTCTTTGGAAGTCCTTAAGATCAAAAGAATGTTATATGACTTGGTGATCTAAATTGAAGTTTCTTATGATTGATTTTGATAATGTTTGAAGGTTATGATGCTTGTTTAGAAGTTTAATTGATTCATGAGTTTTCTTTCCTTTTTACTCTTTGATTAAGTGTATGAAAGTCTAATAAACGATTGAAGCAAGATTTGAGAATGATCTATTCTTTAGAAGGCACATTCCTCCAAAAGAAGTATTGCTTTGAGAAGGTACACATATTTCATCCTAACTTTTGTTTAAAGCTTTTTGAAAGACCTTGCTTAGGGACAAGCAAGTGTTAAGTATGGGGTTATTTATTAGCATAAAATATTGTGATATTTTAGGCACGTTTTCTAAGTGTATTTGATTCATATTGATAGTCCTTGATTTAGCAATGTTGCATTTGTGAGCTAGTTTGCCTATATTGTCGATATGGATGTCTACACTAGCTTTATGTTGATTATAGGTGATTGGGAGTCATTTCCGAACGAAATCGAGCAAAGAAGAGTTGATTGAGTATGTCCATGGATTAAGGGCATTATTAGGAGCAAATTGGAGTTCAACTTGAGGAATGCACGAGGCTAGGGAAGAATCACGTTCTTGCCCTAAACCATGCTCTAAAATACGGCCGTACTACAAACCACGTTTAGTTCCACGGCCGTGGAACCCTGCAAAGAGAGGCGTGATGCATTCCAGTAACTATTACGGTCGTGGAATCCATGGTTCAAACCGTGATACTTTCCACGCTCTAAATTACGGTCGTGGAACCTTCCACGACCGTGATCTTGGCGATCCTTTTCGCCACATTTTGAAGCCACGATCTTTTAAAGATTGGGCCGGGCCGATATTTTATCTTGCCCTATAAAAAGACGGACGAAGCAAGATTCCATCACGGCCGCTTAGGGATTTTTTGGCAATCGACGCTTATCTCCGCTTAGAGAATTTTGGCGACTCCTGTTTAGACGCACTTACCCTCGTTCAACCCTCGCTTAGAGGCATTGACATCTCTTTGGAGATCGAAGTTCGTGTATGGGAATTGCCCTAATTTCGCACTTTTGGTGGAGATTGTTGTTGAGATCTCCGGATTGGCGGAAGATCGAAGCTTTTGAAAGATTGTTGCAAGAAGACTTCTCTTCTTGTTTAGGTTTGATTTGGAAGACGGATTGACATCCCGTTCTCCCTTCTTTCCTAAGATTGTGATTGTTTGCTTTATTCTGAATCTATTGACAACATTTGTTCTTGGTTGTGACTTTGAGATTGGTTTGAAGATTATTGAAAGTTTTCGAAAGTTTTCATCTTTCTATCTTTTAATTCTTGAATTTGATATCAACATGACTGTTATTGGCTAAAAACCCTTAACAATTCTAAGGTGAAGGGTTGATAGTTGTGGCTTAGATGATGATAGATCGATCGTAAACAGATTAGACCCTGAGAGTTAGAGAGAATCGTCGACGAACCCTAAATTACGGTTTGTTCTTGAGTTCCACGACCGTGGAGTCTCAAGATCTACCCGTAATTTCCCTTAAGTTTACGAACCTGCTTTTACTTTAATCCAAAGTTAAAGATTTGCTTTAACTTAGTTTAGGCTTGCCTTTTCTAGGTGGTAGTGAAGCCTCAACAACCTCTACCTCGATTGTGAGTGTCATAACCGTAATCGGCTAAGTTAGTCTTGATCCTTGGATTACAAGTTTGGGTATTTGACATTAATTCTTGCCTTTAGAACCTTTTTATATTGAAGCCTCAACAACCTGTATAGAGAGTGTCTTGTAGGTGAGTCATATAAGGTTTTTGGAACTTCACCGTACGATTACCTTACATTAGCATACCTTTGCATATCTCAACTCTGTCTTTATATCATTAGTATATCTTGAATCGATTGCCACAGCTTGATACTTGGATCTTTAGGATTGTTGTTTTCCCAATATTTGCAAAACTCTCATATTTACTCGCTTGATAATCTGCAATTGAATTTGTTCCCACCCAAATCCCTGCGTTCGATACTCTGGAATTCTTGCTTAACTACGTCGATCCGTACACTGCGGGTTCGCTTGCTTGATTCTAGTTTTATAAATGTAAAGCTTATTTGCACACACCTTTAGGGGCGAACAGATGGCGACGAGTCGTTTCCGGTGGTTGTTTCCGTCTTTTAAGGCCATAGTTGCGGTGGTTAGCGGTGTGATGATAGTGAAGTCGAGATCTGGGATTGATTTCCACAGGTGACGCCAAGCCTTCCAAAAAGGCCGATCTGGGATTGAGATCTGGAATTGAGATCTGGGGAAGTGAGAGGATCTAGTGTAGGATGTCGTATGGGGCTATATACACAATGACTATAATCAAAATGGATGATTTGATTTTGATTGCTTAATTACTTCAATTGATGATTTCATTTACCACTTTAACGATGGGATCGGCGGTGTTCTTGGCGTCGTGCTTGTAGAGCGTTGCGATGATGAAGATGCTTCCGCCTCCGTTGTTTGCAACGAACACCTGGTGCATCTCTGCATTGTATCTGATAAAGCAAGCAGGTTAGTCATAAGTGCAATTATTATTTATTATAAATGAATAAATCTAATTTAGACTCACTGGACACCGTCGATATGGTGCTCCGAATGCTTCAGTCTTGCCTTTGACGGAGACCTGCACAACCAAGCCATTGGTGCTCAAGGTAGCGCTGCTGATTTGGTAATCCACTGTCAAATTATTAGCGCTGTTTTTTTGGTGGACGAGTTTCTTGCAATCGATGTCGATCGGAGATTGTTGGCTCCCCGTTGAACATAGTTTATATCCAGGCGCTATGCTCCCCCACTTTGATGGGTCTGCATAGGTAAACGGCGGTTCTGGCGTCGCTGTTCATTCGAAACGCATAGCATCGGTTAGCCTACCATTACTTGATACTCAAAAGTAGTGCTGCTAATCGGTTTGGTTAGTCACTGATTCCATCTTCAAAATCTTGCACTAAGTTTTCCTGTTGCTTATTTCATTTCAAGGTGGCTGATGATTGACATACTTCATACTTTTTCATTTTATTGAACTCAATTTATATGTTAGATGCAACTTTTCTTTCCTAATTGTGAGATGGTTATTTGTCTGTTTGGCTTGATTTCAGGTCAGTCATCCTCCTCCAATAAGTGCTGGGCATGCTGAAAATGAACACTTTATATACAATATAACATCAAAGTTAAACACCAAGTTTTTAGGAAATTCCATCAATGTATACCCTGTTGGAAGGTAATGCACTAGAATGATTTAGATTGATCAAGATTCTTTTTAGAGTACTCAATTGCAGATATGATATATTTTTGAGCATATCCAAATCAGTTAGTTGTAAATCGTAACATCATATTCAAGTGGCAGTGAGAGTTATTAGTTGCAAGGGCTTTTGATTTTATATGTGATACACACAATATCATCTCTTCTCTATATTTGTTGCTACTTTTCGATCGATCTATATTTGTGTATAATTTGTTGTTCTCACTACCACACTCTTCAAAAGGTCGATCAAGGATACTAGAGCTCTTACCAACATTTGGATACCCACAAATGAGTATAGTTATAGTGTAATGGTATTATGAAATTCTGGTATTATAAACTTCTGGTATGATGAAAAATTCTGGTATTATGAAAAATTTTGGTGTTATGAAATTCTGGTATGATGAAAAATTGTGGTACGATGAAAAATTCTGGTATTATGAAATTCTAGTATGATGAAATCTTGATAATATGAAATTCTGGTATGATGAAAAATTATGGTATTATGAAATTATGGTATGTTGAAAAATTCTGGTATTATGAAATTTTGGTATGGAAATTTTCTGGTATGAAAATTTTCATACCATAAATTCATTCCAGAAAATAAAAAAAAATAATTAAAAAAAAATTAAAAAAAACAAATTCAGTAATTAGGGATACATAACAACTAAAAACACTTTTTTCTTATTATTTGTTTTCAGTTCTGGTATTCGCACTAGTAGGCCTCCTCTTGACATTTTTCATTACAAGGCATTTGAAGACAGTGACTTCTTTGTTTTTGTAGAAAAATGCTTTTAGCATTACATCTACTTCATTTAGCATACACTTTGGTATCCTTACATTTCAGTTTTTCTATTGTCGGTTTGGTATCCTTACATTTTGGTTTTTCTATTGTCAACGACTGTAATCCAATTTCTGGTATGGTATGATGAAAAATTGTGGTAGTATGAAATTCTGGTATGATGAAAAATTATGGTATTATGAAATATTCTGGTATTATGAAAAATTCTGGTATTATGAAAAGTTCTGGTATGATGAAAATTTCTGGTATGATGAAATTCTGGTATTATAAAATTTTGGTATTATAAAATTCTAGTATGTAAATTTCTGGTATGTAATTCTGGTATATAAAATTCTGGTATGTAAATTCTGGTATGTAAAATTATGGTATGAGAAATTCTGGTATGAAAATAAAATCTGGTATGAGAAATTCTGGTATGAAAATTTCTGGTATGAGAAATTCCGGTATGAGAAATTCATTCCAGAAAATAAAAAATAAATAAAAAAAAGGCAAGAAAAATAATAAAAGAAAACAAATTCAGTAATTAAAATTTAAAACTTATACTTATATAACAAATAACAAACATCATTTATTATTTCTTTCTAAATAGAAGGGTTAATAATTTTTACCTACTATTAAATGAAAGTGGTAAAAAATTTGGGGTACACTTTCTTAAACAAAAACTCAAAAAAGCCTAGTATGTCAAATTCTCCCATCATTAATTTATATGCTCTAAGATAGATTTTTCTGAAAAATGAAATATTTTATGGCAATAGTTTTACATCTATCATAATATGTATGGAATATATAAAGATATTATGATATTTTTTTACTTTATTTAGTTATTATGTATGAACGAAATATTTATCTCAACTCGAGGTAGAGCTTGTAGGTTTCGAGTTTCTATCGATATTAATGGGCCTGAACAATCATGCATTACTCGAGATCGGAAATTTGTTCGAGCTTCCAAGACTCGAGTTCGGCATAAACAACTAATCAAGTTTTATGAAGTTGAGTTCAAGCCTTTTAATATTCTCGCAACCTGATATTGTGTATTTAAATCATCTCGATTCATATTCGGGTTTGGCCGAGCTAGCTTGGTTTGATTCAATCCAAATAGAATGTGCATTATAACGTTCGGTTTTGAGTAACGACATCCCTCTTCATAGCTTAGAAACTAATTTAATTATAATATTTTTTCATCAAATGAAACAAAAACCACCCATTAATTTCTATTTTTAACAAAATCAATCATAAAATTGGATTTTCTTTCAATTAACCACCCACCTTTTATTTTATACTAAATATATATACCAACACACGATTTCCCTTATAAATTTGTCAAAGAACAAGCTTCTTGTCATTTGTTATTAAAATTCATAGAACCAAAAATTAGATGTTTTTTTACACTAAAGTAATCATAAGAAGTGGAAAAAAAGTTTCGGAAAAATAATTTAGAAAAAATATAAATGGTAAAAACTTCAAAATAAACATCATTATTGTTTCAGTACTCACTAGGCGTGTATATTAATACATGCCCTAGTCAAAGTCTTCTTCTTCAATGTTATCTGCTTCTGATGTGTAGTCTTCAACGCCCGCAGCCTCGTTTAAATTAAACAAATTATCATCCTCATCGCTACCAGTTTCCAACGTGAAGTCCTCGACAAAATCACACGAGCCTTGTGGATCAGATAAATTTGTTAGCACATCTTCAACATTTATTTCCACAAATGATTTTGTTGTGGCACCTTCACCAGATTGATAAGTAGGAGCAACACATGATGTCCATCTCTCTTCTATTCTACCTCGAGGCACCACTTTACATACATCCCTCCAATCAACACGATCCCTCTTAGCTCCGGGATACTCGGCGTAGTAAACTTGAACAGCTTGTTGTGCTAATATGAATGGATCATATTTTCTGTACTTTCTTTTATGATTGATTTCAACAATATGGTAGTCCGGATGAACTCTCATTCCCTTAGATGGATTAAACCAACCACACTTAAACAAAACAACCTTCATTGGACAATCCGGTAAATCTGTATAATCAAGCTCAATAACTTCTTCAAGAAAACCATAAAAATCGGAATGAGCATTCTCGTAATTGCTTCCTTGTACACAAACATCGTTGTTCATTGTCTTTTTGTTGGCGCCATGCTTCTGAGTGTGAAAAACATGTCCATTAATAAAGTATGTTGGCCAACTCTTAGCTTCGATCCTTGGACCCCAAGCTAAATTACACAAAAACGCATTTGCTTTTGTTGACTCATTACTTAGAACCTACAATTTCAAATTACAACCTATTTAAAAACAAATATGTACAAAAAACTACATATATATACACACATAAACAACACTTACATGATTCTTAAACCATTTTGCAAACTCTTTATCGATTTTGTCATCATCAGCTCCACCCATTTCAATTGCAAACTTCCTGTAAATAAGTTGTTAATAATTATTAAAGCAAGTAACATAAAAAAAAAAGTGATGCAGTCACCCAATATCATTGAAAAATAGAAAACTTGCACTTACTCAACAAATTCATCCACTTCCGGACAATTGCGTAATACATATGTGTGTACATCATGCAACTCTCCATCATCTGTCATATACCTTTTCTTCTCTTTGCCACTACTTCGACCGGGATAATTGAAGCAAGAGATAGCATAATCATCTTCTTGGAAAACATCATTATTTCTGCTAGGTCTTCTCAGCTTAGACGGAACATGAGGCTTAAAGTAGTGCTCTGCAAAGTTTGACGATTCTTCGCTCAAGTAAGCTTGAACTATCGATGCCTCCACATGTGTTGGGTTAGACAACTTTTCCTTTAGATGATATAAATATCTCTCAAATGAGTACATCCACCGATATTGAACCGGTCCACATATTTCAGCCTCATATGCCAGATGTACAATCTAATGCTCCATAGAATCAAAAAATGATGGTGGAAAAATTTGCTCTAACTTACACAATAAATTAATAATAGAGGCACTGTGGATTTCAACTTCTCCACATGCTCAACCGACAACGACGAAGAACAAATTGATCGAAAAAAGCAACTCAACACGGTTAGAGGACCCCAAATCGACGGAGGCAACAACTCTCTAAAAGCAATCAGAAGCAGTCTCTCTATAAATACATGAAAATCATGACTTTTCATCCCAATGAGCTTACATTCCTCAACTTGGACACATCTACTCAAATTAGAAGCATAACCGTCCGGAAACTTCAAAGATTTCACCCACTCGCAAACTTTCTTCTTTTCATCTCTTGTCAAGGTATAAATTGCTTTTGATTTTTTACCACTATAATCATCATCCACATGAAGCTCGGGGCGATGACAATATAGCTTAAGATCATTTCGAGCATTCAAGTTATCCTTCGTCTTACTAGGGACATCCATTACAATGTCAAAGACGTTATCAAAAACGTTTTTCTCTATGTGCATAACATCAAGATTATGTCGAATCAAGAGATCCTTTCAATATGGGAGTTTCCAAAATATACTTTGGGACCGGATACTATTATCGACAAGAACATGCATTGAGTTTTCATGCACATTTCACGTGGAAGGTTGTAAGGAGTCACAATAATTGGCCAACACGAGTACTGTTTTCCAGATTTACCAAAAGGTGCAAAGTCATCAGAACACAAACCCAAACGTATGTTGCGAGGCTCAGAAGCAAAATCAGGATACCTTTCATCTAACCTTTTCCATGCTTTACCATCTGAAGGATGCGACATTATGCCCTCTTCTTGTTTATGAGTAGAATGCCAAGTCATATGAGAAGCAGTAGCCTCATATGCATACAACCTATGCAGTCGCAAAATCAAAGGTAAATAGTGTAATACCTTGTGTGGAGAGCGCTTCATGTCATTTGACTTCTTGTACCTATCATGGCCACAAAACTTACAAGATTCCGCATAAGCATCATCTTTCCATTACAGCATACAACCCTCATCACACATGTTAATTTTCTCCACCGGCAAACCCAAATCTCAAACAAGTTTCTTGGTTAGGTATAAATTTTTCGGAACCTTGTGACCTTCAGGTAGTATCTCATCATACAACTGAACAAAACCATTAAAGACACTTGCAGACACATTATATTCACTCTTCAAGCTCATAAGTCTAGCCACAAAAGATGATTGTGTATGTGTTTCACATCCCGGATATACTGGTTCATCTGTTTCTTTTAGCACATCCAAAAACCGTTTGGACAAGTTGGCCTCCTCATCGTTTGCAGATGGATCTAGCATCATCTCATTCACTTCGTTAACTTGATCAAAGTGTAATAACCGAAATTTTAAAGTTCCGGTAAACTACAATTAACCAAATTCCGATGCGACAATCGTAAATAATAAAATAAAACGAGTTTAAATGTTATCATTTTATGTGACTTTAAGTCACATAAAATGATGAAACCGTATAACCAAAAATTTAATTATGCAACTTAAAATAAAAATAATAATAAGATAAATAATACGGAAATTAATTCCGTATTATATAATTTCCCGCACATAAGTAGCAGGCTTCGAAATTCCGTTCTAATATGAGAAGGCAAGTCGGATGTGGCCCAATACGAGGCCCAATTATTCAGCCCATCAGCCATCTTCTAATTTAATCCTAACCCTAAATTAATTAAGATAATTTTAACCTAATTAATGCTTTAACCTAATCCTATCCTAATCACCTACCGCTTCGTCGTCTCTCTTCTGGGCAGAAGAACATCCCGCCGCTGCTGCCGTTCCTCTCTCGCAAGACACCAGCTGCAACCACCGCCGCCGCCAAGGCTCGCCGACCGCCTTGTGCCGCTCACCGCCAGTGCCTCGCCCAGCCGCACGCCCAGCCGCACGCCCAGCCGCACGCCCAGGTTAGCCGCCGGTTCCGTCTATCCCTTCTCCCTTCCGTCTTCTCCCTCTCGTTCTGTTTCGAGTCCGATTGTAACCACCGTCTCACTGCTGGCAGTAGCCGCGCACCAGCCAGACGCCACCAGTGCCTCGCCGCTTTCCGCCGCCAGGCCCCTGCCGACGCGACGAGGTAAGCCGACCTTTCTTTTCTCCTTCTGTTTCGCTGGGCGCAGCAGCCCACTAACCGCCTCTGCCCGCTGGTGACGCAACCCAGGCGAGCCCTCCGGACGAACGGTGCACCGCAACCAACGCTCCTCCGCAGCCGACCACCAGGACTCGTGACAGCCAGGATCGGACACACCAGGGGACTGTTGCAAGTCTTTCATTCCGCCGGATCCTTTGCCGCCGGAAACGCCAACCCTTAACGCCGGACTACAGATTCGTAAGCTTGCTCCGTCCCTCTTCGTTTTCGCTGTCACCCATGTGTTGTGCACTGCTGTTGTTAAGCCTAGCATGAATAACGTAAATTAGCTGCTGAGTATATGCAGAAATGAGTAGAGATGGCTGCTGTAAATTTTTTTTATTCCTTCAGCTTTTAGGTTTCGAACAGCCCACCTTGTCGAACAATTATAAAATGTTTGGATAAAGATCCACCGTTGAATTTTGGATATGTTATAGATGGATATATGTAGTTTATCATATTAAAATTTGGTGAGAAGTGAACGGTCGGATTGAAAGTTACGAGCTCCCGAAGTTAGGTAGTTGAGCAGTTTTTTTTGAACTTAGGAAAATTGGCTAAGTATAAGAAGTAGAGTGAGGAACCGACTTTGGGAATTATTATAAAAATATCGGCTGAACAGTTTAGTGAAATTCTTTCTTCTAAGGTTAGATAGAACCTCATAGATCATCTAGATAATAAATTCGGGAATTTTATGAGCCGTTAAGAATTTTATAATTAGAGCCGAAGTTAAACCTTTTTCGGTTCTTCCGGAAAAATTTAAACATAAGAAAAAAATGTCCGTTTCGCACCTAATAAAATTCTAAGAGTTAGGATATATTTTAGAACTTCAAATAGGAGTTTGGACATGAATTTTAGGGTCTTCGAGAAAATCGGAATGAAGGGTAAAATGGTCATTTTACCCTACAACTAACAATGTAGCTAATACGTCTTCATAATTATTTAATCTCAGAAGTCTTAGACTTCTATCTACGTGAAAGTGTGCTAATACACTTATCGCCTTTAACAGGCAACTGAGTGGGTACAGTTACAGAGCAAGTGATTACTAAAGAGTCGAGCATTATAACAGGTAAGTCCTTTGGGCTTACTTAGCTGACTGCTAAATATGAGTACAATGATGATGGTGGTGTGTGATTGACATGTTAGAGAGATAGGTTGTGATATATAAATACCGACCTGTATTTTGGCCTAAGAGTAACGGGCGGTGGCATTCCGCTCAGTAGCTCGCCGGGCGCTGGGGGTTTCTTTCGGGACTAGTCCACACATGGTTTGTAGTGACGCTACCAAAGGAAGTCAGCTATACCTACACCAGTTGGATAAGGAACGGAGGCGAGAACTAAAAATAGTTCTCGTGCCACAACTTAAATTGAATAATGTGAATCACTTAAAGAACAGATAATAATTTGTTGAGTGCCAGCATGTTGTTTGTTTATTTGTTGTTCTGGTTGTGTTTGTGCTGTTGTCATTTACTTATATTGGTTAGTTAGCTAACGGTTGATATATTGTTTAGATTTGACACAGGTTAGAGCAGATGCCGAGTGATCCAGATGGTAGTGGTCAGCCGGGGTGTCGTACTTTAGGATTTTGGCAGTTTTTGCTTTTGTGGGTTTCTGTTGAACATTGTTTCCTTCCGTACTTTGAGATTTTGCTTTTCCGGCTGTAGTTGATCTGGTCACATTCATGCATTGATAAAAACTATTTTATGATTTTTAGCTTTTCCTTATCGGTGCCTTGTTGTAAGATCATGTTAAGTTGTTGTCAAACTAAGGTCGGGACCCACTGTGCGGTCCTAACCAGTAACTCCCTAAGTTGTAAAATTTGGGGTGTTACACAAAGTGTTCAATTTCATGATCTTCTTGAACATTGAACACTGTACCAGAAGCAAAACTCGGACCTGCAATGTTAAATATCATCCTTTGTTCCGCATTTAAATGAGCATACAACTCCTCTCTACTATTCTTTGGTGGTTGTTCACTGTTTGACGAAGGTACATATGCATCTTCTGGTTCACCTTGTGTTGTCCACCTATAATAATCAGGCTCAAAACCGAATCGATACAAATGATCTTTAACATTATTTGTTTCAGACCATTTACAATTGCGACATTTACTGCATGGACATTTAATCTTATCTCCATCCATGAACTCAGGTTGAGAAGTAGCAAAATCTACAAATTTATCCACCCCATCAAAAAATTCTTGCCTTATTCCTCCACCATTCGGCAAGTACATATCATATATCCAAACACGATTGTTCATCGTCTCTACACAACAACAAAAACAAAAACAAAAATTGCCAATATGATACTAAGTTGTTGTATAAGCAATGTAAATTCAATAATATCTACACAAAAATTTATTTAAATTCATTGTTTAAAACATGTATATTAACAATTTGATTTCATAGCTATTTACAAGACTAATTTGTTCAAAGAAAAAGATCGCTTGTAAACTTTGAACACATACGATGATCAATGAGATATGAAAATCGTAATTTTTCAATATTTTCACATGAAATTAAAGTACGAAATCAAAACGAAACTTCAAAGTTTAATACTTACCTCGTGAATTTGAATATATCTTAACAATTGATCCAATGATAGATTGAGAAACACGTCGAATCAATGAATAAGGGTTATTTGTCGTTCTCCGCGGCATAAATAAGGTTGGAACGAAATTATATGAATTAATTAGGGAAATAGGACTCCTTAAATTATCTTTTGTAAACTAGGCCTCTATATAAAAGAAAGAAAAAGTAGGTATGAAAACTAGAAAATAGGGCAATAATTGTTTTAGTTGAAATGATGGTGATTAAATGTTTACTTTTGGTTTAACTATCTTTTTTACATGTTTATCTTTTATTTTTGGTTAATGTAGCTAGTTTGATGAAATTTCCATGTCCATGAATGTTTAATTTTTTTGGGTGACATTGTTTTCGTTACCCAAATATGAATTATAGTATTTTTCTCATTATTGGGTATATGTTTATTGTTTTTGTGGTATATTTCTTATTGTTGAGTATGCTTAAAGTGATATTTTTGGGTATGTTTTATGGTTATCCAAAATGTGTTACAAGGACCAAATGTCATTTGGTATTGATATTTGTGTACAATATCGATTTGTGTAAATTTTGGTTATGACAAATTCAAATTGGGTATGCTTTTATACGTTTATTGGCTTTGTAGTATATTTCTTAGTATTAAGTATATTTAAAGTGATGTCGTGGGTATGTTTTATGGTTACCCAAAATGTGTTATAATGATTAAATGTCAAGCGAATTTTTGGGTAATGACCAAATGTCATTTGATATTGATGTTTGTGTACAATATCGAGTTTTGAAAATTTTAGGTATGACAAATTTAAATTGCATATGTATTTTGTATTAAGTGATGTTTAAATTGGGTATAAATATAAAATATTATCCAATTTATGGATATTGTTTTATTTTGATATTTAATTTATTGGGTATGTTGTTTTCGAGTATGTTTTTGTACTTTGAGAAATTTATTTTTTGGTATAATTGTGACATTAATTGGGTAAGCCGATTTTTGGGTAAGCGGATTTTTTCTGGGTAGAAGGCTGCGTTTTTTTGGCCCCAAATTTCCTCCAAATGTCAATCAAAAGGTCACAATCAACACTCACATCAGCCATCACTCATTAGTCATCACTTTTGTCAACTTTTTGTCCTATTTATGAATTAGTCTAGTAAAGTAGGAGCCCTATTTCTCAATTTGTAATTGGTAGGGTCAAAAATTTCAACTCTATAGTGTAAAAGGCCCTAAGTGCCAATTCAGCCAAATTATATTGATCTAGGTTATCTTGGTGAATTTTGTTCCGATAATTCGGCATTAGCGACTACATTAGCGACTACATTGGCGACCACTTTGATGATGTCATTGAAGACTACTATGGCGACAATACTAGCGACAAATTTGGTGACCAGTGTTATTGTGGTCGCTAAACGGAGACTAGTTTTACCCTCACAAGTGGTCGCTAACGTGGTTGCAGATATGACCCCTCCTTAGCGACTAAGATATCGACGAATAGAGTAACTAACAACATAAGGTCTCCAAAGTGGTCTGTATTTAAGGACTATCTAAATGACCGGAGCTCTGTAGCCGCCACAATAGCGACTAATTCACTACGGTCGCTACAATGATCACTACTTAGAGACTACATACGCGACTAAGAGACTGCGGTTTCTACAATAGCGACCAATATAAAGACGGAAATAATTGCGGTGAATAATAGCGACGTGCATTAGCAACTCCTCAAATGTTGGTCGCTCGTAGCGACGACAATAGCAACTAACCAGATGCGGTCGCCAGTGGCGACCGAACGTAGCAACTAATATTTTATTAGTTGCTAATATAGTGACCAATTGGATTGTCGTCGCTAACAGCGGTCACTATACGCGCGTTATATAGTAGTGCCATAAAGTACCTACCTAACCAACTCATTCATACATTTATAACTCAAAAATATTTTTTTCTCATTTAAAAGTAAAAACTCTCACCCGCTAATAAATTTTAGAAAATACAAAATCTACAATCCTAATTAAAAGAAAGTAATAACTTGTGTAATATAAAATTTCAAACCTTGTTCTTCTCTACACTCTATATTGATCTTTAGTTTCATCACTCCCAAGTGTCAAACTATATACAAAAAGCACAACCAAATTCCTCTTTGCCAGCCCGGAGATGGACGGATGTCATGTTGCAAACTTGAGTTGAATCCAAACTTCACCATCTTGTACTACAATATCATACAATTGTCTTCTTCCTCATAACATGTATATCTTATCAACTTTGACTACGTGAAAATAGTCTAGGTGGAAGTTATTTGCAAGTTATTCACTATATGCTCAAACTTGAAAATAAAAGGCACAATATTAAAAATAAAGAGACGAAGGGAAAGGACAATTCAAGGTTCTTCATGGTAGTGTTGTTCTTGATAACCCTAAAGTAAGAATTTGATATGTAATACTCAATTGCTTACAAAGCAAAGAAACATTAGCTTACTATTAAATGAAGAACTTACTCGTATACAACCATGTTAATATCCTCAGTGTCAACAATTAGTTGCTTGTTCCTTAGTTCAACTTTTCTAGCTCTGCATATTAAGATGCAAAAAAATTATCAAACAAGGATTTGTAGTTGAGTCAAAATGGTATAGCCCCAAAACTAACTTGTGTGCCATTGAAGAGTTTATCAAGCTCTCCAACAGTTTCTCAACACTAGAAATGAAATTATGGGTAGTAAGATTTGTTGAATGGATAGACAAAGAGAAAATGCAATAATATATTGTCTTTTAGAGGTGTAAAAATTTGGAATCAATTATAGTTAATGTTAGGAGTTAAGTTGAGAGTTAATTGGGGGATTAATACTAGGAGTTACAATTCATAGGAGTTACAAAAAAAAGTGAGAGAGTTAATTGGATAATATTTTGATTTGACAAAATATAAGGTATTAATACGAATCATTTAGTGAGTTGAGGAGTTGATTAGAGGTATACCATAAGTTGGTTGTTTTAGACGAGTTACTTGTAACTCTCAAATTAAAGCAATTAGTAATTTTGAGAAGTTAATTAGATGTTATTATGAGAAATGTTTAAATGAATCTAAATGTTTAAAATGTGAAAATTACTTTGTTCTTCAATAATAAAAATCAATCAATATCCTCAAAAACTAAAAATATATAATTTCAAAAGTTTTTTTTATCACAAACATCAAATAAAAAAAGTGGATTAAATATATAATCATGTAAAGATTTAGTATTGATAGATTATTCTCTTACCAATACACAAAGTGTATACTTTAAGAAAATACTTTTTTGTTTTTGTGAAGATAAAAAAATAGAAGTACAAAATAAATAAAAATAGAGAGTTAATTGGATAGTATGTGGTAAAAAAAAGGTTTTAATATGAACCATTTAATGCCCCTCAAAAGCTAAAAATATAGGATATTACTTCAAAAACTAAAAATATAGAATTTTAAAAGTTTTGTTGTTATCATAAACATCAGTAAAAAAGTGGATTAAATATATAATTATGTAAAGATTTAATATTGATAGATTATCCATTTATCAATACACAAATTGTATACTTTATTAAATACATTTTTATTTTTGTGAAGATAAAAATAATAGGAAGTACAAAAACAAAAAAAAAATATTGAGAGAGTTAATTGAATAGTATGTGGAAAAACAAGGCTTAATATGAATCATTTGATGCCTCACAAAAACTAAAAATATAGTATAGTAAAATACTTTATACCTTATTACTAAAACACAGTTTAATATTAATATTTTTTTCTTTTTGACCTTTTCTTTGAAAATTTATTTTTTGTTTAACTTTTTATGCCTATTAAAAATATTATTTCAATCAGATTAAAATCACTTTTCTACATATAAAATCAACTTAATAAAATGCTATTGATGAAATTAAATAATATAATATAGTTTAAAATTTTTTTGAATACGGTAACTATTTTTTGGCATGGTGCCTCCAAAATCATTGAGACGGCCCTGCTATCTTGCTCTATCTTTTTGCCAGATCCTCGTTGGAGAAAATTAATACAAAGCCATGTGAAATCCCCTCCTTTGAGAAGGATGAAAATTTCCGACTGACCTATCATAGATCTAAGTCGATTCGCATGTGATGTAGCAAGAAATTCCGATTTCGATATGCAAGAAGGCTTTCTTCATTCCATTTTTGGAGCCCTTTGTTTTGAATTTGTTGATTCACGGATTGAGATTGGGAGCATCGATAGTATTGAATGAGTTTCAGGCAAAGAGGAAATGATTGTGTTTTAGGATTTAGGATTTTATTTTTTCCCTTTTCAATTGGTAAAACCTAGTAATTCATGAATAAATAAGTTTAAAATTAGAGAAAGATAAGTAGTATTAGTCCTCTTTCATCCACATTGACCACACCGGACCAAAAAAGTGTGAGAGTAAAATCCTGAGGGACCGTTTGGTTTTAACTCCTGAAACGGAATTGAAACGTATCCCTTGTTTATGAAATTTTTTGAATCATTCTTTGTAGTTTGAAGTAATTGGATTATAATTTGATTAGTTTTGATACCCTATAAGGAAACAAAATAGGGGATACAAATGCATTTTGTATGAAACCACAAAAAATTATTCCAAAAAAATCATGAACAATGTACACATATGGACTAGATTCATTTTCATTTCATTTTTGAAGTTACCACCAAACAAGGACTTAACATGGTATTTGGTTTACTATCACTTAGATAAAACCTCGACCCCAATATTTTTTGGCTTACCAACTTGAAAACAAATTAACAACAAATTGAAGGAAAAAAAAAAGAAGAATCTTTCCACCCACAACTTCCAACACTTCAATAGCTTCAACCTCTTTGATTTCATTGTCATATCGCATGAAACCAACACTATAAATCCTTCATTCGGAAAATAGTTGTTGTTGTCAACTAAATATCACTCTTTAGATGCATCCATGTGTTTTTTTTTCTTTTGAGCATGAAATATGACATACTATATTAGCTTAAATGGGAAAGCAGGCAAAGTAGGTTGTTTAATAACTTAACTAATAAAGTAGGTCCCTTAATCACCCGATTTTAATTATCTGATTTTAATTACCCGATATCAGTTATCCGATTATACTTATTCGACTATACTTACCTGATTTTAGATACCCAATTTTACTTCTCAGATGTTAGTTATCCGATTATGGTTACACGATTTTAGTTACCCTTGTAACGCCCGGAATTTTTATTCCGGTTAGTGAGCGGTTTATCGGCCTTTTCCCAGGCGCAACTCAGTCTTTCCGTAGGCACGATGTGCTGAATGACGGGATTTTTATCCCAAATTCCGTTCCGACCCTTCATTTCCCCACCCTTTGCTTTTGGCCCCTCGTTACCTAGCCAAAAGGAGCCTATGAGGGCTACTAATCCTTGGTTCTTCTCCCTTGTAGGTAGCCTTGCTTTCTCTTTTTCCTCTCTTTTGCTCGATCACGTTAATCTTTCCCACACTCCTCCTTCTCCTTGTTTCTCTCTTC
The DNA here is from genome assembly GCA_033239045.1 of Fagopyrum esculentum. Taxonomy (NCBI): domain Eukaryota; kingdom Viridiplantae; phylum Streptophyta; class Magnoliopsida; order Caryophyllales; family Polygonaceae; genus Fagopyrum; species Fagopyrum esculentum. The sequence continues at coordinate 33,948,591 of BSUD01000004.1, read as the reverse complement.
TCTCTTCTCCCTTGGATCCTCTTGTGTGTGGCCAACAATGGAGAAGTTGTAGATCCAGCTTGGTAAGTCTCCTCCTCCTCCTCCCTCCATTCTTCTTCCTTGCTTTCATGTCTCTCTTCTTCTTCTCTTCTCCATTTTCATGGAGGAAGCTATGGTGGAAGACTCATGAGTAGTCTCCTTGCATGCATGTGTCCTTAGGCTTGTTTAGGTCTTTGAGGAGAGTTAATATTGGTTGGAAGAAGCTTGGAGTCGACCCATTCAGGAAAGGAAGTCATTGAAGCCCAATTGCACCAACGAAGATCGACGAATCGCTTTCTGGAGTTCAATCGCGGGGGCTGCTGCACAGTGTCGTGGGGGCGGACCCAGACAGCCGCAGGGGCGGCGCCAGAATCATCAGCAATCGCAAGGGTGGTGCATAGTGCGCAGGGGCGGTGACCTTCAGCCCGTAGTCAAGCCATTTGTTTCTGCGGTTGCATTTTTTCAACAGTAGGCTCTTCTTCTCCCTTGTTCTTCTTTCCTTCCTTCATTGTGAGGTTGATCCATGTTAGTATCATGCCTAGGATGGACCTAGGATAGTCGTAAATGCCATCTAGTGGTTGTGAACCTAGGAGTCCTTAGGGCTTAGAAGTGGTCTTGTTGAACTCGAGTATGATGAGCATGTTGAATCTCTTAGACTAGTTGTGTGCTATCATGATTGTTGAGTTTGATCTTGTGAGAGAGTGGGTTGGTGCAGTACTGTTGCACATGCTTGGTGAGATCATGGTATCATGGAGACTAAGAATGTGATCCTAGGTTAAGAGCTTAGATGATCTTGTATAGATCATTAGAGTGGGAAGTCTAAAGACTTCTAGAGCGTGAGAACAATCATTGATTACATGCCTTGTTGTGAGGAGGATTTGAGTATCTTCCTACGGGGAATGAGACCAGTTGTGTTGGTTTAGCTTTAGGACGAGGTAAGTCTGACTTACTTAGCTAGCTTCCTTGTATTAGCATCGATGTGTGATTGGTGGTGTGTGTGTTTAATTATGTTTTATTATAACAAAACTGGAAATAGGACAACCTTTATATATTAATATTTGGCCCAAGTGTATGATAACGGGCGGTGACAACACTGCCTAACTCTTGCGAGAGTTATGAGGTTCTTTGCGGCTAGCCTAGGTAGGTAGACGGTCGGATCATTAGTACCATTCTTTGCTAATAAGTAGGGACAGAGGCGAGTTTCGGGGATTTGTTCGCCCCTAGATGTGTGTGCAAATAAGCTTTAAATTTATAAAACTAGAATCAAGCAAGCGAACCCGCAGTGTACGGATCGACGTAGTTAAGCAAGAATTCCAGAGTATCGAACACAGGGATTTGGGTGGAACGAATTCGATTTCAGGTTATCAAGCAAGTGAATATGGGAGTTTTGCAAATATTGGGAAAACAACAATCCTAAAGATCCAAGTATCCAGCTGTGACAATCGATTCAAGATATACTTAATGATATAAAGACAGAGTTGAGATATGCAAAGGTATACTAATGTAAGGTAATCGTACGGTTGAGGTTCCAAAAACCTTATGTAACTCACCTATAAGACACTCCCTATACAGGTTGTTGAGGCTCAATATAGAAAGATTCTAAAGACGAGGATTAGCATCAAATACCCAAACTTATAATCTAAAGATCAAGACTAACTTATCCGATTGAGGTTGTTGAGGCTCACAATCGAGGTAGAGGTTGTTGAGGCTTCACTACCACCTAGAAAAGACAAGTCTAAACTAAGCTAAAACCAATCTTTAACTTTAGATTAAGGTAAAAGCAAGCTCGTAAACTAGAGGGAAATTACGGTTGGATCTTGAGATTCCACGGTCGTGGAACTCAAGAACAACCCGTAATTTAGGGTTATCGGCGATAATTCTCTAACTCTCAGGGTCTAATCTGTTTACGATCGATCTATCATCATCTAAGCCACAACTATCAACCCTTCACCCTAGAATTGTTAAGGGTTTTTAGCCAATAACTGTCATATTGATATTAATTCAAGAATTAAAAGATAAAAGATGAAAACTTTCAAGAACTATCAATAATCTTCAATTGAATCTCAAGATCACAATCAAGAACAAGTGTTTATCAAAAGATTCAAAACGACGTAAACAATCACAACCTTAGGAAAGAAAAGAAACGGGCTGTCAATCCGTTTCCAAATCAAACCTAAACAAGAAGAGCGATCTTCTTGCAAAATCTTCCAAGAACTTCGATCTCCAATGAGATCTCCCAATTGCCTCCAAACGAGGGTTTTTGCGTTGCTAAACGTCGATTGTCAGCGAGCCAGTGCGAGGGCGTAAGCGAAGATGACGGAATCTCTTTTCTTCCGTCTTTTTATAATGCAAGGCAAAGTGTCGGCCCGGCCCAATCTTCAAAAGATCATGGCTTCGAGACATGGCGAAAATATTCGCCAAAATCACGGTCGTGGAAGATTCCACGACCGTAATTCTAGGGCGTGGAAACAATTACGGTTAGTTCCACGGCCGTAATATCCCCTGGAATGAACATCGAATTCTGACTCAAAATCCACGACCATAATTTAGGGTGAGAGCGTGATTTTTGCCTTCATTCGTGCATTCCTCAATCTAATACTCCAATTTGCTTCCAAAAAGTGTCCTCGATCTATGGACATATCAACTCAACTCTCCTTTGCTCGATTTCGTTCGGAAATAGCTCCAAATCACCTATAATCAACATAGAACTAGTGTAGACATCCATATCGACAAAATAGGCAATACTAGCTCACACATGTGCAAAGATCAATCAAAAGACTATCAATATGAATCAAATACGATTAGAAAATGTGCCTAAAATATCACAATATTTCATGCTAACAAATAACCCCATACTTAACACTTGCTTGTCCCTAAGCAAGGTCTTTCAAAAAGCTTTTAAAACAAGAGTTAGGATGAAATATGTGTACCTTCTTTTGGTGAATGTGATTTCTAAAGAATAGATCATTCTCAAACCTTGCTTCAATCGTTTTTCAAACTTTCACACACTTAATTAGAGAGTAAAAGGCAAAGAAAACTCATGAATCAATTTAACTTCCAAACAAGCATTATAACCTTCAAATATTATCAAAATCAATCATAAGAAACTTCAATTTAGATCACCAAGTCATATAACATTCTTTTGATCTTAAGGACTTTCAAAGAAAAGGTCTAGAGTATGGAAGGGAAGGGAAAACTTTAAGGGAGAGTGGTGCATAAATCCGGGAAAGTGGACAACTACCTTCTTCTTCTTTTGCGGTTTCCGCAACACTTCACTTAGAGCTTCGCTCTCTTCTTTTCATTTTTCGACTTTACTTTTGGAGTTATGGATAGAGGTGCACAAAAACCGAAGCCTAGGAGATTGGCGTTTCTCAAATTTGCAAGAGATGCCTCAAACCCTTAGCGCACATACCATAATCCGCTAGGAATATCGCTCAATCCGACTTTGGCAAGACACAAACACCCGGCTATGTGAATGGTGCCGAGTTACTCATCGTCATGATTGACTTCCCCAAACCTATAATTTCTTTCTATTCAATTGATTGCAAATAATTGCTCTCATGGCCCTCCCACATCAAACATGCCTTTTTCATTCACTTTTCCAAGTTCCCGGATAGGTAAAGGAGGCTAATATTTCAATGAGGAGCTAGATGATCGAAGAAAGAAGAAAGAAAGTATCGAATTGCCTTAATCATTTCAACAAGAAGTATAGGAACTTATAATGTGATTTCAACTTCAATTTCTCAACATGATTTAGGTAACGTTTTCACATTATGAAACTTGCAAAAGAGGTAGAATTCATTCATTCAAATTCTTTTCGATTTACCATCCTTTTAAGCATGCAATTGTCATCAAACTCAATTCGCAAGTAGTGATTATCATGGAAATCATCTCAATTCATTAGAAGCACAAAAATTTTCAAAATTTTTCAATTTTTATGGGTTTTTAAAGTTCTTTTTCATGCAATGCAAAAATAAAACGTGTAACACATAATGAACATGCAATGATAGTCTTGGAATGAAAGCAACATAGAGAGTAGAGTTATTACAAACATTTAGTACATCCCACCCCATACTTAGGACGAACATTGTCCCTAATGTTCACAAGAAAGAACAAAAGAAAGAAAAGACAAAGAAACTCACAAGTGGTGGCGGGAGTGTCTAAAAACGAGCGGTCCGGTCATCAATCACTGCGGCGCCGGTGGAGGTGGGAATGGAGAGAAACTCGGATCATAGAACCGCCCAAACTGCTGGCGGTAGACGTCCCTCATCATGTGGTCAAGGTCGTCTAAGCGTCCGTCTCTAGCATCCGCCCGGATCTCTAGTGCTCCGACTCTCTGCGAAAGTCCGGTAGCCCAATCCGGCATCCTCTCATACCATCCCGGGGCGTGATCATACCATGCGGGGGCATCTGCTGGTGCTGGCGGTGGTGGTGGTGGTGGTGCTGCTGCTGGCTGCGTCGTGGACCAAGGAGGGGGTGTGCTGTACCAAGTGGGAGGTGTAGTCATCCACGTGGGCCTCTCACTCACGCTGGCGCGGCGAGATGACGAGCCTGAAGCTCTAGCTGGGCGTGGAGAGCGCCTAGGTACATCCGGGGCCGCCTCCGGCTGATCCGGAAACGTGCCGAACTCCTGCTCCGCTCCTCCACCACTCTCGTACTGCTCTCCCATCTCCTCCTCATCCTCATCCGGTGGTGGAACGTAAGGGGGAGCTACAAGCCTGTTCGCATGCATCGCAGCGAACGTCTCCTTCCAATTGTGGCGTCCTGCCACAATGGAATACTCTGGCAGCCACTCAATACCCCTGCCTGTCCTACTCTCCCAGGGCATGCCCGCATAAGGCGGACCTCTATGTGTGGGGAAGATGAGTCCCCTAACCATGAATGCATGTAATCCTAGAGGTACGGCGGGTATGCGGGTGCAGGCTGAAAAATCTACACCAAACGACCTAGCAATGTGGGTCACTATCCCACCATATCCAATGTTCCCTCTCGATTTGTTCTTGAGTTTACTTATCGTCGCCGCCAAAAGAGTAGCACAATCTGCGCGGCATCCATAAAGCATGGCGTAAAGAAGGAATAGCTCATCCGTCTTGATCTTTTGGGGCGTCTCCGTCCTAGGAAAGAGACACTCCGAAAGAACACGGTGAGCTATCTTCAAGGCTAGATGGTACATCAATCTAGCCTTGGTATCAGCTGGTTGCCAACGGTCCTCGTCGGCATAAATCATGGCCACTTCCGCCCAAAAGTCCTTGGCGGAAACGCCTCTAGGAAGTCGACCGTTATAGGTCTCATGGAACCCGAAAATGGTCCCGAACCCAACAATGCTCAAGTGGTAGTCTCGATCCATAAGACGGAAGGAGACGGTCCTATCTACTGGGCTGTGCTCAAAGGACGTCACAACCTCTCGGGTAATCTCCTCGTAAGCGTCTTCACGAATGTTCGTGAAGACAAGCAATCCGGCTCTATCCAAGAGCCATGTAAGGTCATCAACTATGTTGAGAGGATGTAGATCCTCCAACAACAAGTACCTAGGGCCAATCACTGCCCTCTTCTCTATCCTTTCAAATGCAGCTAGGTGGTTTTCGTGTATGGTTGGGATGCTAGGGTGAGGGGGTGAAGATGGAGGTGAAGGTGAGGATGGTGGTGAGGGAGATGAGGGTGGTGGTGCCCTAGAAGTGGAGGGGTTCCCTTTCCTTTTCTTACTTTGCTCCCCTTTCTTCTCCTTTATCCTTCCCGACATTCTCCTCACAAAGTCCATTCTGTTCAAAATTACGGGCTGTTCTTCAGAAACCACGGCCGTGGAACCTCCAGAGACCGTGATTCGTCACAGAATCTCGTGAATCTCAGCAAATTCACCAAATATCACCAAACTAAGCAGTCCTAATCTAATTCCTTCAAATCTTTGTCAATTCTTCCTAAAAATCTATAGCAAAAACGAATCAAATCCGTGAGAATCGAAGGGAAAGATATAACCTCTTTTTCGGATTGAAAAATCCAAAATGCGCGTTTGTTGATCGATTTCCACTCAATTTGTTGCTTGGATCTTGTTCGTGGTTGGATTTGCTGCAGTTTAGAGCGAAGAATCGTTGAAAACGATTAGAGAATGAAGAATTGGGAGAGGCTGCGGGTTTTCGGTATCTAGGTCGTGGAATTGGGGAAGAATTGTGGTGGTTTTGTGACGAAGTGTGGCTTTTATACTCGCAGGCAAAATTTCAAAAATCACGGTCTATCGGGGCATTCCACGGCCGTGGAAGTGTACGGACCCGTGGTTTTGATGATTTTTCACAGGCTTTTGAGAATTACGGCCACTGTAGCTATGACGACCGTAATTTGGACCGTGGAACCTTCTGTAAAGCTTCAAAGTCCAAATTTCGTCACTTCTCTTCGACATTATCCTCCCTTTCTCTCTTTCCATCGATCCTACAACCAAAAAACACGAACATACCGGAAGGAATCGAGGAAAAATAAAGCGAAAACGTCTATTCTAAACGAGTCTATGAATCGAAAACGAAAACAAAAATGTAATACCTTGGGTTGCCTCCCAAGAAGCGCTTTGTTTAAGGTCCGTAGCTAGACCATTGTCGTACCTATTCGAATGCGGTAGGTGCAAACTCCTCAGCTTGGAGTTCCGGCGTGTACTTCTTGAGTCGTTGGCCGTTCACCTTAAAACTTCCGCTAGCTTCACCCCATACTTCAACTGCACCATGGGGGAAAATGCGCTTAATTAGAAAAGGTCCAGTCCAACGAGATTTTAATTTACCTGGAAAGAGGCGAAGTCTCGAATTGAAGAGGAGAACTTGATCTCCTTCTTCAAAGTCCTTTGGAATGATATGCTTATCATGCCAACGTTTTGCTCTTTCCTTGTAGATCTTAGCGTTTTCGTAGGCGTTTAAACGGAGTTCATCCAGCTTGTTGATGTCTAAGAGACGCTTCTCCTGCTTCCTTCATGCCGAAATTCAGCCACTTGATAGCCCAAAACGCTTTGTGCTCCAGTTCTACCGGCAAGTGACAAGACTTCCCATACACAAGGTTGTATGGTGTGGTTCCTATGGGAGTCTTGTATGCAGTCCGGTATGCCCATAATGCATCATCTAGTTTCAAGGACCAATCCTTCCTAGTCCTTGAAATCGTCTTCTCTAGAATTCCCTTGATCTCCCTATTTGAGATCTCAACTTGTCCACTCGTTTGTGGATGGTAAGGGGTGGCGATCTTGTGAGTAACCCCATACTTGGCTAGAAGAGCTTCAAAGCGACGGGCTATGAAGTGAGAACCTCCATCACTAATGATCGTCCTTGGCGTCCCAAATCGCGGGAAAATGGTCTTGTTGAAGAACTTGACCACAACCATGGCATCATTTGTGGGAGAGGCAATTGCTTCTACCCATCTAGAAACGTAGTCCACCGCCAATAATATGTATTGGTTTCCACAAGAAGATGGGAACGGTCCCATGAAATCGACTCCCCATACGTCGAAAATCTCCACCTCTTGGATGTTGTTGATAGGGATGGAAATGGGTGCACAACCACCCGATCCAACCGGTCAACCGACCCGAATTCGTGGGTGAAAACCCGAAGAATTCCGGGTGGTGGGCGGTTGACGGGTGAAATTGATGGGTGGTGGATGGGTATGGGTATAGGTACAACCACCCACCAACCGAACCATCCACCACCCGCCCCACCCGCCCCGCATCACCCGTATAAAGTTTTTAAAAAAAATCAAAATATAAATTCTTAAATTCTACCCATATAAAAATTATTAAAAATATAAAAACATAAAAACCCTAAATTATCAAGAGACAAGAGTGCACTTGCATCACCATCCCCTCGCTAGTCGCTAGACTCGCTAAAACCTTCGGTCCTTCGCCAAATCATCATACCTGACTACCTCAGTTTACCACCGCTGAGCCACACGCTCCCTTCCCCGTTCGGTCACTCTCTTTTGTGCATCGCTTGCTTGATTCTCTCAATAGGTATTTAATATTCACCAGTGTCTTCTCTCCATCCTCTCCTCAGATCTATATTTGATTTTGGAGTCACACACTCCCCTCAACACAACACTCATTTCAGGCGTTTAGTTAGTTATACAATACATGCATCTTCTTAGTTCTTACCATGTGTTTGCATTACTGTTTTAGTTTGATAATTTTGGATGAAGGCAACTTCTTTGCAAGTTATTTCATTATTCAATCATGGGTGCCATTACATTTTGCGAAAACTTGTTCGTATTGTCTCTCTATATGATATTAACCCAAATTTTTGGACCTTTTAGAATATGAGAGTAGACAGGCTGATGGTCAATAGTAGCTATCATGTTACCATGTTATTTTCGGAAGATTGCAGGATTGCTAGATGGAGCTCTAAAGGAGTTTGATTGTAGTATATGCTGATTTACGTTTGTTGTATGCAAAAATATTGCGTTTATTTGCATAGTTTTGTACTAATTGGAATTCATTTTCCACGTTGTTTTGTAATGCTCGGTAATGTTCCATAATTTAGTAGATTTATATTTTTGTTACTTTAAAATATAAATTATTTTATACATGTAAATGTTTAAAACTGAAAAATATACTACACAATACACACCCGACTATTTCACCCGAACCACCCGAACACCCGGTGGGTGATGGGTGGGTGGGTGACGGGTGAAGTGTTAGGCGGGTGGTGGGCGGGGTGGGTGAGAGTTTAAGTAACGTGGGCGGTTGGTGGAAGTGAAACTTCCACCCATAAACCGACCCATTTCCATTCCTAGTTGTTGAGGGGCATCTCGTTCCTTCTAGAAATATTGCCTGTTCTTTGACAAACATCGCAACAAGAAACAAAGGATTGCACATCTTTAAATAAGGTAGGCCAATAGAATCCAGATTGCAATACCTTTGCGCTAGTTTTGTTCGAACTAGCGTGTCCTCCACAAGGTAGTGAATGACAATGGCGGATGACACTTTGCATCTCATCTTCCGGCACACATCGCCGAATGATGCCATCCGGACCTCTCTTAAAGAGGAGAGGCTCGTTCCAATAATATTCCCGGACGTCCTTGAAGAACTTCTTCCTTTGTGCGTATGATAGTCCGGGTGGTATCTCCTGGCAAACCAAATAGTTAACGAAATCAGCGAACCATGGTTCGTTACCTTTGGAGACTACCTTGATACACTCCTCTATGATATGTAGGTGTTCGTCCGGAAAGGAGTCATCAATGGGTAAATGGTCGTCCTCTAGATGTGTTAGACGACTCAAATGATCCGCAACAGAATTTTCTGAGCCTTTCTTGTCGCGGATCTCTAGATCGAATTCTTGTAGGAGAAGAATCCATCTAATCAGCCTTGGTTTCGCATCTTTCTTCGCAAGGAGGTACCGGATCGCAGCATGATCCGTGTAGACAATCACCTTTGCACCTACAAGATAAGAGCGAAACTTGTCAATAGCGTAGACAATGGCTAAAAATTCCTTTTCTGTAGTGGCGTAGTTGAGCTGAGCTTCGTCTAGCGTCTTGCTAGCGTAGTATATGGCGTGGGTTCGTCCTTCCTTTCGTTGCCCAAGAACAGCTCCAATGGCTACGTCACTAGCATCGCACATAATCTCGAAGGGGAGAGTCCAATCCGGAGGTTGGATAATGGGTGCTGAAATTAGAGCTTGCCGGATGGTGTTGAACGCATCTAAACATTCCTGTGAAAACTCAAAAACCGCATCCTTCATCAATAGATTAGTGAGAGGTTTTGATATCTTAGAAAAGTCTTTAATGAAGCGTCTATAAAATCCAGCATGTCCTAGGAAACTTCTTATCCCTTTCACCGAAATTAGGGGAGGAAGTTTCTCTATGGTCTCTATTTTAGCCTTGTCTACCTCTATCCCTCTACTAGAGACTAAGTGACCTAATACGATTCCTTCTTTAACCATGAATTGACACTTTTCCCAATTAAGAACTAGGTTAGTGTCTTCACAACGTTGTAAAACGAGAGAAAGGTTAGAAAGGCAATCGTTAAAAGAGGAACCGTATACGGAGAAGTCGTCCATGAAGACTTCCATGATTTCCTCTACGTACTCGGAGAAGATGGCCATCATGCACCGTTGAAAGGTGGCTGGGGCGTTGCAAAACCCGAACGGCATTCTCCTATAGGCGAACGTACCCCAAGGGCACGTGAATGTGGTCTTCTCTTGATCATCTGGATGTATCGGAATCTGAAAGAAGCCACTATAACCGTCAAGGTAGCAAAAGTATGAACGTTGTGCTAACCTTTCAAGCATCTGATCGATGAATGGCAATGGAAAGTGATCCTTCCGCGTTGCGTTGTTGAGCTTGCGGTAGTCTATGCACATTCGCCATCCAGTCACGGTTTGGGTAGGAATGAGTTCGTTGTTCTTGTTGGTGATGACCGTCATTCCTCCCTTCTTCGGAACCACTTGAACTGGACTCACCCATTTGCTATCGGAGATAGGATAGATGATACCTGCGTCAAGAAGTTTAAGAATTTCCTTCTTGACAACCTCTTTCATGGTCGGATTCAACCGCCTTTGAGGTTGTCTTGAAGTTCTAAAGTCCTCCTCCATTAGTATCTTGTGCATGCATAAGGAGGGTTTAATTCCTACTAACTCCTCAATAGTGTAGCCTATGGCTTTTCTATGTTTTCTAAGGACAATCATGAGCTGTTCATGTTCATCTATGCTTAATTCGGAACTAACGATAACCGGAAAGGTAGAATTAGATCCTAGAAAAGCGTACCTTAGATGAGTAGGAAGTGGTTTGAGTTCTATTGCTTTCGGAGCTCCCAATGATCCTTGAGGAGCTTCCAATGTTTCCTTAGAAGTTTCTAAGGATGTTGATTGGGTTGGAGGAGAATTAGAAGAAGTTGAAGAAGTATGCCGATCACCCTTTTCCACGGTCAAAATTACGGTTTCCTCTGTTGTTCCACGGCCGTAATATCCTCTGGAATGGAGGTCGATTTTGGTCGTGGAATCCACGGTCGTGGAATACAGAGTATGACCGTGGATTCTAGTATTCTCAGCCTCATCGTGTAGTTTTTCAAACTCCACTCCATGCATCTCTTCTTGTGCTTCTAAGGCTTCAATTTCCTCTTTGCACTCTTCTTCTTCTCCTACATTGGTTAGACTCATAGTAATAACCTTTTGTAAAGGATCGTTAAAGAGAATCGCACTTACCTCCTCCCTAGACAAACCTTCTTCGTCTTGGGTATCGTAGATGTCCTCGTCAAAGATTGGTTCCTTCACTAGAGTGGAAAGAACGAACTCTACTTTCTCTTCTCCAATATCAAAAGCGAGTCTCCCATTCTTGCAATCGACCATGCGGCCGGAAGTTGCAAGAAACGGTCTTCCGAGTATGATCGGGACCGGACTATCTGCACGAATGTCAAGTACGACAAAATCAATGGGAACAAAGAATTTACCTAGCTTGACTGGGACGTCTTCTACAATGCCGACGGGACGAGTAATGGATCGATCCGCCATGTATAACGTCATCTTCACCGGTTTAGGGTCGCCTAAACCGATCTTCCTGCACAATGCAAGTGGTATGATGCTCACACTTGCTCCTAAGTCACATAAAGCGTCATATGTGACTTCTCCCACTCCAATGGGAATGCAAAATGACCCTGGATCTTTCAGCTTTGGGGGCATTTTCTCCTTCATCGTCTTGATGAGATCCGAAGAATCCGAACTCATCTTGACCTCTCCAAAATCTTCTAGCTTCCTCTTGTTAGAGAGGAGTTCCTTCAAGAACTTGCCATAAGCCGGCATACCTACAATGGCATCAATGAAAGGTATATTAATATGCAGCTTGCTCATGAGTTCTATGAACTTACCGAATTGCTTGTCTAGACGCGCTCGCGCTCTAGATTGAGGGAACGTTAGGGGAGGTTTGTAAGCTGCGGAAGGGATGTAGACGTCTTCTTTCTCCTTCCCCTTTTCTTTGTCCTTCTCTACGGGGACTTCAACGAACGTAGGCTGCGGATCGGTGGTAGTCACTCCGCTCCTAGTTGTAATCGCCATTACCCTTCCCTTAGGGTTGTCCTCCGTCTTCCCTGGAAGTTTCCCTTGATTTCTAGGAACTTCTTCCGCATGGTTGAACATTTGGTTTTCCAAAACCTTTTGAGCTTTGTCAACCTTAGAAACTTGATCGTCAATCTTGATGATGTGGTTCTCCAACCCTTGAAGCTTTCCCAAGATAGTTTCCAACATGGGATCGGGCTTCTCCTTTCCCGTATTGTTGCCTCCATTAGATGAGTGCCCCTGGCTTTTCAAAGGAGTAGAGGAAGAGGAAGGTGGAGTTAGTGAATTGGAATTGGAAGGATAGGAGTTACCGGAATTTTGTTGATTGGAGCGCCAATTGTTGTTGTTTGAACCCCGATTGTTGTTCCAACTGTTGTTGTTCCGGTTGTTGTTGTTTCCATTCCAATTGTTATTCCGGTTATTGTTCCGGTTATTGTTGTTGCGGTTGGTGTTATCACCGCTGTTGTTGTTGCCCAAATAGCCAACATCCTTCTCTTGTTGCTTTGGGAAGTTGGTCTTGATGGCCTCCTTCAACTCTTTGATCTCATTGTTGAGGGAGAAAATCTGATTTTGAGCTTCGTGTGTGAGCTTCGCTCCTTGCTCCACACGATTTCCCTCCACTTTCCGGTGGGAATACTTCTCTATGACTCTTGCTTGCTTCTCAATGAAGTCCCAAGCGTCATCTTCTCTCATGTCCATGAACGTTCCACATGAGAGGGATTGGAGGTTGAATTGCGTTCCCGCATCCAGCCCTTTGTAGTAAATTTCCAGCAAGGCAAGCTTGGATATGCCATGATGAGGGCAATCCAATAGCAAATCCTGAAATCTTTCCCAAGATTGAAACAAACTTTCGTTAGGTCTCATAGAAAAAGCATTAATCTTACCTCTAAGTTCCGCCGTTTTGGAAGGCGGAAAGAATTTGGTGAGAAACTCTGCGGAAAGGTCTTCCCACGTGTCTAGTTTCCCATTAGGAAGAGCTTGGTACCAAGACAACGCTTTCCCTTTCAAGGAGAAAAAGAAAGGTTTGAGCTTATAGCTGTTGGTAATAGCGTTCTTCGGTCTCATCGTCTCCATCATACACTCAAAGTTTTGCAAGTGTTGGTGTGGAGATTCAGCGCTTGTACCGCCAAATTGGCTTTGGCGAACAAGAGTGATAACTTGAGGGTTAAAGCTAAACCCTTGCACATCTTCAGCATCAAAATTCACACCCAAGCGGCGTGGTTGTTGTGTTGGATCCATCCGCTGGCCAAGAGTTCTTGGCTCATTATCCACACGTTCGACTCTCGCATTCCTAGGTGGGATGCGGTGATTAGTGGCTCCTTGCGGATTGAAGGGATTCACATTGACCGTAGGATCAATCTCTTCTAACGGTGGCATGGAAGAATCACTATCATCAGCGGATGAGTGGCTTTTTCTTCTAGACCTTGACCTTCTTCTCGAGGACTTCTTGCCTACCTTATCTTCAAGGTCGCTCATCTTTATCCTCATTTGGAAGAGCATGTCTTGTAGACCGTTAACTTGAGATTGATGACGATCCATCTCATCCTGGCGGAGAGTCTCATTCCATCGGAGTTGAGCTTCCTTTTCCGCCAACTCCGTTTGAAGATCGCGTTCGTTCTCTTCAGCCATCTTCTTTTCCTTGCGCCTTTGTCTCAAGGTTTTCTCTAGCTCTTGATCAAGAGGTAAGAGATCTTCGGTGTTCCTAGACCTGCGCATACACCCAAAACAATATCAAATAACGAGAGCAAGCTCCCAAGCTTGACAGCCGGTTACCGAATTCGGCCGAAACCAAATCCCCGGCAACGGCGCCAAGGCTAATTGTTCGCCCCTAGAGGTGTGTGCAAATAAGCTTTAAATTTATAAAACTAGAATCAAGCAAGCGAACCCGCAGTGTACGGATCGACGTAGTTAAGCAAGAATTCCAGAGTATCGAACACAGGGATTTGGGTGGAACGAATTCGATTTCAGGTTATCAAGCAAGTGAATATGGGAGTTTTGCAAATATTGGGAAAACAACAATCCTAAAGATCCAAGTATCCAGCTGTGGCAATCGATTCAAGATATACTTAATGATATAAAGACAGAGTTGAGATATGCAAAGGTATACTAATGTAAGGTAATCGTACGGTTGAGGTTCCAAAAACCTTATGTAACTCACCTATAAGACACTCCCTATACAGGTTGTTGAGGCTCAATATAGAAAGATTCTAAAGACGAGGATTAGCATCAAATACCCAAAATTATAATCTAAAGATCAAGACTAACTTATCCGATTGAGGTTGTTGAGGCTCACAATCGAGGTAGAGGTTGTTGAGGCTTCACTACCACCTAGAAAAAACAAGTCTAAACTAAGCTAAAACCAATCTTTAACTTTAGATTAAGGTAAAAGCAAGCTCGTAAACTAGAGGGAAATTACGGTTGGATCTTGAGATTCCACGGTCGTGGAACTCAAGAACAACCCGTAATTTAGGGTTATCGGCGATAATTCTCTAACTCTCAGGGTCTAATCTGTTTACGATCGATCTATCATCATCTAAGCCACAACTATCAACCCTTCACCCTAGAATTGTTAAGGGTTTTTAGCCAATAACTGTCATATTGATATTAATTTAAGAATTAAAAGATAAAAGATGAAAACTTTCAAGAACTATCAATAATCTTCAATTGAATCTCAAGATCACAATCAAGAACAAGTGTTTATCAAAAGATTCAAAACGACGTAAACAATCACAACCTTAGGAAAGAAAAGAAACGGGCTGTCAATCCGTTTCCAAATCAAACCTAAACAAGAAGAGCGATCTTCTTGCAAAATCTTCCAAGAACTTCGATCTCCAATGAGATCTCCCAATTGCCTCCAAACGAGGGTTTTTGCGTTGCTAAATGTCGATTGTCAGCGAGCCTGTGCGAGGGCGTAAGCGAAGATGACGGAATCTCTTTTCTTCCGTCTTTTTATAATGCAGGGCAAAGTGTCGGCCCGGCCCAATCTTCAAAAGATCATGGCTTCGAGACATGGCGAAAATATTCGCCAAAATCACGGTCGTGGAAGATTCCACGACCGTAATTCTAGGGCGTGAAAACAATTACGGTTAGTTCCACGGCCGTAATATCCCCTGGAATGAACATCGAATTCTGACTCAAAATCCACGACCGTAATTACGGTTAGTTCCACGGCCGTAATAGCCCAATGTGACATCCCGAATCCGCGGGACTCGGGATGTCACATTGGGCTAGGATCTCACAATGGATCCTGACCCTAGCCTGACAACAAGTTCACTGGACCTTACAACATGGCACTGACAGATATAAAACAAATACATAAAACAGTATAAATTGTACAACCCAAAGTAAACAACAACATAGCCGAGTATATAAAACGACAACCTCACACAGGAGGTACAAAAGAACATCCTCACGAAGGAGGGGAACACAACAAACCCAAACCAACCACCTAATGTACGAGAGTCCTCGGCCTGTCACCCTGCCAGATCACCCAGTAGCGCCTAACCTGTAAACATCTACAACACAGTATGAAACCGTTAGCTAACCATACATATATGAGGTAATGCATATGCACAAACACAATCTTGAAAGATAAACACCTCAGCATGCTATCACACATTTACCCATTTATTATCTTTATATAATAACCATTCACTCAAAAACCGTATATATATAGATAGATGAAAGTATGTGACACGAGGACCGATACATCCCCGCCTCTGAGTACAATGTCCAGATGTACGAGTATCGGTCACACAATCCGTGTACCCTATGGGAGTGGATTGCGCCCTTCCTGTAAACCAGTCTGGCCTGACATCAGAGAACCTCCCAGACTCCACGGCGGGATGAAAGGGAAAGGTTATCACAGCCACGCAGTGGGGCAGTCAATAGAACATAGGTCGATAAAAACGACAACTCATGCTATCATAGCAAACATATAAAGCACACACCACTCATGCAAACACCCAATATAGGGATGGTAGCTAAGTAAGTCCTACGGACTTACCTCAACCTCGTACAAACTCAACCACGATCACCTCTACAATGGAGGGACAACACGGCCTATAAAAAGGCATAAAGAGATATATCAACCTCTATTCATCAAAGGGGTCACACCTACACCCAAAGGGATCCATAAGGATCATACTCAATCTATAAGCCTCACAACCAACTAAACCTCAATATCTCAACATAACTCACAATTCCTCAAATCTCAAGGTAGTATCTAATCAACATTCCTCAATCTCAATTCTAATCCTAATTTAATTAATTAACCTTTAATTAATTAATTAGATATCGCCAGAATAACATTTTGCCCGCAGGCAATTTCTAAACCCCCTGTCATCAGATTTCATCAAACAAACAACCCATAATCACCAGAATAATATAACGACCATAATGGAATTTCTAATTGTCCTATTTGACAAGCCTAAACTCAATTTAGGCTAAATCGCAGTACGGAAAACGAATAAATTCATAACTTATTCGTTACTAACCCGATTGACGATCTGAAAGAAGATTCGGAATCACAGCGACGCAGGCTACGCATGGACAACATCAAATTCACCGGAATCTGAGCGACGGAACCTGTCTGGTGACATATATGCTCGACCAACCCTTCTTATACTCGGAAATGCAGAAACTCGGTACCGATATGAAGAGAATGAAGAGAGGAATCCAGAAACTCAAACGGAATTGAAATCGGATTAGAAACGGAGAGTAGATCTGAGTTTGAAGGTTGAGAGAAATCAGAGCTTTTACGAGGAAACGTGAAATGAAATTAATTAATAAAGGATTTTCCGCTATTTATAGTGAAGACGATAATTATCCTTTAGTAAAGTCGATAATTATCCTTTAACCGATCCAAAGGCGGGTCGAACCTCTTTCTCCAAACTTCTCGAGATTGGAACATTAAATCTGGAATATTGTAGGTATAATTATTCCACAATTGTTTCGGAAAACGTGTATTCCTAAGCCGTCTTTCTTAGCCGTTAAGAAACGAAATAGCGACTCTTTTGGCCGTTTTGCCTCTCCATGTTATTTCATATCTAGGACATATCCGGTGTCCTGATCATTTCTCTCAACTGCATTTTTATTAATTGGAGCTCCCAAATGCTCCAAATAACACCGGAGGGTAAAAATAATTACCCGGGGGAAAAAGTAAAAATTTCCCCAAATGTCCAAAATTGCGTCAGGAACATAACGGTGGGACTCTTACTCATCACTTGCGAAATCTACGCGAGTTATATGTCAATTACTATCAAAGATTAAGTTAATCAACATTAATTAGAATTCGGAAATCCTAGCTATTACATCACACACCCCTAAAAAAAAGTTTCGTCCCGAAACTTGAACAATTCTCAAATCCTCTCGGACCCATACGCCGAGGTATAACTCTCACTCTTTCTATCGGAGGTATCACATCTCCGTTCAAAAGATCACAGCCTATAACAATCTATAACCTCAAGTATAAACATGGAGGAATCATCATCTCCAGGAAAAAGGGCCATAGCGATACCCAAAGGCGTAGAGGAATCACGTCTCTCGCCATACCACATCACAAGGCATAGAGGAAGCACATCTCTAGCCAAAACATATCACATGCATAGAGGAAATACGTCTCTAGCCAACCCATAAACATATATATCGCATGGAGGAATCACATCTCCACTGAACTATGTCCATCAAGGTAGCATGGAGGAAAGAACCATCTCCAGCTGAATCCTAATCCCACTCAAATAGCATGGAGGAAAGAACCATCTCCAGCTATAAATATAATCATAACGTGGAGGAAGTAATCATCTCCAGCTATAGCATACATCACGCTAGCACATCAAGATCTACTAAGATCATAAATACATCACAACTAGCATGAAATAACACATCAAGGCATATAAGCACATAAGCACAACATTCATCAAGATAGCACTAAGATCTACTCGTGCACCCACAAATGGGCCTGTCCCAACATATACTTTGGATAGTTCCTCAGGACACTATCCTCAGTCTCTCACATAGCCTCTTCAGGTCTTCATCTCGACCATAATATCCTCAATATGGGAATGTCTTTCGAATGCAAGCGTTTCATATCTCATTCCAAGAATGTAATCGAATGCTCAACAAAAGTGTGGTTGGACTCAACCACCAAATCATCGTAACTCACAAGGTGTCTCGAGTCTGGTATATACTTCCTCAGTTGAGACATATGAAACACTGGGTGGATATCCTCTAATCTCAGAGGCAAAGCTAAACATCATGCTGCCTTCTCCGTACTGGACGATCTCAAATAAACCATCATATTGGAAACTCAATTCCCTTTCCATATTAACACGTCTAATGTCTCGCAGCTGAGATACTTTCAGCCGGACATGAACTCTTGCTTGAACTTTAGATGTTAACGCCTCTTGTCTACATATAATATCTGGCGACTTTGTACAACCAGCATTCTTCCTTCAATCAACGTTACTTGAACTATAAAATCCTGAATCTGGTCATGTGTTATTCCACTACTACTTCTAGATCACTTCTAGCATAAGGATCTACGACATCTATGTCTATATATAATGCCTCATAGGGCCATCCCAGAAAGATGCACGTCCTTCATTGTTATACAATAAACTCATTAATGGAAGGTAATATAACCATCCACGTTTCCCATTCAACTTACAACTTATAATAGATCTTTAAGATCTAGATGATCCTCTCTAACTGACCATCTGTTAGGGGGTGAAGTGTAGTCATGAGGTACAGACTCGTCCCCAAAGCAATCTGAATCTGCTGCCTAAAATCTCAAAGTAAAAACATTCATCTCGATCAGAAATGATCGTTTTCGGTATACCATGGAGTCTCACTATCTGTCTAGTGTACTCCTCGGCCAATTCATTCACTAGCCACGTCCTTCTCATAGAAATGAAACGTGCCGGTTTCATTAATCTGTTACCAACAATCCAGATAACATCAATCTTCTACTGGGTCACAATCCCATAACAAAGTCCATAGAGATGTCCTCCCAAATTCTACTACTGCACTGGTAGTGGGTGGGGCTTATCTCTAGATCGGAAATACTCTATCTGGACCTACGGATAGGTCACACACTGTATCACAAATCTGGTTATATCGGCTTCATACAACATAATTGTCTCATCTCGTGTTACATCTTACTCATACCTGAATGTACTGAATAAGGCGTACAATGGGTATACCGTAATATTCTGTCTCCATCTGCATCAGCAGGTACACAAAATCAGTCATGATTCTTCATCAGTCCATCTACTCCCATGGAGAACTATGGTGCCTCAGTAGTCAGTACGAGACATCCTTTCTTTAAACCTTGTCAAGGTCGGGCAGATCTCCTACTTCTGTTGGACTTCATCCAACAGACTAGGTAGAACATCTGAGGTATAACTAGGTATCCTCATCAAATAATTGATTGTTCAACTCTAGCCAAGCTAGATCTCTCTGAAGTTGAGGCTGAACTATCAGTCTCACAATCATCTTCTCTTGGAGCGTCTTTCCATTCAAGTTATCGGCGACACATTCAACTTCTCTGAATGATATGGAATCTTCAAGTCAAAGTCTTGATCAACTTAAGCTCTTAACACTGGCGGTTATTCAACCCCTGTTGCAAAAAATATACTTCAAATTTCTATGATCTATAAAAATCTGACATGAAGATCACACCGGTACGGTCTTCAAAACTTAAAGGCTTGAACTACCACTACTAGCTCTAAATCATGAGTCGGGTAGTTCTCATCATACGTTCTCAGTTGTAAACACACATATCAATAACCCTACTCCTCTGTAGTAATACACATCTCAGACTTAGCTGGCATGTATCACCGTAAATCACGGGATCCCAAAAATCTTCTGACTACAACAAAATAGAAGCAAAGGTCAAATGCCTCCTCAACTCTTCAGAACTTAGACACACTGCTTTCATCACGTAGTTGTGGTAGTCTTCTCAAAAGACTTGCAAATAAATACGTAATCATATAAACTCCTTCCTCAAAGCATTGGTAGCAATCGGCTGAGCCGAGAAAACTACGTATTCCTTAATGTTCATTAGTATCTCACATGGTACAACATACTAAATTATCGCCTGGTCAACCATGATCCCACTGGCGGAGACAATATGGCCTAAAAAGGCTACCACTGGCATCTCAACTTACACTTAGAGAGCGTAGCATACAACCCTCTATCTCTCGAAATCTGCAGAACGGTCCTCAGACGATCGGTCTACTATTCTCTGCTATGAGAGTATACCGACATGTCATCCATGAAGTCCACCACCAAATAATCAAGGAAGTCGATGAAGATACTGTTCATCAACTCCATAAAAACTACTAAAACATTCGTCAACCCAAATGACATCACTACAAACTCGTAGTGTCCATAACGGGTATGAGATGTTATCTCATACACATGTTGCTCTCTCATCCATGACTAGGGATATCTTGAGCACAAAGGAATCCTGAAAACACAATTGCTTCTTGAAACTAACTCATCAGGTCGTCAATACGGAACATGGAACCTACTAGGGTAAAAGAAGCCCGTTTCAATCAAATTTTCAAGTTATCAGTACAATATCTCAACAAGCACCATATAGTGTGGCTTTCCCATTCAATCTTGTATCATACTTCAACTCGATAACAATGTCCACACTCCGCTGAGGTGGCAGCTTGACGGTTCAGTAACACGTCTATAAACTCATAAACATCTGGAATACCTTCCAACGTTGGACTATCTCGCTCCTTCATGATATAACACTAGAAGGCGTCACATCCCTGTGCTATCACCTCACTGCTCGTACATTCCTGATGACAAACTCGTCTCTTCAAAGGTCTTAACCTCAGAAGACCTCTATTTAACTCAACTCAGTAAAGACTATAATAGTCTTACTATTAAAAGCTAACACCACATGATATCTATTCATCCAAACCATACACATAATGAATTCCCCATGCACCTACGACATGACAAAGAAGTCTGCAATCATAAATAAGGGAACAAACACGCATCTTACGGGTATCTCAGACCCAAAAAGGTAATCCTGTAAAGGAAAATCCACCTTCTACTATATACCAAAATTCAACCATTAACGCATGCATCGAAAGACATGACGTGCATAGCACTCACAACAAGCAAAACTCCACATGGTAAACCATTAACGAAAATGGTACCTATAACAGCTAACACTCGTAGCTCCTCTACATATCATCACTCAATGTCAGATCCATGCTCCTCAGGTATCACTGAGGTCATCACTATAGCCTCCACTTCCACTCTTTCTGCACCGGAAAGAGGAAGGTCTTGCTGGGAAGAAACACCACCGTGATGACAGAAAGGGCCAGATGGCCTACTCACCACAAGTGAAACAAGCTATCAGTGCCAAAGGGCACACAAAACGCAAATGATCTGGATAGCCACAACTGAAACATAATCATCCCATCCTTGCAACCTGTGCAACTGAAGAGTAACTCGACCTTTGTCGTCCACCTGGAATGATCTCACTCTTGAAGGGAACCTGTAAAAGCAATGCCTTGCCCTGTCGACAAAACTTCGCTCTATGCCCTGCTTTACCACACGTAAAGCATATGATGGGCGCCTTTGGGCACACAACTCGCCAGTGTCCCAACTTCCATGCAATTAAAACACTGTAGTCCCTTGCCAGTCATCTTCATGGCCAAAGGATCACTAGATTGTCCTGATATCAGACTTAGTTCCCCATTCATCATCTTTGCTTCTCCAGTAACTGATTCAGTCCATTGCTTCTTTCCGGATCCAGAAGCTTCAGTTGATCTCACAATTGTTGGTAAATCCGGTGTGGATCTACCCGTTATCACCGCTTCATATACTTGTTACATATATTCTTGAAACTCGGATCTACTCATGGAGACACGATCAGCCTCTTCAAACTCGTTCTCTGCCATAGGCGAAACAACAGCGGAAATTGGTCCCTAACTTATCACCACTGGAGGAAGAGGGGGTGTACCCCTACCTCATGCCACTACAGATACTACTCTAGTCTGAGTTATCTGTAGGATATACGCACCTAATCTTATAAGGCTATATATATATGCCATAGGTATCGATATATATATAATACATCCACATAATTCACAGTACACACACATATATATACATATCTACGCTGCAGAGATCCATGGCAGAGGTGACGACTTCTCGTACATTCTATCCCAAAACCACACTTAAAACCAAAACCTTTGAAAACGTCAGATCCCATGTGGGCTCCGTTTATTTTACCTATCAAACCTCATTGCAGGTAGCAAGTGCCATTGTTGTCAACCTGGGCTCTGATACCAACTCTGTAACACCCGAATCCGCGGGACTCGGGATGTCACATTGGGCTAGGATCTCACAATGGATCCTGACCCTAGCCTGACAACAAGTTCACTGGACCTTACAACATGGCACTGACAGATATAAAACAAATACATAAAACAGTATAAATTGTACAACCCAAAGTAAACAACAACATAGCCGAGTATATAAAACGACAACCTCACACAGGAGGTACAAAAGAACATCCTCACGAAGGAGGGGAACACAACAAACCCAAACCAACCACCTAATGTACGAGAGTCCTCGGCCTGTCACCCTGCCAGATCACCCAGTAGCGCCTAACCTGTAAACATCTACAACACAGTATGAAACCGTTAGCTAACCATACATATATGAGGTAATGCATATGCACAAACACAATCTTGAAAGATAAACACCTCAGCATGCTATCACACATTTACCCATTTATTATCTTTATATAATAACCATTCACTCAAAAACCGTATATATATAGATAGATGAAAGTATGTGACACGAGGACCGATACATCCCCGCCTCTGAGTACAATGTCCAGATGTACGAGTATCGGTCACACAATCCGTGTACCCTATGGGAGTGGATTGCGCCCTTCCTGTAAACCAGTCTGGCCTGACATCAGAGAACCTCCCAGACTCCACGGCGGGATGAAAGGGAAAGGTTATCACAGCCACGCAGTGGGGCAGTCAATAGAACATAGGTCGATAAAAACGACAACTCATGCTATCATAGCAAACATATAAAGCACACACCACTCATGCAAACACCCAATATAGGGATGGTAGCTAAGTAAGTCCTACGGACTTACCTCAACCTCGTACAAACTCAACCACGATCACCTCTACAATGGAGGGACAACACGGCCTATAAAAAGGCATAAAGAGATATATCAACCTCTATTCATCAAAGGGGTCACACCTACACCCAAAGGGATCCATAAGGATCATACTCAATCTATAAGCCTCACAACCAACTAAACCTCAATATCTCAACATAACTCACAATTCCTCAAATCTCAAGGTAGTATCTAATCAACATTCCTCAATCTCAATTCTAATCCTAATTTAATTAATTAACCTTTAATTAATTAATTAGATATCGCCAGAATAACATTTTGCCCGCAGGCAATTTCTAAACCCCCTGTCATCAGATTTCATCAAACAAACAACCCATAATCACCAGAATAATATAACGACCATAATGGAATTTCTAATTGTCCTATTTGACAAGCCTAAACTCAATTTAGGCTAAATCGCAGTACGGAAAACGAATAAATTCATAACTTATTCGTTACTAACCCGATTGACGATCTGAAAGAAGATTCGGAATCACAGCGACGCAGGCTACGCATGGACAACATCAAATTCACCGGAATCTGAGCGACGGAACCTGTCTGGTGACATATATGCTCGACCAACCCTTCTTATACTCGGAAATGCAGAAACTCGGTACCGATATGAAGAGAATGAAGAGAGGAATCCAGAAACTCAAACGGAATTGAAATCGGATTAGAAACGGAGAGTAGATCTGAGTTTGAAGGTTGAGAGAAATCAGAGCTTTTACGAGGAAACGTGAAATGAAATTAATTAATAAAGGATTTTCCGCTATTTATAGTGAAGACGATAATTATCCTTTAGTAAAGTCGATAATTATCCTTTAACCGATCCAAAGGCGGGTCGAACCTCTTTCTCCAAACTTCTCGAGATTGGAACATTAAATCTGGAATATTGTAGGGATAATTATTCCACAACTGCCTCGGAAAACGTGTATTCCTAAGCCGTCTTTCTTAGCCATTAAGAAACGAAATAGCGACTCTTTTGGCCGTTTTGCCTCTCCATGTTATTTCATATCTAGGACATATCCGATGTCCTGATCATTTCTCTCAACTGCATTTTTATTAATTGGAGCTCCCAAATGCTCCAAATAACACCGGAGGGTAAAAATAATTACCCGGGGGAAAAAGTAAAAATTTCCCCAAACGTCCAAAATTACGCCAGGAACATAACGGTGGGACTCTTACTCATCACTTGCAAAGTCTTCGCGAGTTATATGTCAATTACTATCAAAGATTAAGTTAATCAACATTAATTAGAATTCGGAAATCCTAGCTATTACATCACACACCCCTAAAAAAAAGTTTCGTCCCGAAACTTGAACAATTCCCAAATCCTCTCGGACCCATACGCCGAGGTATAACTCTCACTCTTTCTATCGGAGGTATCACATCTCCGTTCAAAAGATCACAACCTATAACAATCTATAACCTCAAGTATAAACATGGAGGAATCATCATCTCCAGGAAAAAGGGCCATAACGCTACCCAAAGACGTAGAGGAATCACGTCTCTCGCCATACCACATCACAAGGCATAGAGGAAGCACATCTCTAGCCAACCCATAAACATATATATCGCATGGAGGAATCACATCTCCACTGAACTATGTCCATCAAGGTAGCATGGAGGAAAGAACCATCTCCAGCTGAATCCTAATCCCACTCAAATAGCATGGAGGAAAGAACCATCTCCAGCTATAAATATAATCATACTAGCACATCAAGATCTACTAAGATCATAAATACATCACAACTAGCATGAAATAACACATCAAGGCATATAAGCACATAAGCACAACATTCATCAAGATAGCACTAAGATCTACTCGTGCACCCACAAATGGGCCTGTCCCAACATATACTTTGGATAGTTCCTCAGGACACTATCCTCAGTCTCTCACATAGCCTCTTCAGGTCTTCATCTCGACCATAATATCCTCAATATGGGAATGTCTTTCGAATGCAAGCGTTTCATATCTCATTCCAAGAATGTAATCGAATGCTCAACAAAAGTGTGGTTGGACTCAACCACCAAATCATCGTAACTCACAAGGTGTCTCGAGTCTGGTATATACTTCCTCAGTTGAGACATATGAAACACTGGGTGGATATCCTCTAATCTCAGAGGCAAAGCTAAACATCATGCTGCCTTCTCCGTACTGGACGATCTCAAATAAACCATCATATTGGAAACTCAATTCCCTTTCCATATTAACACGTCTAATGTCTCGCAGCTGAGATACTTTCAGCCGGACATGAACTCTTGCTTGAACTTTAGATGTTAACGCCTCTTGTCTACATATAATATCTGGCGACTTTGTACAACCAGCATTCTTCCTTCAATCAACGTTACTTGAACTATAAAATCCTGAATCTGGTCATGTGTTATTCCACTACTACTTCTAGATCACTTCTAGCATAAGGATCTACGACATCTATGTCTATATATAATGCCTCATAGGGCCATCCCAGAAAGATGCACGTCCTTCATTGTTATACAATAAACTCATTAATGGAAGGTAATATAACCATCCACGTTTCCCATTCAACTTACAACTTATAATAGATCTTTAAGATCTAGATGATCCTCTCTAACTGACCATCTGTTAGGGGGTGAAGTGTAGTCATGAGGTACAGACTCGTCCCCAAAGCAATCTGAATCTGCTGCCTAAAATCTCAAAGTAAAAACATTCATCTCGATCAGAAATGATCGTTTTCGGTATACCATGGAGTCTCACTATCTGTCTAGTGTACTCCTCGGCCAATTCATTCACTAGCCACGTCCTTCTCATAGAAATGAAACGTGCCGGTTTCATTAATCTGTTACCAACAATCCAGATAACATCAATCTTCTACTGGGTCACAATCCCATAACAAAGTCCATAGAGATGTCCTCCCAAATTCTACTACTGCACTGGTAGTGGGTGGGGCTTATCTCTAGATCGGAAATACTCTATCTGGACCTACGGATAGGTCACACACTGTATCACAAATCTGGTTATATCGGCTTCATACAACATAATTGTCTCATCTCGTGTTACATCTTACTCATACCTGAATGTACTGAATAAGGCGTACAATGGGTATACCGTAATATTCTGTCTCCATCTGCATCAGCAGGTACACAAAATCAGTCATGATTCTTCATCAGTCCATCTACTCCCATGGAGAACTATGGTGCCTCAGTAGTCAGTACGAGACATCCTTTCTTTAAACCTTGTCAAGGTCGGGCAGATCTCCTACTTCTGTTGGACTTCATCCAACAGACTAGGTAGAACATCTGAGGTATAACTAGGTATCCTCATCAAATAATTGATTGTTCAACTCTAGCCAAGCTAGATCTCTCTGAAGTTGAGGCTGAACTATCAGTCTCACAATCATCTTCTCTTGGAGCGTCTTTCCATTCAAGTTATCGGCGACACATTCAACTTCTCTGAATGATATGGAATCTTCAAGTCAAAGTCTTGATCAACTTAAGCTCTTAACACTGGCGGTTATTCAACCCCTGTTGCAAAAAATATACTTCAAATTTCTATGATCTATAAAAATCTGACATGAAGATCACACCGGTACGGTCTTCAAAACTTAAAGGCTTGAACTACCACTACTAGCTCTAAATCATGAGTCGGGTAGTTCTCATCATACGTTCTCAGTTGTAAACACACATATCAATAACCCTACTCCTCTGTAGTAATACACATCTCAGACTTAGCTGGCATGTATCACCGTAAATCACGGGATCCCAAAAATCTTCTGACTACAACAAAATAGAAGCAAAGGTCAAATGCCTCCTCAACTCTTCAGAACTTAGACACACTGCTTTCATCACGTAGTTGTGGTAGTCTTCTCAAAAGACTTGCAAATAAATACGTAATCATATAAACTCCTTCCTCAAAGCATTGGTAGCAATCGGCTGAGCCGAGAAAACTACGTATTCCTTAATGTTCATTAGTATCTCACATGGTACAACATACTAAATTATCGCCTGGTCAACCATGATCCCACTGGCGGAGACAATATGGCCTAAAAAGGCTACCACTGGCATCTCAACTTACACTTAGAGAGCGTAGCATACAACCCTCTATCTCTCGAAATCTGCAGAACGGTCCTCAGACGATCGGTCTACTATTCTCTGCTATGAGAGTATACCGACATGTCATCCATGAAGTCCACCACCAAATAATCAAGGAAGTCGATGAAGATACTGTTCATCAACTCCATAAAAACTACTAAAACATTCGTCAACCCAAATGACATCACTACAAACTCGTAGTGTCCATAACGGGTATGAGATGTTATCTCATACACATGTTGCTCTCTCATCCATGACTAGGGATATCTTGAGCACAAAGGAATCCTGAAAACACAATTGCTTCTTGAAACTAACTCATCAGGTCGTCAATACGGAACATGGAACCTACTAGGGTAAAAGAAGCCCGTTTCAATCAAATTTTCAAGTTATCAGTACAATATCTCAACAAGCACCATATAGTGTGGCTTTCCCATTCAATCTTGTATCATACTTCAACTCGATAACAATGTCCACACTCCGCTGAGGTGGCAGCTTGACGGTTCAGTAACACGTCTATAAACTCATAAACATCTGGAATACCTTCCAACGTTGGACTATCTCGCTCCTTCATGATATAACACTAGAAGGCGTCACATCCCTGTGCTATCACCTCACTGCTCGTACATTCCTGATGACAAACTCGTCTCTTCAAAGGTCTTAACCTCAGAAGACCTCTATTTAACTCAACTCAGTAAAGACTATAATAGTCTTACTATTAAAAGCTAACACCACATGATATCTATTCATCCAAACCATACACATAATGAATTCCCCATGCACCTACGACATGACAAAGAAGTCTGCAATCATAAATAAGGGAACAAACACGCATCTTACGGGTATCTCAGACCCAAAAAGGTAATCCTGTAAAGGAAAATCCACCTTCTACTATATACCAAAATTCAACCATTAACGCATGCATCGAAAGACATGACGTGCATAGCACTCACAACAAGCAAAACTCCACATGGTAAACCATTAACGAAAATGGTACCTATAACAGCTAACACTCGTAGCTCCTCTACATATCATCACTCAATGTCAGATCCATGCTCCTCAGGTATCACTGAGGTCATCACTATAGCCTCCACTTCCACTCTTTCTGCACCGGAAAGAGGAAGGTCTTGCTGGGAAGAAACACCACCGTGATGACAGAAAGGGCCAGATGGCCTACTCACCACAAGTGAAACAAGCTATCAGTGCCAAAGGGCACACAAAACGCAAATGATCTGGATAGCCACAACTGAAACATAATCATCCCATCCTTGCAACCTGTGCAACTGAAGAGTAACTCGACCTTTGTCGTCCACCTGGAATGATCTCACTCTTGAAGGGAACCTGTAAAAGCAATGCCTTGCCCTGTCGACAAAACTTCGCTCTATGCCCTGCTTTACCACACGTAAAGCATATGATGGGCGCCTTTGGGCACACAACTCGCCAGTGTCCCAACTTCCATGCAATTAAAACACTGTAGTCCCTTGCCAGTCATCTTCATGGCCAAAGGATCACTAGATTGTCCTGATATCAGACTTAGTTCCCCATTCATCATCTTTGCTTCTCCAGTAACTGATTCAGTCCATTGCTTCTTTCCGGATCCAGAAGCTTCAGTTGATCTCACAATTGTTGGTAAATCCGGTGTGGATCTACCCGTTATCACCGCTTCATATACTTGTTACATATATTCTTGAAACTCGGATCTACTCATGGAGACACGATCAGCCTCTTCAAACTCGTTCTCTGCCATAGGCGAAACAACAGCGGAAATTGGTCCCTAACTTATCACCACTGGAGGAAGAGGGGGTGTACCCCTACCTCATGCCACTACAGATACTACTCTAGTCTGAGTTATCTGTAGGATATACGCACCTAATCTTATAAGGCTATATATATATGCCATAGGTATCGATATATATATATATAATACATCCACATAATTCACAGTACACACACCCATATATATATATATATATATATATATATATATATATATATATATATATATATATATATATATATCTACGCTGCAGAGATCCATGGCAAAGGTGACGACTTCTCGTACATTCTAACCCAAAACCACACTTAAAACCAAAACCTTTGAAAACGTCAGATCCCATGTGGGCTCCGTTTATTTTACCTATCAAACCTCATTGCAGGTAGCAAGTGCCATTGTTGTCAACCTGGGCTCTGATACCAACTCTGTAACACCCGAATCCGCGGGACTCGGGATGTCACATTGGGCTAGGATCTCACAATGGATCCTGACCCTAGCCTGACAACAAGTTCACTGGACCTTACAACATGGCACTGACAGATATAAAACAAATACATAAAACAGTATAAATTGTACAACCCAAAGTAAACAACAACATAGCCGAGTATATAAAACGACAACCTCACACAGGAGGTACAAAAGAACATCCTCACGAAGGAGGGGAACACAACAAACCCAAACCAACCACCTAATGTACGAGAGTCCTCGGCCTGTCACCCTGCCAGATCACCCAGTAGCGCCTAACCTGTAAACATCTACAACACAGTATGAAACCGTTAGCTAACCATACATATATGAGGTAATGCATATGCACAAACACAATCTTGAAAGATAAACACCTCAGCATGCTATCACACATTTACCCATTTATTATCTTTATATAATAACCATTCACTCAAAAACCGTATATATATAGATAGATGAAAGTATGTGACACGAGGACCGATACATCCCCACCTCTGAGTACAATGTCCAGATGTACGAGTATCGGTCACACAATCCGTGTACCCTATGGGAGTGGATTGCGCCCTTCCTGTAAACCAGTCTGGCCTGACATCAGAGAACCTCCCAGACTCCACGGCGGGATGAAAGGGAAAGGTTATCACAGCCACGCAGTGGGGCAGTCAATAGAACATAGGTCGATAAAAACGACAACTCATGCTATCATAGCAAACATATAAAGCACACACCACTCATGCAAACACCCAATATAGGGATGGTAGCTAAGTAAGTCCTACGGACTTACCTCAACCTCGTACAAACTCAACCACGATCACCTCTACAATGGAGGGACAACACGGCCTATAAAAAGGCATAAAGAGATATATCAACCTCTATTCATCAAAGGGGTCACACCTACACCCAAAGGGATCCATAAGGATCATACTCAATCTATAAGCCTCACAACCAACTAAACCTCAATATCTCAACATAACTCACAATTCCTCAAATCTCAAGGTAGTATCTAATCAACATTCCTCAATCTCAATTCTAATCCTAATTTAATTAATTAACCTTTAATTAATTAATTAGATATCGCCAGAATAACATTTTGCCCGCAGGCAATTTCTAAACCCCCTGTCATCAGATTTCATCAAACAAACAACCCATAATCACCAGAATAATATAACGACCATAATGGAATTTCTAATTGTCCTATTTGACAAGCCTAAACTCAATTTAGGCTAAATCGCAGTACGGAAAACGAATAAATTCATAACTTATTCGTTACTAACCCGATTGACGATCTGAAAGAAGATTCGGAATCACAGCGACGCAGGCTACGCATGGACAACATCAAATTCACCGGAATCTGAGCGACGGAACCTGTCTGGTGACATATATGCTCGACCAACCCTTCTTATACTCGGAAATGCAGAAACTCGGTACCGATATGAAGAGAATGAAGAGAGGAATCCAGAAACTCAAACGGAATTGAAATCGGATTAGAAACGGAGAGTAGATCTGAGTTTGAAGGTTGAGAGAAATCAGAGCTTTTACGAGGAAACGTGAAATGAAATTAATTAATAAAGGATTTTCCGCTATTTATAGTGAAGACGATAATTATCCTTTAGCAAAGTCGATAATTATCCTTTAGTAAAGTCGATAATTATCCTTTAACCGATCCAAAGGCGGGTCGAACCTCTTTC
This sequence comes from Fagopyrum esculentum, assembly GCA_033239045.1. Lineage (NCBI taxonomy): Eukaryota > Viridiplantae > Streptophyta > Magnoliopsida > Caryophyllales > Polygonaceae > Fagopyrum > Fagopyrum esculentum. The sequence goes on along the minus strand of BSUD01000004.1, from coordinate 33,917,409 downwards.
TCCAAACTTCTCGAGATTGGAACATTAAATCTGGAATATTGTAGGGATAATTATTCCACAACTGCCTCGAAAAACGTGTATTCCTAAGCCGTCTTTCTTAGCCGTTAAGAAACGAAATAGCGACTCTTTTGGCCGTTTTGCCTCTCCATGTTATTTCATATCTAGGACATATCCGGTGTCCTGATCATTTCTCTCAACTGCATTTTTATTAATTGGAGCTCCCAAATGCTCCAAATAACACCGGAGGGTAAAAATAATTACCCGGGGGAAAAAGTAAAAATTTCCCCAAATGTCCAAAATTGCGTCAGGAACATAACGGTGGGACTCTTACTCATCACTTGCGAAATCTACGCGAGTTATATGTCAATTACTATCAAAGATTAAGTTAATCAACATTAATTAGAATTCGGAAATCCTAGCTATTACATCACACACCCCTAAAAAAAAGTTTCGTCCCGAAACTTGAACAATTCTCAAATCCTCTCGGACCCATACGCCGAGGTATAACTCTCACTCTTTCTATCGGAGGTATCACATCTCCGTTCAAAAGATCACAGCCTATAACAATCTATAACCTCAAGTATAAACATGGAGGAATCATCATCTCCAGGAAAAAGGGCCATAGCGATACCCAAAGGCGTAGAGGAATCACGTCTCTCGCCATACCACATCACAAGGCATAGAGGAAGCACATCTCTAGCCAAAACATATCACATGCATAGAGGAAATACGTCTCTAGCCAACCCATAAACATATATATCGCATGGAGGAATCACATCTCCACTGAACTATGTCCATCAAGGTAGCATGGAGGAAAGAACCATCTCCAGCTGAATCCTAATCCCACTCAAATAGCATGGAGGAAAGAACCATCTCCAGCTATAAATATAATCATAACGTGGAGGAAGTAATCATCTCCAGCTATAGCATACATCACGCTAGCACATCAAGATCTACTAAGATCATAAATACATCACAACTAGCATGAAATAACACATCAAGGCATATAAGCACATAAGCACAACATTCATCAAGATAGCACTAAGATCTACTCGTGCACCCACAAATGGGCCTGTCCCAACATATACTTTGGATAGTTCCTCAGGACACTATCCTCAGTCTCTCACATAGCCTCTTCAGGTCTTCATCTCGACCATAATATCCTCAATATGGGAATGTCTTTCGAATGCAAGCGTTTCATATCTCATTCCAAGAATGTAATCGAATGCTCAACAAAAGTGTGGTTGGACTCAACCACCAAATCATCGTAACTCACAAGGTGTCTCGAGTCTGGTATATACTTCCTCAGTTGAGACATATGAAACACTGGGTGGATATCCTCTAATCTCAGAGGCAAAGCTAAACATCATGCTGCCTTCTCCGTACTGGACGATCTCAAATAAACCATCATATTGGAAACTCAATTCCCTTTCCATATTAACACGTCTAATGTCTCGCAGCTGAGATACTTTCAGCCGGACATGAACTCTTGCTTGAACTTTAGATGTTAACGCCTCTTGTCTACATATAATATCTGGCGACTTTGTACAACCAGCATTCTTCCTTCAATCAACGTTACTTGAACTATAAAATCCTGAATCTGGTCATGTGTTATTCCACTACTACTTCTAGATCACTTCTAGCATAAGGATCTACGACATCTATGTCTATATATAATGCCTCATAGGGCCATCCCAGAAAGATGCACGTCCTTCATTGTTATACAATAAACTCATTAATGGAAGGTAATATAACCATCCACGTTTCCCATTCAACTTACAACTTATAATAGATCTTTAAGATCTAGATGATCCTCTCTAACTGACCATCTGTTAGGGGGTGAAGTGTAGTCATGAGGTACAGACTCGTCCCCAAAGCAATCTGAATCTGCTGCCTAAAATCTCAAAGTAAAAACATTCATCTCGATCAGAAATGATCGTTTTCGGTATACCATGGAGTCTCACTATCTGTCTAGTGTACTCCTCGGCCAATTCATTCACTAGCCACGTCCTTCTCATAGAAATGAAACGTGCCGGTTTCATTAATCTGTTACCAACAATCCAGATAACATCAATCTTCTACTGGGTCACAATCCCATAACAAAGTCCATAGAGATGTCCTCCCAAATTCTACTACTGCACTGGTAGTGGGTGGGGCTTATCTCTAGATCGGAAATACTCTATCTGGACCTACGGATAGGTCACACACTGTATCACAAATCTGGTTATATCGGCTTCATACAACATAATTGTCTCATCTCGTGTTACATCTTACTCATACCTGAATGTACTGAATAAGGCGTACAATGGGTATACCGTAATATTCTGTCTCCATCTGCATCAGCAGGTACACAAAATCAGTCATGATTCTTCATCAGTCCATCTACTCCCATGGAGAACTATGGTGCCTCAGTAGTCAGTACGAGACATCCTTTCTTTAAACCTTGTCAAGGTCGGGCAGATCTCCTACTTCTGTTGGACTTCATCCAACAGACTAGGTAGAACATCTGAGGTATAACTAGGTATCCTCATCAAATAATTGATTGTTCAACTCTAGCCAAGCTAGATCTCTCTGAAGTTGAGGCTGAACTATCAGTCTCACAATCATCTTCTCTTGGAGCGTCTTTCCATTCAAGTTATCGGCGACACATTCAACTTCTCTGAATGATATGGAATCTTCAAGTCAAAGTCTTGATCAACTTAAGCTCTTAACACTGGCGGTTATTCAACCCCTGTTGCAAAAAATATACTTCAAATTTCTATGATCTATAAAAATCTGACATGAAGATCACACCGGTACGGTCTTCAAAACTTAAAGGCTTGAACTACCACTACTAGCTCTAAATCATGAGTCGGGTAGTTCTCATCATACGTTCTCAGTTGTAAACACACATATCAATAACCCTACTCCTCTGTAGTAATACACATCTCAGACTTAGCTGGCATGTATCACCGTAAATCACGGGATCCCAAAAATCTTCTGACTACAACAAAATAGAAGCAAAGGTCAAATGCCTCCTCAACTCTTCAGAACTTAGACACACTGCTTTCATCACGTAGTTGTGGTAGTCTTCTCAAAAGACTTGCAAATAAATACGTAATCATATAAACTCCTTCCTCAAAGCATTGGTAGCAATCGGCTGAGCCGAGAAAACTACGTATTCCTTAATGTTCATTAGTATCTCACATGGTACAACATACTAAATTATCGCCTGGTCAACCATGATCCCACTGGCGGAGACAATATGGCCTAAAAAGGCTACCACTGGCATCTCAACTTACACTTAGAGAGCGTAGCATACAACCCTCTATCTCTCGAAATCTGCAGAACGGTCCTCAGACGATCGGTCTACTATTCTCTGCTATGAGAGTATACCGACATGTCATCCATGAAGTCCACCACCAAATAATCAAGGAAGTCGATGAAGATACTGTTCATCAACTCCATAAAAACTACTAAAACATTCGTCAACCCAAATGACATCACTACAAACTCGTAGTGTCCATAACGGGTATGAGATGTTATCTCATACACATGTTGCTCTCTCATCCATGACTAGGGATATCTTGAGCACAAAGGAATCCTGAAAACACAATTGCTTCTTGAAACTAACTCATCAGGTCGTCAATACGGAACATGGAACCTACTAGGGTAAAAGAAGCCCGTTTCAATCAAATTTTCAAGTTATCAGTACAATATCTCAACAAGCACCATATAGTGTGGCTTTCCCATTCAATCTTGTATCATACTTCAACTCGATAACAATGTCCACACTCCGCTGAGGTGGCAGCTTGACGGTTCAGTAACACGTCTATAAACTCATAAACATCTGGAATACCTTCCAACGTTGGACTATCTCGCTCCTTCATGATATAACACTAGAAGGCGTCACATCCCTGTGCTATCACCTCACTGCTCGTACATTCCTGATGACAAACTCGTCTCTTCAAAGGTCTTAACCTCAGAAGACCTCTATTTAACTCAACTCAGTAAAGACTATAATAGTCTTACTATTAAAAGCTAACACCACATGATATCTATTCATCCAAACCATACACATAATGAATTCCCCATGCACCTACGACATGACAAAGAAGTCTGCAATCATAAATAAGGGAACAAACACGCATCTTACGGGTATCTCAGACCCAAAAAGGTAATCCTGTAAAGGAAAATCCACCTTCTACTATATACCAAAATTCAACCATTAACGCATGCATCGAAAGACATGACGTGCATAGCACTCACAACAAGCAAAACTCCACATGGTAAACCATTAACGAAAATGGTACCTATAACAGCTAACACTCGTAGCTCCTCTACATATCATCACTCAATGTCAGATCCATGCTCCTCAGGTATCACTGAGGTCATCACTATAGCCTCCACTTCCACTCTTTCTGCACCGGAAAGAGGAAGGTCTTGCTGGGAAGAAACACCACCGTGATGACAGAAAGGGCCAGATGGCCTACTCACCACAAGTGAAACAAGCTATCAGTGCCAAAGGGCACACAAAACGCAAATGATCTGGATAGCCACAACTGAAACATAATCATCCCATCCTTGCAACCTGTGCAACTGAAGAGTAACTCGACCTTTGTCGTCCACCTGGAATGATCTCACTCTTGAAGGGAACCTGTAAAAGCAATGCCTTGCCCTGTCGACAAAACTTCGCTCTATGCCCTGCTTTACCACACGTAAAGCATATGATGGGCGCCTTTGGGCACACAACTCGCCAGTGTCCCAACTTCCATGCAATTAAAACACTGTAGTCCCTTGCCAGTCATCTTCATGGCCAAAGGATCACTAGATTGTCCTGATATCAGACTTAGTTCCCCATTCATCATCTTTGCTTCTCCAGTAACTGATTCAGTCCATTGCTTCTTTCCGGATCCAGAAGCTTCAGTTGATCTCACAATTGTTGGTAAATCCGGTGTGGATCTACCCGTTATCACCGCTTCATATACTTGTTACATATATTCTTGAAACTCGGATCTACTCATGGAGACACGATCAGCCTCTTCAAACTCGTTCTCTGCCATAGGCGAAACAACAGCGGAAATTGGTCCCTAACTTATCACCACTGGAGGAAGAGGGGGTGTACCCCTACCTCATGCCACTACAGATACTACTCTAGTCTGAGTTATCTGTAGGATATACGCACCTAATCTTATAAGGCTATATATATATGCCATAGGTATCGATATATATATATATAATACATCCACATAATTCACAGTACACACACCGATATATATATATATCTACGCTGCAGAGATCCATGGCAAAGGTGACGACTTCTCGTACATTCTAACCCAAAACCACACTTAAAACCAAAACCTTTGAAAACGTCAGATCCCATGTGGGCTCCGTTTATTTTACCTATCAAACCTCATTGCAGGTAGCAAGTGCCATTGTTGTCAACCTGGGCTCTGATACCAACTCTGTAACACCCGAATCCGCGGGACTCGGGATGTCACATTGGGCTAGGATCTCACAATGGATCCTGACCCTAGCCTGACAACAAGTTCACTGGACCTTACAACATGGCACTGACAGATATAAAACAAATACATAAAACAGTATAAATTGTACAACCCAAAGTAAACAACAACATAGCCGAGTATATAAAACGACAACCTCACACAGGAGGTACAAAAGAACATCCTCACGAAGGAGGGGAACACAACAAACCCAAACCAACCACCTAATGTACGAGAGTCCTCGGCCTGTCACCCTGCCAGATCACCCAGTAGCGCCTAACCTGTAAACATCTACAACACAGTATGAAACCGTTAGCTAACCATACATATATGAGGTAATGCATATGCACAAACACAATCTTGAAAGATAAACACCTCAGCATGCTATCACACATTTACCCATTTATTATCTTTATATAATAACCATTCACTCAAAAACCGTATATATATAGATAGATGAAAGTATGTGACACGAGGACCGATACATCCCCACCTCTGAGTACAATGTCCAGATGTACGAGTATCGGTCACACAATCCGTGTACCCTATGGGAGTGGATTGCGCCCTTCCTGTAAACCAGTCTGGCCTGACATCAGAGAACCTCCCAGACTCCACGGCGGGATGAAAGGGAAAGGTTATCACAGCCACGCAGTGGGGCAGTCAATAGAACATAGGTCGATAAAAACGACAACTCATGCTATCATAGCAAACATATAAAGCACACACCACTCATGCAAACACCCAATATAGGGATGGTAGCTAAGTAAGTCCTACGGACTTACCTCAACCTCGTACAAACTCAACCACGATCACCTCTACAATGGAGGGACAACACGGCCTATAAAAAGGCATAAAGAGATATATCAACCTCTATTCATCAAAGGGGTCACACCTACACCCAAAGGGATCCATAAGGATCATACTCAATCTATAAGCCTCACAACCAACTAAACCTCAATATCTCAACATAACTCACAATTCCTCAAATCTCAAGGTAGTATCTAATCAACATTCCTCAATCTCAATTCTAATCCTAATTTAATTAATTAACCTTTAATTAATTAATTAGATATCGCCAGAATAACATTTTGCCCGCAGGCAATTTCTAAACCCCCTGTCATCAGATTTCATCAAACAAACAACCCATAATCACCAGAATAATATAACGACCATAATGGAATTTCTAATTGTCCTATTTGACAAGCCTAAACTCAATTTAGGCTAAATCGCAGTACGGAAAACGAATAAATTCATAACTTATTCGTTACTAACCCGATTGACGATCTGAAAGAAGATTCGGAATCACAGCGACGCAGGCTACGCATGGACAACATCAAATTCACCGGAATCTGAGCGACGGAACCTGTCTGGTGACATATATGCTCGACCAACCCTTCTTATACTCGGAAATGCAGAAACTCGGTACCGATATGAAGAGAATGAAGAGAGGAATCCAGAAACTCAAACGGAATTGAAATCGGATTAGAAACGGAGAGTAGATCTGAGTTTGAAGGTTGAGAGAAATCAGAGCTTTTACGAGGAAACGTGAAATGAAATTAATTAATAAAGGATTTTCCGCTATTTATAGTGAAGACGATAATTATCCTTTAGTAAAGTCGATAATTATCCTTTAACCGATCCAAAGGCGGGTCGAACCTCTTTCTCCAAACTTCTCGAGATTGGAACATTAAATCTGGAATATTGTAGGTATAATTATTCCACAATTGTTTCGGAAAACGTGTATTCCTAAGCCGTCTTTCTTAGCCGTTAAGAAACGAAATAGCGACTCTTTTGGCCGTTTTGCCTCTCCATGTTATTTCATATCTAGGACATATCCGGTGTCCTGATCATTTCTCTCAACTGCATTTTTATTAATTGGAGCTCCCAAATGCTCCAAATAACACCGGAGGGTAAAAATAATTACCCGGGGGAAAAAGTAAAAATTTCCCCAAATGTCCAAAATTGCGTCAGGAACATAACGGTTGGACTCTTACTCATCACTTGCGAAATCTACGCGAGTTATATGTCAATTACTATCAAAGATTAAGTTAATCAACATTAATTAGAATTCGGAAATCCTAGCTATTACAGCAACAGTTTATGTGGAGTGTTCCATTATGCATCACGATAATCGGGATAGAAAAAACTGACGGAGGAATTATGTTGGGCGAAAATAATGTTGACACAGGTAACAACATGTCTATGCTTCAAGTGTATGCTGATTTGGAGCATAATACATATTTTCAAGAAATTGGTAGCTCACATATTGAAATATGTACATCCACATCAAATGTTCCTGAACCCTTGCATGAAGATGACGCAATTGATGATAGCCTTGCAATAGTTCCTCTCTCAGATACTTGTGTACCTTATGTACATGATTTTCAACTTGTTGTTGGTAAAACATATCGGACAAAGATTGAGTTGAAGAATGCATTGTGCTTGCATTCAATATCAGAATGTTCACAATATAAGATTGTTAAGTCCAAGATGAAGGCAGTAACAGCCCGGTGTATTGATGATTCATGTAATTGGAGGGTTCGATTCACTAGACTTGGTGAATCAAGCTACTTCACGACGACAAGGTTTGTGTCAACGCACACTTGTTCCTATCACGTAAGGAGGACTGGAAACAGAGGCGCTTCGTATCACGTCATAGCTGAAAAAGTTAAATCAATGTACTGATTCATATATCGCATATGTATAGTTATATTTATGTATAAATGTATGAAAATGTGTACTGACTTGTTATTACGTGTTTGTGTAGGTTTGCTAACTCAAAGAAACTACCTTCTGTAAATCAAATTGTGACTGTTATGAAAAGTTTGCACCGCATTGATGCTAGTTATTGGAAATGTTGGAAGGCCCAGGAAGCCGTGAAGGATATGATTAGAGGAACATCGGAGGAAAATTACAGCTCAATTTCAGCGTATTTGTATATGTTAGAAGAGGTACACATGTTGGTCTAATACTTGACGATGACAATCGTTTCAAGTATGTTTTTGTTGCTTTTGGACAGTCCATTAGGGGATTTGATGCTATGCGAAAGGTACTGTACATATTTTATTTGATTTGTGTACATAAGTCTATCGTGAGTACATTAATCACAACCTTAATTTAGTGTTTTATTGTTTACCGTCTTATTTGTTGTTAGGTTATAACTGTTGATGGCACACATCTCAGTGGGAAATATGGGGGAGTTATGCTTGTTGCAACAGCACAAGATGCAAATCATCAAATTTACCCCATTGCATTTGGAATTGCTGATAGTGAAAACGACGCATCTTGGGATTTTTTCTTTAAAAATATGAGACATATCATACCAGACAGCAATGAACTTGTGTTTGTGTCTGATCGACATACCTCGATTAAGAAGGGTATAGCAAGTAACTATGAGTTGGCATTCCATGGATACTGCATTTGGCATTTGAAGGGAAATCTCAGAAAGAAAACAAGATCAAACAGAATCCTCCAGTTGTTTATTGAAGGAGCCAAGAAATGTAGGGAATCTGATTGCATGGAGATACTCAATCAAATATCATCGGTAAAATATTATAGCTTTCCATACATTCTTAATCTGCTGTATTTGCAATGTCCATTATCCTTCTCTAAATGCAACATATGTACAACTACAGGAGAAGCCAAAGGTTGGACAACTGCTTATTGATATAGGGATATCAACTTGGGCACGTTCGCTCTGTCCTGTGAAGAGGTACAACATAATGACGAGCAACAACGCCGAGTGTGTAAATGCAGTAATGAAAGAAGGAAGGGAATATCCAGTTTTATCAATGCTAGATGAAATAAGACAGTTCATGTCTAGGTGGTTTGCTGACCGCCGCCAAAAGTCTCAAGCTTGTTTAGATGTATCAACACCAAAGATTGAAGATGTTATACAAAAGAGGTTTGATGACGCTGGATGTTATTTTGTTTATGTCCTAGATGCAGACAAGTTGGAATTCGAAGTTAAAAAGGGGGATGAGAATGTCATCGTTAGCTTGCAAACGAAGGCTTGTGCTTGTAAAGAATTTGAAGTTGAAGAGATACCGTGAATACACGCTGTTACTGCAGCAAAGCATGTAGGTATGAGTCCATCTTTTCTTGTTAGTAGGTATTATTCAACAGAAAGTTGGCGTGCTGCATATTCGGAGATTATTTACCCGGTACCAAACAAAACAGAATGGGACACACCGAAATGCGTGTCTGATATTATATGTGAGCCACCGTTGAAGCGTAAGAGATGTGGAAGGTTGACAAAATGTAGAATACGGGCTTCATGGGAACAAAAACATCGGAGGAAATGCAGTTGTTGTGGCTTTAGTGGACACAATAAGAAGACTTGTTTAAATCAGCCAAAGTAGTATATGTATGCAATTCAAGGACTTATCCGTTTTTAATGTATTTGGATCTCTTAATATTTACCCTTTGGTTAATGATATTTTTATGTATTATATAAGTCGTGCATACATACTAATATGTCAACACTTTTTAGTTCAATCTATACTAATATACTTACATAATATCTGTTTGTCTATATATTGCTACATATGTTCAATTTTGCATAGTTTGTGTACATATGTCATGTATGTGTGTAAATACGTCCAAATGTAATATACCTTTATTTACAAGCATATTAATTTTGTAAATAGTCGTCTATAAGTAGAATTTATTAATGTGTACACATTAATAATGTTGTAAGTCGTCATCTATAAGTAAAATTTAATAATATGTGTATATAATTAGATGTATATATATTTCTGTAATTTACATTATAAGTTAACTAAACATGCATACAACATTGGCCAACCTTGGCAATTTATACTTGTCTATATAAATTATAAATAATATGCACTATAACCACATTTGTGTACATAAGTTATAAACTATACGTACATTTGTTATCCTGTCTTGTGTGTACACACTTTTAATTAGTAAACACTATGCACTATAAAATAGATATACTGGACACTGGATATAATTGTTTTACTAATAGATAGTTCATAATCCCATGTTCAAAACATATGCAACTTAAACTTCAATTACAAAACATACGTTCAGTACACAAACCAAAAGCATAAATTATGTTCAAAAGGTATCTACTACATAATCCATTGATTAAGTAAATGTTGATTACATATCATCGAACCACCGAGTCCAGTCCCTTGTGAAAACAACATTGGCCAACTTCTCCCTACATGCTTGAACAAAGTCGTCGCATATAGCGCTAAGGTCAGAACGGCCGGATGCTAAGTATTGTATGTACTTAACAGTGAATATGCCACAGCTGCCCCTGTACATAACAATTGAACTTAATTAACAGTATGCAACATAAGGCGTATGTACTTGTTTTCAATGTAATTGACATACCCATCAGCATTAATGTTCAGTCCTGTCTTCCTAACAACCTTCAATGCGGACTCCAACTTGTCCCCAAGGTGTGAGTGCTTACCATGTGCTCTAAGGACTTGTGGAAACATGACAGCCAATGGTTCCAGTATAATCTGCAATTTATCATCTTTTACATACATGACCATGGGATCATAGACATAAATGCACCATTGGCGTAGATCGATTTCCAGTGCAATCCAGTGTGAGTCCATAATGTTGTAAGGGGATTAAATAACGTCAACATCATACAAAGGCTTCCCGAACAACTGTGGACTGTCCCCTGATATAACAGCAAACATTGCTTTGTTGAAGTCTGGATTTTCCTTAGACGCCTCCGTATATTTGGTGTATGTTGTACGGTTGTACGCCCTAGACCAAACAGTGGAAAGCACAGCTACCTTTGAGAACCTATCCGGCATGTCAACAATGTCTTTGCGCATATGCATCATTAATTCATCTATTGCCTGCAATATACGAATACATACATAAATTATGTGCTACATAATTTATCATTATGTATCAAAGTCAATCCATTAATTTTAAATGAATACCTTGTCTTTTATCCAGCCAGTGGGTTGCAATATTTTCTGGATTGAATCTCGAGATATGTTGTTTACATATCCTCTAATCGATCCTTTATCATCCTTGTTCTTCAACCAGTTATACAATTTCTGTCGCTCTTTCAGTTGCAGCATGCTCATATTAGGTTCTTTCGGGAGTTTGACATTTCTCCTGTATGGTGTTTTCATGTATTTACTGTCCCTTTGAATCCTTAGAGAAACCCTGCGAGCTGGTTCATCATTCTTAACATCCTGTTGAGCAGAATTTTCATGTCAATTAACACACAATAAAACACAGTAATACATATATTTATTTCCACAGTCAATATCTGTGTGTGTATGGAGTCTAACTACTACACACAATCTGTGTGTGTATGGAGTCTAACTACTACACACAGTAATACATATATAAAATACACATACAATTATTCATAATATTCAACAACAGTTCAGTTACAGGAGCCTAACTGCTACACACAATCAACAATGAGATACATTAATCACATCTGCATGATCACAAACGATTTCTACATCATATGATATATACTACTCACCAATAGTTAACATATTAACCAAACAGGTAGTGTGCATAATATTCGTACATATTATATACATATGAAACATGTAGTTTGTGTACATATCATTTAAATTTATGTTCCAAAACAACTTCATATTAATATCAATCTCAACTTATATGTACACGACAGACACACAAATGTGTACATATTGTCTTTTCAGATACATAAATCATACATTATGCTCTATCTTAAAATTAGCCAGTGAACATTAACAGCATACGAACTACTTATATGTACACACATAATATGTATTAGTCGATTCCACATCCAGACACCAAAAGACTTGAATCACATACCTCAGGTGAGTCACCAGCTAACTCATTCACCTTTGCATCATCTAATATTTCTTTTGGCGATGACTCAGGGTCTTTTGAGGCATGTTCAGAGCATTGACCGTCATGTGCTGTCTTCAGAATATCTTTAGCAAGGTTTGTTATTTTGTTATCTGTTCTCTTGTATGAAGTGTACACAGTAGTGTCTAGTTGTTCGTACAAAATGCCAAGGTCCCTAGCATAATTGGTTATATCCTCAATTAAAATCCCTTGATTTTCAACCTTTTCAGCTAATTCTTTCTGCTCTTGCTGTATTGATTCCAACTTCTGCATTATTTTCTCAACCCAATCCGGATGTTCTGTGTTCAATCTGTTATGTACATAAAACATATTTAACTTCTATAAAAATGATATTGTGTATACCAATGTATGTGTACAGTACTACAAATACTACAACTTACTTTGTAGTGTCAGAAGTTTGTGTATGAGTTGATTTTTCTCCTTCATCAACTGTTTTACGTTTCCCCTCTACCTTCAATGCTTGTGCTTCCTCAAATATGACTGAACTTGGTTCAGAAAGTGTTGTCTTGTCAGATCTTTTTGATGATCTACATAAATTTGGACTGTTATATGTAATGGGGTTCAATGTAAAAACCTACTAATATGTACATTAAATGTATGTATAGTACTGTATGAAATGTCAAATTAAATATTTAATTTAACTTACTTTGAGGTGTCATCCTTTTCAGTTTGTGTTGATTTCCCTCCTTTGTCAACATTTTTTCCCTTGGTGTCAACCTTAACTGCTTCACCTTTACCAGGCGTTTTTGTACTTCCAGCATGAACATTTTCTTTGGGACTTCTGTTTGACGATGTACATACGTTTAGGATATTAAAATTCGTGTGAATCAACTCATTACAAACTTGTGTATACACAAAAAAGCACATACAGACATAATGTGTACATTAATATACTAAGTACAACTTACTTTGAGGTGTCTTCCTTTTGGTTATGAGTTGATTTCCCTCCTTCTTCAACTGTTTTTTCTTTTTTGTCAACCTTGGCTTGCTCATTTTTTCCAGGAATGTCTATGCTTGATTCACGGTCTGTTGCCTTGTTAATTCTCTTCGACGATCTACATAATATTGCAATTTAGAACCAATTATCTTGAATTTGTGTATACTTATATATATATATATATATATATATATATATATATATATATATATATATACATATATAAAGTTTACATATGTGTACTACCTTGAATGGATTGCAGTTGGGCTGATATTATCCACTTTTCTTTTCCCTTTATTGGTTTCTTCAGCTCTCACAGTTTTGACCCCTTCATTTTCTCTTTCTGTACATAAACATAAATGAATATATATTATGTATTATACCTTAACTATTAATGTAAAATATTCATGTATGTATTGCTAACTTGGTGGTGAAACAAAGTCATCATCTTCAGCAGCAGCTTCTACCCCACTAGTGCTGTTTACCTTGTTATCTTGAACACTACATAAAAACAGTGGTGTTATCAGATTTATTTCATCCCTTCTTTTTTTTTTGTGCATATAAATTAATCACTTACCTAGTGGGTTCCTCCATCTTCTGGAATGTACTTGGCCTTGAAATTGTGACATCATATTTAGTGAACCCAACATCAAACATGTAATCAATCCTCACATCTTCCAACTCACTATCCCACCAGTCATGGTCGTCGTCGTCCATCTCTTCAACCATATGATGTATATCACTTTTCTTAAGGGTACTTACAATACCCTTGATTTCAGCATATCCGGGGAATGGCTTGCCCCCTTTCCCAGACTTGGACACCCATCTCAAGCACAATGGTCTTACATCTCCATCTAACAATGTTGCAAATACATTTGCAATCTTTGGAATTGATGCGAACACAAATATCTGTAAAATAAGAAATATTGTACTTTAACATATGTACATTTTTTCTTTAGTTATATCAAATATAATGTAAAACATGTAACACATATATTAAAATGTTTCTATACACACCTGAAGGGCCAGTGGAAATCCACCAATGTTGTAGCCACCACTTGGCCTTTCTTTCCCTGCTTCACATGATTGGAGATGTTTTTGGTCTGTGTGAACGCAAGACGTCCCCAAGGGTAATTTCTAAAAGCTTCCAAGTCATTAACAAGATTTAGTGTCTGTTGGAAAACATTTGTTTTTTTGTCTTTTGAAACCAAAACTCCTTCGATAAATATGATGAGCGCCATTTTATACTTGTAAGGTGAATCTTTTGGCTCTTTAAAAAAATATTCCTCCAATTTTTGAAGAGGGCATCTGGCAACGCCAACAACATCCTTCATGTCGACATCAACACATTTCTCGTCAGCTTTGAAGAATTTATCCGAACACGACAGAGCTGTGATATCAGCAAACTCAGTAAGACCAAACCTCAGCAGCACATCATTGATTCCAAACCACATAGAATTCTTTCTCTCGGTTTTCACCTCCCTCATTAGCATGAAGTGAATAAGCTGATTTGACATCTTCAACTTGGTGCTCATACTAATTAGTGGACCAAATATACCACCCTTCAGTTTTTTCTTGTCCTCCTCTGATAGTTCATCAAGAATTGCTGGAATCAATTGCAATCGACTAAAGCAATTGATACGAGTCTTTGGGGAGTTTTCCATCTCTTCCCAGCGGTATGAAAACTGTGAAACACAATGTTTTCATATGTTACATATATTATACAACTAGTAAATGGATATAACAACAATTTCTTCATGTTACACGTACCGTCAGTTGAGGAGTTTTACCCATGTACCAATCATCAACTAGTTGGTTGTATGAATCACCCATTTTCTGTGTATAAAAGTCATTTATATACATAAACTTATTAATCTGCTACACATTAATATGATGATAATATATGTACACAATGTTACCACTTATGCATATGTGTTACTCCATTTTTCAACATATGAAGAACATATCCCTAGTTACACATAATATTTGCGAATCACATAACATATACTTCGACTATTTTGTTAGTACACATATATGTTAGTGTTGTATGTGTACATATGACATCATACAAAAAATTTCTAAAACATTAGTATGCAAAAATACCTGAGATGAAGTACCAGCCCCACTGTTTTGAAGATGTTTCCTCATGTGAGGCTTAATTGCCATTCTCTTTTTTCTTGCCATTGATTTTCTATTGTCAATACACTAGTAAAATTAGTTTTGTTGCCAAATTGGTAAGTACCCTTTGTATCTATAATCAGTACATATAATGGTATAACAAATTGTGTTTCCTATTACATAATATTCACCTTTACCATATACATCATACATTTATGTTCCAAGACAATTAACACACAGTAAAACACAGTAATACATATATTTATTTCCATAGTCAATATCTGTGTGTGTATGGAGTCTAACTACTACACACAATCTGTGTGTGTATGGAGTCTAACTACTACACACAGTAATACATATATTTATGTTCCAAGACAATTAACACACAGTAAACACAGTAATATTAATGTGCACATACTATATGTATTACACACGATCAACAGTGAGATACACTACTCACATCTGCATGAACACAACCGATTTCAACATCATTTGCTATACATTAATGACAAATAGTTAACATTATATGTAATATGTTTTGGAACATTCAGAAACACACACTATCAATTAGTCAAATGCCACATCCAAAAACACAAACAAAACTTCAAAATATTGTATATCTCAGCTTCTATGTAAATGTGATACACACAAATATGTACATATTATCTATTCAGATACCTAATCCATACATGCAACAGCTTCTTATATATGCTATGAACATTAACAACATTCGAACTACTTATATGTACACACACACTAGAAATTAGTCGATTCCACATCCAGAAACACAAACACAACTTCATAATATTATGAATCTCAGCTTCTTATGTACATGTCATACACACAAATATGTACATATTATCTATTCAGATACCTAATCCATACATGCAACAACTTCTTAAATATGCTACGAGCATTAACATCATTCGAACTATGTATATGTACACACACTAGCAATTAGTCGATTCAACATCCAAAACACAAAAACTTGAATCACATACCTTCTTTGTTTACAGGATTTACAGTGTATTGGTAAAATTTAGGTCTTCCTCACTGAAATCATGAAATCGATTAGTTAAAAATCAATTCTTTGCATACTACCTACATCATCTTCTTCAATACGCTACTCCATTTAAACCGAATACATAAAACGAAGAAGATATGGTAAAAGAAGAGAACTCGGAACCCAGAACACACAGAATCCACAAAACGAAGAAAATAGGGCATAATCGATAAACAGAGTGCAACGCAAACTTACCTGTGTTCTTTAGATCAGAATATGTGAGAGATCGATGATATGAACAGACTCGAAATGGCAACAGCGGTAGATAGTTCGAACTCGCTGTGGGAGAGACGACAATGGCGATATTCGTCAATGGAAGTCGTCGACCGTTCGAAGGAAAAAGCAGATGTGAGAGAGTAAGAAACTTTCTCGGGACCCAACTTCCGTTTGATAAGATTGCAGAATCTTCTGAATATCTTCAACCGTGATAGTTTCTTTCTTTTCAATAACCGTACAACCATTTAATTGGAAATTTATTTTAAATTAATTATAGCAACTAAATAACCCACTACCTATAATTAAGGAACTCCTATTTATTTTATCTTTTTTTTTCAATTAAATTTAGTCAGGGCCTAGTTTGTTTCTAATAAACCAAAAGTGCCCTAATGGCTAAATATTCTCTTAAAAGAAACTGAGGCGTACTTTAGCGTTAGGCGCACTAAAAACCCTTCGTTGTTCTCTCCCTCCCTCCATTGGAGGGCTGCACCACCAAGTTCAGAAGCCTGTGACCTTTCTTCTCTTCACTTATCTCACTCGTCAGAGAGCTTACCCGCATCTTAATGGCACCACATCGGATTGATCGTCGAGATCTATGGAAGACTAAGGCACGCATCCTTCAGCTTCAACTCAGGGAGAGATTCAGAGTTGCCGTTGATCGCGGCCTTCGACGACCGAAGTTCTCCGACGATGGTTACTTACCGTCAACGATGACACGGTTGATCCACAAGTTTCGCAGTTTCCGACGAGACTCGTTCGCGTCCTCTTCCGCATTCTATCGCAGAAGAGGTAGCCACTGTTTTCGATTATTAGTTAGAAAAATTAAGTTCATTTGCAATCATGTTTGGTGGTTACTATAATATTGTTCATGGTCCTATTTCAGTCAGAATTAAGCATCTAGATGGACTTTAGACCTTGTATTTGCAATTCATGTTGGTTATACTTTTAAGCTGCAATTAACTTGGTGATGAGAGTCATGAGACTGATGATTATTAGTACTAACAAATTGGGAAGAAATAATAAAGTAGCAGTTTGAGTGAAAAAAAATGGTGAAAGGCACACATGAAGGAGTTAATGGAAGAAGCTTGGGCATGACACAAGGAATAACTAGTGTAATTGGGATCTGAACATTCTATTGCCGTGTTGCAATGTTTAGGCTTTATTGTATCATCACTAACAAATCATTATGACATAAATTATAATAGTTTTTTAAATTAAGTTGACTCAAAATTTGTGTTTTTATGCTTAATTAACCATGACTTGGATTGCAATAATTTTGTTTGTTAAGTTGAGTAAAATCTGTAAATTTCGTGCTGGATACTTTACTCTTCTTCCGTTTGCTTCTTTTGAAGTAACAAAAAAAACCTAAAACAGATGTCATCCTCTTCACTTCTCAGTTCTCGCCTTAGATGATGTCACAAAATCCCTCCAATAAGCACTGATATTTGACATATTGTTTCTTTGTCATACTATAAGTGCTGGAGGGTTGTGATATTGAACTCAACGCTATGATATATTGTAATTGTGATGTTGTATGTTGAATAGTGTAGCACAATTTGTTGTTGTTTGAATAGCTTAGAACAATTAGGATATCGTACTCTTGTGTTTACTTGGTTGGTTGTGACAAATCCTTACATCTTAAGATGATTCTGTGGTTTGAATTTCCTGGAAATAATGATAAGAAATGATTTGTTATACCATAATTGATTTCTTATCATCATTTGAACTTTTGATACTCACTTTTCAGATTGGCTGGTTGAAACCTTGATTTCTGCAATTGTGTGCAGTGAATAAAGATATTTTTGCAGCAGAAGATTCGGCAATTGTTCGCATGATGCAGGCTTTGGCAGTTCCAGTTATTGGAAATGTTTGCCATGTATTCATGCGTGGGTTTAACCGGTTTCAGGTAATAATTTTATTGCCTTCACCGTATAAACAGTTTTAAAAAAAATGCTGGCTGCATACTTGCATCTTCCAGGCAATAATTTATGTCATGGAACAGGTTTATGGAGCAGAAAAACTGTATCAGGCAGTGCTGCACAGACCTAAAGACAAACCACTTATTACAGTAAGTTGTTTGTAATTCAAAAATAGTAACATGTTTATCGACTGGATGTCTTATATCTGGATCACGTCATACCAATTGCAGGTCAGCAATCATGTTGCTTCTATAGATGATCCACTAGTTATTGCTGCATTGCTTCCGCCACGTGTTCTTATGGATGCTCGTGACTTAAGGTGGACCCTGTGTGCGACTGATCGGTGTTTCAAGAATCCAGTTACTTCTGCTTTTTTCCGATCTGTAAAAGTTTTGCCAGTTGCTCGTGGTGATGGGATTTATCAAAAGGTGCTTATGTCTTACTGCACTTACTTGTTTCTTTATATTTAATCAAGAGAAATTATTATTGATTCATAGTGTTTTGGCCTTATGCAGGGGCTTGATTTAGCTATTTCAAAGTTAAACAATGGGGGTTGGGTTCATATCTTTCCCGAAGGTAGTCGTTCACGAGATGGTGGGAGGACTATAGGGTCAGCCAAGAGAGGTGTATCAAGGTAAATAATGTCTGAATGTCTGTGTGGTCATACCCGGCCACTTAAAATTGTCTTCCTTTTGCATTGGTTAACCTTAGTTTCTTGGTTGATGGACTGCATGTTTAACCTTTCTTTCTTGATTAATCGACTGCAATGTTCAACTTGATTAAAACCTGCTTGTTATCATAGTTTTTTTTTTTTTTGAATTGCTGACAACTTGTAGTTATAAACTAGAATGTATGCAACCTAAGAGGCTTTCTATGGTTGTACTGTTCTACCAGTTATATTACAGATATTAATCAAAATACTTATGTGCAGTGAATATTGAAAAAGGATTAGGTACTTATCTAGCATAGAAATGTGAAACAAGTAGATTTGAGCTAGATTGTGCAATGGTTTTAACCCTTATAAGTAAATGAAATCAGTTTTTCTCCATTGATTTTTCATAAGCAGTTCGTTCTGGTACCAAATTCTACAAACTTTAGATCTATAGTTCCTTACAGCAAAGCACGTATTAGTAATAAGTTACTTGTAGATATTATCTTGTAATTCTGTTTAGATCATGATTTGTAGCTATCCTTTACTAGCTTGTGTTGTTACCCTTTATAAATACAAAGCCCTCACAGAAGAGATCTTCAGGGATTCAGGAACGTCTTATAGAAAGCTGGGCTTCTTTTTTTTCCCAATTTTTTGGTGATTTTAATTTGTCTATTCTCTCTTACAGGTTGGTCCTGGATTCGGATAATATTCCTATGGCTGTCCCTTTTGTACATACTGGAATGCAGGATATTATGCCGATTGGAGCTAACTTTCCGAGGATAGGAAAAACTGTAAGCATTCAGCTTGGTCATGACAAATATCAGTCAAGATTTTGTTGTTATCCTTTTTTTTCTTTTTTTTCCGTGCTCTATTGCAAAGCTTGGTCATGGTAGTACCAATTTTTACATGACAGTTAATATCAGATTGTATCTCTAAAATGTAGGTGACAGTTCTCATTGGTGATCCTATCCAATTTGAGGACTTGTTCAATTTAGAACGCAAAGGGCTTGCTTCAAGAGAAAACTTGTACGATGCCATCTCTTCAAGGATTGGGAATTCCTTGCAACAATTGAAGGCCCAAGTAGACAAACTGGCACAAGACGAGCAAACACTTGAAGCGAGGAACTCTACCTCACATGATTCTTTTCCAGCAGCTCGAATTCTGCAACAATCTGATTGGGACTTTTTCGGGATAGACAGCTCTCAAGGCAGTCCCTCACTAGAAAAAGGAGAGCAGACCCGAGAACAACGAACCTTCTCACAAGAAGGAACCTCGTCAGACAAGCATTACAAAGCAGGATACTCATATGTAGGCGGATTTGTATCCAGAATCCGCGGTTTTACAGACTCTACAGAACTAATTGGCTTTGCAGCCAAAGGTTTGTATACGAGTTCAAGGGAGAAATCTGTAAATATTCAAGAAGTTAGTCCCTTGAAGGCTTGGAAACAATTTTGGGAAGCTAATGTGTCAAGGTCATGGAACTATGATTATGCTAATGTAAATATAGCTTAGATGCTAACTTGTATTCCCTACAAATTCACAGCTTAGCGCCTCAATGATGTATCCCAAGAGGAGAAATACTTAAAGAGTGGTTGGAGAGGCTTTTCATTTAGGGAATATGGAAGACTAGACCAATACTCAGTTGGTCTAGTGGGATGTGGTGCTAGACTCCTTAAGTGGTTAGTCTGGAGATTCGAGTTCGAATCCTCCCGGCAGCATGTATGGAAAAACTGATATTGGGAGGGTATCCCCCAGCAATGGGCCACGATTTACTACCCGATCCGGACGTAGATCGGCAAAGCCGATCGAACCGGGTGTTCTAATTACCTCTTCAAAAAAAATATGGAAGACTAGACTTGTCCATTGTGTACAGGCAATGAGAAGGGCCGAGAAGAATCGATGGATAAGATGAAAGAGTTTGTAGGGTAAAGGGGACAATGTCACCAAACAATCATATCAAGAGAGTGCAAGTAAATAATACCAGGTTAATAAAGTCACAAAGTGTGATTATATTCACTGGAAAGCTTTTTCAAAATTGCACATAAAACCATCATTATTTCAAAGAATTTTAGAAAATCACCCCTCAAATAATCATGCCCTTATTTGAGAAAAAGTGTAAGATGTTCAAAAATACTTAATATGTTTCTTGGATTATAATTAAAAGCATTTTGATCCTTAGACTCTATTAAAAGGATTTACAAAGATAAACAAGTATAGACATAATTTCCTAAACAATGATCAAATGTAATTTTGGTTAAGATTGATAGTTTCACATGCACCCGAATGATACCGAATCACCCAATTAGAAAAAGTGGGTGAAAATCCGAAAAAGACGGGTGATGGGTGCAAGACATTCACTCATCACCCAACCGGAAAATATCTTAAAATTTGCATATTTAGTCTAAAAAACACAAAAAAATATAACAATATATTGTTGTTTATATTAAAATATCACATTAAAAATAGTAATTATAACTTATTTATTAATATTATTGGAATTAAAAAACTACATGTGGCAAAAATACTTTAAAAATACATTATAATTTAACAATATTCATAGCTTTGAATCACATGCGGACAAACTCAAACTACACACTTACCCGATAGGTGACGGATGGATGTACCCGATAAATTTAATGGGTAGGTGATGGAAGTGTTGCACTCACCTATCACCAACCCATAGCCGGTCTTAATTCTAGTTATTGGCTCCACAAGGACGCATGTCGAATTGAAATTATTGAGAAAAAAATTATAATTTTATATATGTTGTGCGTTTGTTCCCGTTTAGTAGGACGACCCATTGTTGGTTCTAATCCTCTTTAACCTTTTGTTATAAACAGACACATTATCTTGGAAGAACTAATAACGTGGGTTGTTTTTTTTTTTGTAAATAGAAACCTAATTTACAGTGGTTTCATCTTTTATGTAATAACTCAAAATGATTTGTGCTCTTTTTTTGTTTTTTCTCCTTCCCTCTTCCACGCTGATATGATTCGAAAACCACGTTCCCTGTTGCGCAAACTTCAAACAAATTACATACAAACAAGGAGGGAAGGAGAGAGAGACAAAGAAGATGGCCGACGAAGACACTCAGGAGGTAGAGCTCAGCCCAAAGCAGAAGACAGAGATTGCAAAATGGTTCCTTCTGAACGCTCCGGCCGGCGAAATTAAATACGTTGCCAGAGGTGATTCTTAAAAACGCCATTCTTCTTCCTCTTCTCATAGATCTACTATTTCTCGTCTGAAACAATGTGCGTTACTGTCGAATGGCCTTTTTCTCAAAAAACCAATTGTTTAGGGTTTTTGCTTTTCTCGTTTCGTTCCGTTGTCTTGTAGATATCAAGACGATTTTGGCGGATGATGATGTGTATAATCAGGCTGCAATGGAATCATTTCCCGAGTACAACAAATCTCATATGCTTTGCCTTGAAATGTCGAACAGAACCGGTGATGTAAGTATTTAGATCTGAACGTCCTTTGGATTGAAAATTTCGTGTTTGGTATTTTATTACTTCCAATGTAATCATTTCTGATCGCACGCTTTTTCGTTCGTTGGAAAATTAGGGTTTCCTCGTTTGACGCATGTGCATTTGAATCTAATGTAGTTTATGCAGATAATTTAACCTGATTAATGGAGAAGTTTTGATAACAAAAATTGTAAGTAGTCTCAGGTGTAGGGAGTATGAGTAATATTTTATCAGATGCCTGTTGTGAGGAAGTTTGATCGAAATGGAAAATATATGTTTGCGTATAATCTACTAGAAATCTGAAGGTTGATTTATTCAGACGATTTTAACTTTTTCAATGTGCGGTGGTGGTGGAAGTTTTGGCATGTTAATTTTTTGTGTATACATGAATTTGTAACTTTTTGCTTAACAGAAAGTGACATTTGCTTTGTTCTATTCTAGCTCATCCACTTTAATTTTGGTTGTGTTATGCATTATTGATTGATCACATTTGACAATAGAACTTTGATGATTTTACACCAGAATATGCAATGCAACATCTCTTTCATGCTTTATTTTTCACGTTGACACTTCAGATTCTAGTTAATTTTTGGGATGGCTTTAGCATAAAACTTATCAGTTATCTTCTAAGCCATTTCTTGTAATTGGAAATTATGTAACTTTGGTGAAGGGTAATCTAGAACTTTTTAATTAAGCCTTTTAAATTGGGCATAACCTTGCTTGCTGCTTGCATGCATTGTGGATTAGGTGATTGTTACATCTTTTGGTGAGATTAATGAGAATGAATATCTCGATCCTAGGACCGCACAAGTTGCTACCATTGATCATGTCAAACAAGTAAGTCTGATTTTCAACAACTCTTTCTTCTTTCCTTTGGGTATTATCTGTTGATTTTCTATGCGAGATAATACATCTAAACATCCCATTAAGTTTTTTGACATGTGTTGCTGCTATCCAAATTTTATGCTGGTGATGAAATCAGCTGGATGTTCTATGAGGATTGTTAAATGTGGATATCCTAAGGAAATAAATGTTCTATTCAACAAAATCTATCTATATGTTCTATAAGATGAATATCAGAAAGAAAGGAATTTACATTATATGTTGTGTTTAATGATATTGTATTCATCTACTAATAACTTGTCTTCTTGTACTTAAATATAGCTTTCCTCTTATTGATTTTTTTATACTTGGGAGATTGTCTTATTGTTTTGTTACATGAATTTGTACTTGTGAATTTACTTACCTATTTATTTGTCCCCTTTTGTCATACTTCTATAGTTGCTTTAATTTTCACACTTTGTTTTATTACTATGACTTGCTAAACTGATTCAGGTTTGTACAGCCGTGAGAGTCGCCACTGATGAGGAACTTCCATCTCCTTATATTGAAGGATTTAGGTATTTTTTAATACAATATTTGGTGCTTAATATAACCTTTAAAACGAGGCTCTGTAATTCATATAGCTGCATAAGAATCTGACCAATGAACTTTCTGGTTGAATGTATTAGGTCAACCTTTGTTTGTGTTTGATTTTACATTATCACATGTCTGCAAGGAAATATAGTTTTGTATTCTCTTGTGTTATGTCTTACCCAGTGAACCCAGTGCATAATCAAAAGTCTAAATTTTGTAAGAATGTCAAAAGAGCCTTTTCAAGTTTCTATGACATTTTCAAGGATTGCTTGTGTTTTGTCAATGGCAATTGGCAAACTCAGATTTCTCTTGGACCTTTATTTCTTACTATTCATGGAATATGAATTTACTGCATTTTACATTAAAGCTCAATACTTCTGACCTGGTCGTGCTTTTAGCTGTTGTAATACATGGATTCAA
Source organism: Fagopyrum esculentum (assembly GCA_033239045.1). Lineage (NCBI taxonomy): Eukaryota > Viridiplantae > Streptophyta > Magnoliopsida > Caryophyllales > Polygonaceae > Fagopyrum > Fagopyrum esculentum. The sequence continues at coordinate 33,892,838 of BSUD01000004.1, read as the reverse complement.
TTAATTTTTTGTTTTGTGGAAGATGTGCATTAGACGAAGAATTTATGAAATATGTCATCGAAGCTTATCCCAAAGGCATATCTTCTGTTTACTGTGTGAACGGGAAGGATGTCGAAGGACCTGGATTTGATTTTGAGTTTGTTGTGGTAATTTCTGCTGCCAGACATAGCCCTCAAAATTTTGCGTAAGTTTATAAACTAAATGAAGTTCCTAACTCCTGTTATTGTTCTTATACTATGGTCCACCACTCCACCCTTGATCTTGAGAATTTTCTTCTTTGTCAAGTCAACCAAATGAATTTGCCAACTTTTTTCATACATAAGAACAAGGTTCAGATGTCTTTATTTAATTCACACTTTTGTCAGTTGGAATCACATTTATTAGTTGATTATCTTGTTTTCTCGATAATATAATAACTGACATGATTACTAAATGATTATATTTTATATGCAAGCAATGGAAGTTGGAGATCTATTTGGAACATTGAGTTTAAGGATGAGGAACAAACTGTGGAAGTAAAAGGAAAAATGCAGGTAACTGAGTGATCTCAAGACTTTGTTGATGAACAACAGGGTATTTTGAGATTATCTAAGCATTTTCAACATAGCATACCGAAAGTTCTAAGTTAAACGGGATTTCATCGACGTCTTTATGTAATTGCTTTAGGTTGGGGCTCATTATTTTGAAGAAGGGAATGTGCAATTAGACTCAGACTACGAGTGCCATGACTCCACAATATTTCAGGTAGGTAATGAAAAACATTTTTTTGTGTGATGATCATCTAGTCACTCTGTATATCCAATAACTATTCGTGAATGACTATACTGAATTTATGTATTTGTGTTTAGTCTCCAGAAGATTTGGCAGTTACCATAACAAACATCATTCGCCACCATGAAACAGAATACTTGACATCTCTTGAGGTAGTCTGCGTAACCAAAACTTGTATTTACGCAATTCTTCAACAGATTATGATGTTGTGACTTCTGAACCGATGCATATATTAGGTATCATATGTGAATTTGCCAGACACCACTTTCAAGGTATTCAATCTATCCACTTACATACGTACACTCGCAAACAGTGTAATGTTGTTAGCCTTGTCTCGTTGTTGAACCAATTGTGATGGGCAGGAACTTCGAAGAAAGCTTCCGGTCACGCGTACCTTATTTCCATGGCACAACGCTCTGCAAACCAGCCTGACAAGGGATATCACAAGCGAACTTGGACATGGGAAGTGAAAAATAATCGTCAAGATGTTCAATTTTTGGAATGTATGCATTGCATGTTTCAGTTTTCTGGTGTTTGATGATTTTTTTTTTGTTGTAAATGGACTTTGATTGTGATGTGGTTGCACGTAGCAGATTGGTAAACATTCATAGAGCAATCAGTTCTAATCTAAAAATCTTTCTTAGAACTTCTCTATGGGAAGATTTGATTTCAAAGAGCTATAACTAAATATTTATTATTGGATAAGTTGGCTTGGCGTTTTATTTTTCTACGAGTAGTCTTTCAACACAAGAAGAGTTAATCGCGTCATTAAGGATCCTCGATCAAAGTCATCAAACATAACTGGGAGAATGCAATAAAAAAAATCATTCAAATTGCAATCAGTGAAAGTGTGAGGTTTCCACTAATCTTTCCCGAGTCAATGTTAATCAACTATACCACTAAAAAAGAGTGTTTAACATTGATTTCCCTCTTTCAAATTGCAATTAGTAGAGATGAGATATCTCCACTAATCTTGTCCGAGTTAGTGCTAATAAATGCGGGGTGTATCATGAAAATAATTATTTGACACTAATTAGGGATTGATCCTAAGAATTTTTTTAATAAATATAGTCATCATTAATACATAATTAATAATTTAATCAAGTAAAAACCTTAAAAATATCTACGTTTTGTCTATGTTTTGCTCTTGATAAGGATACATATAATTGGCCTTATTGCGTAAGTATAAGCATACTCGTTCGAGCGTTTGTCCATGGGCTTTATTAATAGTCATTACAAAACATAACTTTAACAGAAGTTGCTTTCTTTGAAAGGAAAATGGTTCTTTTATGTTTCATGGTCGTAATGAGATTCTTGGAATCAATGCTTGTTCTCCTTTATAATATCATGTTGTTATTTCACAGTGAATTAAATTTCTATTTAACGTTTTGCATAGTAATATGTATCGTTGCATAGGCCATTAGGTAGGTCGACGTTCCTTAGTAAGATAATTAAACAATTTTAATTAACACAAGATTATGCTGACTTATGCCAAGAGGGCACAAAGTGTTGAGAAATTCAGTAGGATATATGCTATTATTGTCATCTATTATGGAGTCAAAGCTAGTATATATTCTTTAAGGGCTTGTAATTTCCGTTAATGACAGGTTTTCATGCTATATTTTTAGAAGTATTTTTTGTGTGTTTTTAACTTTGTTTTGCATGGTTTGGATGTCTTGAGGTACTTTGGTTTAAAAAGGAGCTCATAAAACAAAGAAAGGAGGAAAACAAGCACCGATATAAAGTCAATAGAGTTAAAGAAATTCCAATGAGTCGAACAAAGAAGAAGGTTGAACTCGAGCAAAGAAGCCAAGGAAAAATTGACTCACTCCGAATAGGACTATGGGGTGCACTCTTGCTCCGCCCGGGAGTCGTGTTCCTACTGCGTCCAAGATTCTTGTTCTTGTTTAACTTGGAAGTCTCATTGGTAATGCGAGTTAAATGCCATTTGCCCAATCAAGTTTCATGAAAATATTAGTAAAACAGAAAGGCCTTGAAATTTAGCCCAATATATTCAGTGAATGGTAAGTTATATTTTACGAATATTATAAGCACAACAGCCGGGGATGCGTTAGAGCACAAAACCCTAATTCATCATTTTTGGGCTTCCGCATATAAATATCCTCTTCGGCGGTTCCTCCACTTGAGCATTTGAGGGCGGAAGTTATCATCGCCGTTGAAGCTTCGAGACCCTAAACTCGTCCACTATTATTCGCTAGCGCAAATGCTTTCTAATTTCAGCTTTCAATTTTGTCGTCACCTTTTCAATGTGGTTTTGCTATCGATATTATGGTTCTTCTACTACTCTGAGAATCGATTATACAATGTCAACCTAACTGAATCGATTATGTTTCAATACCGTCAAGCAACTGGCTTTTATGTTTTTGATTTGATTAAATCGTTTCTTCATTCTCAACCTGATCCCCCATTTTCATGATCTGGTATGATGCAATTTAGCCAAATCTGTAATATCTGTGCTCCTTGTGGCATTTATCACTAAGCACATTTTTTATGTGCCTTAAGTGAGATGCGCCAGGTAGAAGTGCATTTATGTGATGAAACAAAACTGAGATGAGGTTTCTAATGGCTGACCAGATAATTTTCAATTCTTTTTTCTTCTAGTCTTTCAAAATCTTTGGGTACTCTGATACCAGTGATTAATCTAATCAGCTCAATGGTTACTTGTGTGTAATTCTGGTTCCATTCAAGGCATTAGGCAGCATATTTTCAGTCATAGTTTTGCTGTCACATGGATTTTAGAAGGAATTATCTGATATGCTTCTTGGTATGTCATTTTTAAAGCATGTTGTTGACTAGTAACTGATTAGTGCATTCATATGGAGAGTTGAAGAGACATAAAGGGCATTGATCATTTGCTGATCAGCCAAGAGATTTATTAACATTAATGGGAAATGTTCAAATTTCATGTGCTATTACAAAATTGTTTTGCTTAGAGAGACTTGCTGCCAGTTATCAGCAAAAAATGTCACATCTGTTAGTACTGTCAATGGATGCAAAATCCCCCAACAAATGAAGATTGTCTTAGTGCCATTAGTTGATTACTGTCTACAAATATAAACACTACATATGTCCTATCTTTTTAATAAGGGTTTTTATTGATATTACTGTTTGTAAATTATAAAGAAATGAGCTTTTGTGTGGTTTTTATGAAAGTATGCAGTTGTTTCTTACCAAAAAAAATGAAAGTATGCAGTTGTTGGAGTATAATTCCGTTCATAAACCATATTTTAATTTTCTTTTGTATGTTAGACAAGTTGGTCAAATTTCAAAAGGAAGAAACCAAACCCCTCAATTATATGGTAATAATTTTCAAAGGAATAACAGAGAGGGGGATATCATTCCTTGATTTGCTTCCTTGATGATGACAGCATCCAGCAGGTCACAGCTCACAACCAACACACAAGACAAACCATAAACTTTGTCCTATATTGAATTATTATCTGCCATAATCTCCGCAAAACGACACGTCTGAGGAAAAATCTGATACTGATCATTATCGCAAGAATTTTAAATTGATGCATGTTTGTCATGCTCTTCAGAGAGTACTGTTTTCAGACCCAATAAGCTGCAAGAGAAAAATCAAGGAAACATATCATCCACTTAAGGAGATGGCTGAGAGCAAAGCTGAACCCTCATACCACCATAGCTTGGTTGTGGAGAATCCACAAGAACCCGATACAAAGGCTGGCCAGAATGACGAGAAGAAGACGAAGCGTGTCGAATCTTTGGATATTTTCAGAGGCCTCACCGTTGCTGTATCATTCACTTCTGTACTCTGAATTTTTTACGCATGTTTTGATTTTCTTTCTCAATCTTATCCTGGATTGAATTGTCTTACCAAAAGCTCACTGTAGTACCTACTGTACCTATGTGGGTGGGTTGTTGAAATTACTTTACTTTGCTGGACTTTTGAACAGATATCCACCAAGTTGGAGCATGTTAGTAATCTAATTTTTGTACAGTATATTACATGTACTATTAACCACCCTTATTTAGGTTTATTTGTGCTAAACCACAGTTCGTCTTAAAATTTTAATCGAGGATGGTTAAAAGAATATTTTAAGATTAAAGTTGGTTTTGTGCAATGCATCTTTGTACATGAGAACACTGAGTTCAAATTATCAGAAAATGGTGTGTTGGGGTTCGAAATTTCCAACACAGTTTTTTTGGGTGCAATGCAAAAATATCTCCTGCATTATTAAGCATAGGAAACAAAATAGTGTGCATAATTTCAGATGATAAAACAAGTGCATAATTTTTACTTCCCAAATAGTTTGTAGTATTCTTCATGTGCTTAATTTTTTTCCTTCATGGGCATGACATTGGTTGATGCTGTAGATGATGATTTTGGTTGATGATGCTGGAGGAGAGTGGCCAGTTATCGCACACGCCCCGTGGAACGGATGCAATCTTGCTGATTTTGTCATGCCCTTCTTCTTGTTCATAGTGGGGATGGCAATTCCTCTTGCTTTAAAGGTGTCTTTATATTCAAACCCTTGGAACCTGCAAAATTCTATGTTTGATATCTAGTGTTAAAAATTTCATATTCTTGTTTTTCTTGCAGAGGATTACAAACTGGCCCACTGGTCTCAGGAAGGTGATATTTCGAACTCTTAAACTTCTATTCTGGGGTATCCTATTACAAGGTTCTCACTTCTCATCCTACTATTCAACTTTTGTCACCTTTTTTTGTTGGTTTTATTGTTCTTTTGAGTTCATCTTTGTTCTTCTGCTTCTGTGTTCTTTGAAGGTGGATATTCTCATGCTCCTGATGACCTAAGTTATGGAGTTAACATGAAAAGAGTAAGATGGTGTGGAATACTCCAGGTACTATTTTCAAATGTTAGACATAATATCTGAAACCAAGTTTTGCATATCAGTTCAAACTCCAATACTTTACTTTCTCTGTGAACCTCTCCTTAGAGGATAGCTTTGGCATATTTGATAGTATCCTTGTTAGAGATTGCAAATAAAAACGCCCGAGGCAATAGACAACCACTCTGCCACATTTCCGTATTCAAGTTATACTTCTGTCAATGGTAAGCACATAATGTTCAAGTTATATACTTCTATGACGTTATAAAAAATTCTTCTTTCTAAACAATTTCGATTCCCCTCTGAATGTCTAGGGTAGCTGGACTAGGCGTGCTTGTCATCTACTTGTCGGTGCTCTATGGAACTTATGTTCCAGACTGGAACTTCACCGTGCTCGACAAAACTAATCCTGATTATGGAAAGCAGTTTATTGTAAGTCTCTCATATAAAAAGCTGCTCTAAGAAATCATCTTGTTTGCCGTTAATGTGAACGATATGCATTTACTCAGGTGGCTTGTGATGCAAGGGGAAAGCTGGACCCTCCATGTAATGCAGCAGGGTATGTTGATAGAGTAGTTCTTGGCATCAATCACATGTATCATAAGCCTGCATGGAGGAGATCTAAGGCGAGTTCTGTATAAACAAAGGGTTAAATAAGTTTTTTTTTATAGGCTTTTGTTTTGTAGACCCTTCTGATTTTACGCTATATATAATTTTCTCCTAATGAAAGAATTATTACTAAATGAATTTATGCTACGAGTACCCTTAATAGAGGAATAAGTGGTAAAAGGCCTAACTCATGTATCTTAAATGTATCTTAAATGAACTTGTACTAGACCTTATAATAGTTTGATCTAACTCATGTTAACTCAATTTATCCCATATTCCCATGGGAATGATTTCTAAATTGTTCAGGCTTGCACAGCCAATTCTCCCTACGAAGGCCCCCTTCGGAGCGATGCTCCATCTTGGTGCCATGCGCCCTTCGAACCAGAAGGAATTCTAAGGTGATATATACTCTTCCTAGTTTTTTTGACGTTTAAGTGCATTCAAAGTATTCGTCCTGAGGCTCCTTTGACGGGAAGTCATGTTGAATTGCAGCTCAATATCAGCTATTCTTTCAACAGTCATTGGATCACATTTTGGGCACGTTCTAATTCATATAAAGGTGATACTCACACTTGAAGAAAGATTGCAATATTCATGCTTGAAATTTGTTAATGAAATTATTGCTGCAGGATCATTCCAGGAGACTGAGACACTGGTCCTTGATCGGCCTGACACTCCTTGTACTCGGAATTATCCTCCATTTCACAAATGGTGAGCTCTTAACTTCATACACGCCCCCAACTTGTACTCGGTTTTTCCTAACACTTGTTCTTGTTTTGAAACAGCAATTCCTTTGAACAAGCAGCTGTACTCTTTCAGCTATGTTTGCGTCACATCCGGTGCAGCAGCCTTAGTTTTCTCAGCCTTGTATGTTTTGGTACGTACATCCGTGCCAAATCTCTTCATTTCTACACAGACATTGGTTTGAATCGCGCAATTTTGTTGACAGGTTGACGTGGTGGGGTTAGAGTACCTGTTTTTGCCGTTGAAGTGGATTGGCATGAATGCAATGCTCGTATATGTAATGGCAGCTGAAGGGATCTTTGCCGGGTTTGTAAATGGATGGTACTATGAAGATCCTCACAATACACTGGTAATACGACTATGAAACATATCATATCCTGATTCTTCTATAATGATTAAACAGCGATGTGATTGTATTTGGTATAGGTGCATTGGATTCAGAAACATATATTCATCAAAGTATGGCATTCAACAAGAGTTGGTATTCTACTCTATGTCATCTTTGCGGAGATCCTCTTTTGGGCTATTGTTGCCGGCGTTCTTCATTGGATGCGTGTTTATTGGAAGCTCTAAGGGACAGTATGACGATTTCTATACCTGGATTCAGCTCGTATTTTTCCAGTCCACCATAGAAAAGTCTGATGTTGTTGGTTCGTTCTTGGAAGATCTTTATGTTGATTCTTGTTCTTGATATTCTCTTCACCCCAGTTCAAACCTCTCCCACCGAGCAAGGAGATCGATGGCTGAGATCAAAGCTGAACCCAGAGACCACCGGAGCTTGACTGTGGAGGAACCACAAGAGCCCGATGCTCACAATATCTCTGGACATTTTCAGAGGCCTCACTGTTGTATCACTCTCTTCTACTCTCTAACTTGTCATTTGCTCCCACATTCAGGTTTTCAATCATATAAGCTTAGAGTTCTTTTAATGGAATGATTCTGAGAATCATTTTCGGTAATGGAATGATTCCGAGGCCATAAAAAATATATTTGTTTAGAATTCTTTTAACGCATGAAAAGCTCATCATTTCCATTTTTCCTTGAGGCTATTCGAATTCTATTCTATTTTTATTCCACCGCTCCAATCAAACGGGCTGTTAGTGTTAACCACCCTTATATATAGCCTCTTTTTTTTTGGTTAGAATGAGATTCATTGGTTTTCGGTGCATCTCAACGCATTTTTATTAATTGAAAAAAAGACTAATTATTCATCACACGGGATAGCCCGACCCTTTACCGTCAAGTAAAAGATCAACTACACCCTCCGGCGGGTCACTCAATACATTCAGTCCAATCGGAAAGTTCAAAGCAAATTTAGCTAAATAATCCGCTACCCTATTCGCCTCACGGTAGGCATGACGAAACTGGATATTCCAGTCTCTTTTCCATAAGTCTTGACACGTACGTGTCAGACTAGCAAGAGGATGGTGCGGGGCCAATATTTTATTGAGAAGTTGGATAGCCAATTGGGAGTCAGACTCAACAATAACCGATCGGTATCCAAATTCCCATGCAAGCTTAAGGCCATGTACAATCCCCATAACTCAGTCATGGGAACGGTACATATGCCTAAGTTTGCTCCGAAACCTCTCACTCACTCTCCTGAGCTACTTCTTACCACACCAGCCGCACTCGACCACCCTTCTTTGTTCTTGCCACCATTGGTATTGACCTTAACGAATCCAGGGGGAGGCGGATCCCATGCCACGTTGACTGAGACTCTCGATCTCTCTCTTGAATCCTTGTTGCTCCTCCAGATTTTCACGTACTCTTGGGTTTTGACTTGGACATACCGACTTCTGTTGGATTCGACCCGGTTATTATTGAACACCGTTTCGTTCCTCCATTTCCATATTTCCTACAAGCCTACTGCAAACAATTTCCTCCACAGATACATGTTAGAATCAAAAGCATTAGAGAAAAGATTACCTCTTATCCAGCAAGCAAATGAGGTGTCGAAAAAATCGTTTGCAAAGCGCTCTACTCGAAGCTCCTTCCACAGTCTTTTCGTACGGGGACAATATCACAAGAGATGGTCGACAGTTTCCACAGCTCGATTGCACATAATGTAGATATCGGAAGGACTCATGTGTTTGAGCTTTCTTTCTTTGTTACTAATGATGCCTTCGTTGAGCGTCTTCCATAAGAACAATTTTACTCGCTCTTGATCCCTTAGCTTCCACACATTTGTGAAGATGTTGCCTTCGCCAAGTTGAATATTATTACGAAACTTCAAGTAAAAATTAGCTAAGATTTCTTAAAAAAGTCACAAATTACCTATAGTATACAAAATTAATTTGGATATTTAACATTCAACCAAATTTATGCATATTATATAAAAATCGGAATCATAAAAAAATTGATTACTCGAATGAGATTATGCTTGTGGATGATTAAAAAAATAAAACAAATAAAAAATACGAATATAAAAAATAAATAAAAACATAACCAACTTTTTTAGTCGAATCTGAATTAAAAAATTGAAAAAGAAAACTTTTAAAACTAAAAAAGAAAAAAAAACTCTTAAAAAATGAATATGAAAAATAAAAAGTGAATTAGCTTTTTTTTTTAAATAATATGAATGATAAAAAAAATCTAAATGGATTTTTTTAACAATTACGAAAGATTTTGCAAATCGAATATGCATAAAAACGAATAAGAAAATTTAACAATATCAAATCAA
>BSUD01000004.1:33671779-33883185 GCA_033239045.1 Fagopyrum esculentum | reverse complement strand
AAAATCAAAATATAAAAAAATTGTAGAAAAAACCGAATCTGAATATTAAAAAAAAGAGAAAATGTTTTTTAAAAGTATACTATATCTAAAAAAATACGATGTCGAGAAATTTTTTAATAAGTAACATAAGATTTGCAATTGAATTTTTTAAAAAAAATTAAAAAATTTTTTATCCTGAAATTAAAGAACTTTCTTATGAAAGGTAATAAATTTGAAATCCATGTATGAATAAAATAAGTTTTAATTTAATATTTCTAATTAAAGAACTTTCTTATGAAAGCTAATAAACAAACGCACACCTAAAGAATCTATTTTAATTAATTTAGTATTTTCAATTAAGTTGTTAGTTAGTAAAATTTATGCTGCAATATAATATTTTTAAAACAAAATTAAGTAGCAATAACAAAAAGACTGTTTTTGGTTAAAAAAGATAATACATAAAATATATAATGAAAGCACATAACTAAAAATATATTAAAAAGATTAATGTTAGAAGATTTATAAAATATATTGACGTGATCCTGAGTTGTTATAGATGGTTGCAGATTTGATAACAAACAAAATCGTATTGTTATAACCATAATATACTGAACATGATGAGATGAAATTGTTTTTGTTGAATTGGTATAAAGAGATGGAAAATAATTTAATTTTGAATTAAAATGGTAATTAAAATATGGCAAATCCGTAATTTTCTGTCAAAAATCCTAGATAACAACAGGTGGACCAAATCGGTTGTGCTTTAATAGTATATATTAGATGAGCCAAGCTTAAATATGTCAATACTATTGTACTTCGCTTGTTCGACTCCTATAACACCCCTGACTCTAAACGAAGCCAACATAAATGACGTGAATAATGAAAGATCTGAATATAATAAAAACAAAATGTTTAACACCAAGAGAAGGGTATCTGAAAAAATCAAATCAAAAGAACAACCTTGTAATAGTAACCATGATGAGTACTGAATTGTGCAATGTGCTTGCATTTAAAAATTTAATACTGAATTAGTCATTATATTCATAGTCTTTATTTTTTCAAAAATTAGGAATTTTAATTGGTGAAAATGACCAAATTCATATTTTGTGATATTTTTTTGATGCATTTCCATCTTGAAACCAAGAAAGAATATTCTTAAAGGGAAAATAAAAGCCCCAACCAACAACAATAATCCTTACACTAAGTAAGAAGAAAAAAAACTTTCTTTTTTAAGATATCTGCAGTCAAAACTTCTGACACAAATGATCTTTTTCCTTAATGCACTGTGTAACAAAGTTATATATATATACACACCAGTCTTTTGAGACCCAAAAAGAGCAAACCGACGGCCACCCAACTCCGGCGCCATGAAACCAACAGAGATGGGTGGGAGCTTGGTTGTCGACGTTCCGCAACAACCCGAGATCAAAGTTGTCGCCAAGAAGGAGGCGAGAAAGCGTGTTGAGTCTTTGGATATTTTCAGAGGTCTAGTTGTTGCTGTAAGTATCATTCTCTCTAATTTAAGGTTTCATGGTTAGCCGATGATAATTTTGTAAAATCCGATGGTACAGACGATGATCATGTCCGATGATGCCGGACCCACTTGGCCAATTCTTGCGCACGCGCCATGGAACGGAATCGAAGTAGCTGATTTTGTGATGCCCTTCTTCTTGTTCATCGTCGGGGCGGCTATCCCTCTTGCTTTCAAGGTTCTTTCCTTTTTCTATAATCTTTATTATCTAATTCGATCATATTCTTAATTAATTATACGTTGTTCATGCATCTCAGAGGGTTTCAACCACGCCCATAGCTATCAAGAGAATCGTCACTCGAACTCTCAAACTTATTCTCTGGGGAATCTTCTTACAAGGAGGATTTTTCCATGCTGCTGATGATCAAAGCTATGGAGTTGACTTCACAAGAATCAGATGGTGCGGTATTCTACAGGTAAAATTTTGTTTCAATGGCTTCTTCATCTTCATCCAATTCCTTGCTATTCTTAACTGGCTCATCTTCTTAGAGGATAGCTTTGGCATACTTGGTCGTGTCACTCACAGAGATCGCAATCAAAAAAGCCCGAGGCAACAGACAGCCGCTCGGACATCTCTCCGTATTCAAGCTATACATGTATCACTGGTACGTAAGCGCATACATACATACATATATATTTGCTCAAGTTTATAGGCATCCTTCTAACATCGAAACGACTTATGTCTACGATATCTGTCTCCGGATCAGATCATTTTTTTTCATTTAGCAGTTCTCATGTTGTTGTTTATGTAAACTTGATTTTGTAGGATTGTTGGACTAGCTATACTTATTGTTCACACATCCGTGATCTACGGAACTTACGTTCCGGACTGGGAGTTCACTGTGCTCGACAAAACTAAACCTGATTACGGCAAGATTTATCATGTAAGTCTCTTCAATAGAAACTTAAGAAATGATCTTGCATGATTTTCGTTAACACGACGAATCGCGTTTACTCAGGTTGCCTGTGGTGTGAGGGGGAAACTGGATCCTCCATGTAATGCAGCAGGGTTTGTTGATAGACAAATTCTTGGGATGGGTCACTTGTTTCAGCGTCCGCCGTGGAGAAGATCTAAGGTTTGTACTGCAAGTGCACCCTTTGGAGGGCCTTTTCTGGATAATGCTCCATCTTGGTGCCATGGCCCTTTCGAACCCGAAGGAATTATAAGGTCCGATCCTTTTATACAAACATGTCTGTGTTCTTGAATCTGAGACTCTTGTGACTGAAACTATGTCGTTTTGCAGCTCAATATCCGCCATTCTTTCAACAGTCGCCGGAGCACATTTCGGGCATGTTCTTATTCATATCAAGGTGAGACTCCTACTTTAGGACTATTGTTTGTGTCGAATACTTTATTCAACTCGTTTAAAAACGGTGCAGGATCATTACAAGAGACTTATACACTGGTGCTTGTCGGGTGTGACATTGGTTGTACTCGCAATCATCCTCCATTTCACAAACGGTGAGTCGATCAAAAAAGAGATGACTTCATATATACTTCTACTCGGTGTTTTATAACTTGTGTTCTTGTTCGGAAACAGCAATTACCATCAACAAGCCGCTGTACTCATTCAGCTACGTCTGCGTCACATCCGGGGCAGCAGCCTTGGTTTTCTCAGCCTTTTATGTCTTGGTTGACATATTAGAAATCAAGTACGTTTTCTTGCCATTGAAGTGGATTGGCGTGAACGCGATGCTCGTTTACGCCATGGCAGCTACAGGGATCTTTCCCGGGTTTGTCAACGGATGGTACTATAAAGATCCTACCAATACACTGGTAATAAGAGAGTATCATCATACATTTTGCATCGAGTTTATGATACAAAGTGATGTTTCTAAACAGTGGCGTTGGATTTGTGACAGGTTTATTGGATTCAACAACATGTATTCATCAATGTATGGCATTCAACGAGAGTTGGTATTCTACTGTATGTCATATTTGGGGAGCTTCTCTTTTGGATCGTCATTGCAGGCATTCTTCATTGGAGGAAAATTTATTGGAAGCTTTGAGCACGCTTTTGGTCGTGCTACTGTGTGTTATGTGTTTGTTGCTTTACATTTTGTAGTTTCTTCAATTTGTGGGTTGAATATAAAGTATTACCTTTGTTGGTTCATAAATTCTGCTGACTAATTGAAGTTAAGTGTCAGTGAGAATTGTTAGGGTCGATGCTCACCAATGAAGGAGATAAATGGTAGCACTCTAATTCGGCATTAGATGAATGTGATATCCAGCCAGTTTTGGGCTCTCTGGGCCAGTTTCGCAAACACTTTGACGGATCTATGTATTCACCAATGAAGGAGATAAATGGTAGCACTTCCTCGGGCCCAGAGAGCCCAAAACTGGCCCAATAATACTCAACGTATCATAAGTGACTGGATATAACATACTACAACAAATAACAAATAATAACCTAGGGTTTTAGGATCTTACCAATATAGCACATATTATAGTGATGATCATAACAATGTGTTAGAGCATCTTTGGTTACGTTGGACTCACATCAAGGAGCTACATTATCTCAGTTTACATAATAGATATACAAGAAATTCCTACAATATACAAACTTTGTCAAAGTCCGATATAGACGGAGCGGTAGAGCGGAGGTCGTGTGCATACGAGCGCACATGCGCGTTAGGCCCAAGCCCAACACATAAACCCGATGAGGTTCCATCCTAAAACTAATTGGCAGTAGGAGAGTAGTCAACCGACCTTATATACTAGGCTCGGAGTGTCCCCATCTTTCGATGTGAGACCTTATTATCTCCAACAAACTTATCATAGTTATAATTTTTGTGCAAAAATCAAATGGATTAATCTTCGATTTTCTGAACATTTATGGCCTTCTGTTTCACTTTCTTCCTAATATAAAGGAACCTAACATCAATATGTTTAGTTCTTTCATGATACATGAGATCTTTAAAAATATGTAATGCACTTTGACTATTAGTATTAATAAGAAGAATGTAAGATTTATTTTCAATCTCTTCTAGCAAACCTTTAAGCCAAGTGGCTTCTTTAGCAACTTCAGTTGCTACCATATATTCGGCTTTTTTGAATATAAGGAAACCATTGAATGTTGATGTTCCTAAAACCTGCCTGCAAGTATGACGGGGACAGTTGTATTATATTGAGTGTTGAACTCACAGGTCTACGTATGAATTTGATGTAACAATAGACAATTATGCTAAGTCAAAGTGGGAAAGGAAGAGAAGGGTATGTAAATCTGTTTTGTGAAGGTTTTGTTTTGCAAATAATAAGATGTATAAAGAGATCAATGATTGTTTTATAAAATATATAAAGGAAGCGATAAAAGAAAACATGAATTACCACTATAATGCATTAATAAATAACCATGTATATGAACATCGATCATAGAATATTGCATGTAACTATCAATTATAGCCTTCACCATAGACAAATAAAGATCGTGTTAAACCAACTCGAATATGATTTCACAATCACAACAAGTATAGGAAAAACTCCGGCCATAAGCACTTAGAAATCCAGAAAAGACCAAGAAAAATATACTTTGGTTAGCGTAGAACTAGAAAAGGTCCAAAAACCGGAACTTTCTATGATAATTAGAAATCCTCGAGGTTAAGGTGAAACATTACTCCAACAACCAAGTTCTTTTCAATCGTTCCAACAAAACAAACACGATTGGTAAGCCTACTATTTAAATCTAAAACCTTTTATAAATGTCACTTCTTTCCAAGGTAAATAAAAGATAGAAATTCAACACAAAAAAAAAGCAATTTTATAAGATCTCAATCCAAGAATTCATATATAAAATAACAAATCAAAGCATTAGAGGAATCATTCAACCCTTAGATCAATAAAAAATTAACTAGACATAATGGAAATTAAAACAGAGTTTGTTGAATGACATGAATGCATGAATAAAACTCACAAATTATTTATTTTCAAAACAACGAGACAAACCTTCAAACGAGAATTGAAATCTACTTTAAGAAATAACGTGGATGCGGGATGATGTAAAACCCCAAGAATGATATGTGTTTATATATGGTTGGAATTCCAATCTATAAGGATACAAATAATCTCTAACCAAAAATAAAATCAAAAGATATGATTTTAGATAAATAGTGAAGGCCGGACGGCATAGAGACGACCACTAGACGGTTTGAAGACGGGCATAAGACGGGCAAAGAAGCCGTTTGACATCCAATTTGACACCCCATAAATTAATTTGCAGAAGTCGTAACTCCGGACGGGATGGAGACACTTAAGGCCGGGAATCCACATCAACCAGCCATGAAATCAATACTCCCCTGAGTAGCCGGACAACCGCAACACACACAACCCCTCCACCTCCACCTCAGGGAATAAATAGTCCTTCAAATCCAAAAGTGATACTAGATCCCTTATATTTGAGAAGGGAACGTGTCTACTCACTAACACAATATTAGAAAAGTCACCCGTTGAAGAAAATGAACCAGATTTGACCCTAGAAATACAAGATCAAGTTGTGTCAAGTACTACTACTACACTTGAAGATCCTACACCGGACAATGAACATGCAATCACTAATTCGACAGGCCTAGAAATCGAGTGTTATGCTGAGAGAGGTGTATCAATTGAGAAATCCGCGGAAGAAGAACGTGTTGAAGTATTTCAAACCCTAACCATTGCAAAGATTATTCTTTCACCACTCCTCAAGAATGATTACCTAGTAAACCGGAAGAATCTGAGTATCATTCCTCTAAAGAACGAAGATAACTAGAGGGAAAGTCTATTCATACCAGATGTCTGATCCAGGGAAAGGTATGCAACATGATCACTGATAGTGGAAGTTGTAGCAACCTAGTAAGTGTCAATGTTGTCCAAAAACTACAACTCGCTACTATCAACCAACGCGACATAACAAACTTGGATGGATAAATGATTGCAGGGATCTAAAGATAATAAAATAGGCAAACATATCACTCAAAATAGGAGCTTATGAAGACACCATTTTATGTGGCATTGCTCCTATGCAAGCATGTCATATTCTGTTAAGACGACCATGACAATACGATAGAGAGGTTGAGCACAAGGGACGAATCAACATGTATTGTTTTACCTTCAAAGGAAAAAACCTTGTGTTGAAACCGATGACGTCCGAAGAAGTAGCAGAGTACTACGAGAAAAATAAGAATGGGAAAACCGCAGAATAAGCCATGGGACACGGGCTTGTGGCAATATTGAGGATGCTTCATGGAAACCCAAGGTTGATTATGAATCTAGATAATGTACCACCCACCTGGAACCTTAACTACACAAAAGCCAACTCTCCACTCTTCAAATTTATCTTCAAGGAATTCATGAAATTCACGCAAGACATGGGAATGTTGAGTGCTCTGATTGGGAATATGCGGCTAATTTATGATGTATATTCAGACATTCCTTGGGATCAAGTGACTACTCATTGTCATACACCATGCACTCGGTTTAACTATGAGGGGTACCCTTGTAGTTCTATGTTTATTAGCAACATTAAACTACTAACGTGCGGGCATCACTGGGCACCAACTTGAGGAAGAATTCTCATCACTCCAAGATGAGAAATTTTAATCACAACACACTAAATTAACAACCTATGCTAAATGTGTGTACTTGTCTTCAATTTAGGTGCACTACCTTGGTAACCTGACAAGACGAGACTATACAAGAAAGCTTAGATTCGAGGTCGAATCCTTTCAAAGGAGGAGGGGATGGTGCTGGAGCATCCTCAGGAACACCATCAAGACCCATGATCAACACAAGATCAACTCAATAGCTAGAAGAGTTTGTGGGATAAAGATCAACTCAAGAACAAGCTCAGGAACGGCGAGGCCTAAGACCTACAAGGAAGAGGAGGATGTGCGTAGCACTCATATCAAGCAGAACTCTAACAGGCAAGTCCTTAATCCAAATAGTACATGTAGTCGCAAGTGCGGCTGGCTGGTCAACGCCCCTCAACTCAAACACTCGTGCCTAAACTCCTTGGGTATCAGCCGTACTACAATGTCTTCTGTCGCGGCTTGGTCCCTAGATGGAACTTTATAGGGGAGGATGTGTTGGGGGCCGATACTACTATTGTTGGCTCGGAGCCCTATATTGTGGTGACCTCTATCCACTTCCCTGAATATCTATAGGGGAAGACTCTTGTTATGATAGAGCTTTTCCCTGACGGTAGAATATAACTCGATGTCTTGGCTTGCCACACCCCATGTCACTGGCGGCTGATTGCAGTTCGGCAGGACGTATTCGTAATCACTCATCCGGCATCGGTGCCCTTAGCTCATTCTGAGCCTTGACAATCTCAACTACTCTCTTCGGTGCAGCTTGCACCGGAGGTACTCTTTGTGACATCTCAACAAATCTTGTAGGCATCGGGGGATCTAGAACTCGCCTCTCCCCCGTCCTATTTGCATCTACTACCTGCTGGACGTACTCTCTGAACTCAGTCACTCACATCGAGATGCGGCCTGAATTAACGAATTGTGCTCTTTGTGGCCCCGGTCTAGCAACAGTCTCATTCCCAACTTCGGGAACCATATTCTCAACAACTTCCTCAACTCCAGCATTTGCCAAACCCGCTATTGGAGGCTCATCCATGGGGACTCGACCCCGACCTCTCGCTAGTGTAGGTTATAACACCCCGAATCCGCGGGACTTGGGGTGCCACATGGGCTAGGATCTCACAGTAGATCCTGACCTTAGCCTGACAACAAGTTCACTAGATCATACAATAAGGCACATATAGATTAAAACCAAATACATAAAACTGTACAATGTATGCATCACAAGGTTTACAAAATCACAGCCGAGTACAAAACAACAACATCATATCCATACAAGAATATAACAACCCAAAACCCTCGCATATCCTAGTGTACAGAAGCCCTCGGCTGATCACCCTGTCTGGCTCACTCTGCAGTCCTCCTAACCCGCAGATCATCTACAACACGATATAAACCGTTAGCTAACATAAATGAATAAGAATGAAGCAACAACACATATAACACATCATCATATCATGCATGGAATGTCCACACAGAGATCCATTTATTATCTTTACTTAAGTTACACCATTACTAATTCATTACTTATGATACGAGGAGTAGAACTACCTCGCCTTTGTTTCCTTTCACACAAGTTTGGAAAGGTGTCAATCATCACCACCTGAAGGAGTAGTCACAGAGAACCCCCTAGCTACCCATATTGAGCCAGACAAGTTATCACCGTCCGTTATCATATACTTGGGCCAAAAATATGCATGTAGGGTCATCCTAGTCCGGTTAAGTTATAAATGCAACATACATATGCTCATACACAACCACAACATACACTCAAACCCATATTGCTCGCTAAGTATGTCCCAAGGACTTACCTGTCTCAAACACAATCCGTATCAAGTGGTCACAACTTCCCCTCGGGAAAACGATCAATGCCTGCATCAACAAAGCACAAAAATATCAACATCATCCCAAAGTTAGGAGATTCCACCTCTTAAACCCTATACCCATCCTCAAATCATAACTCGAATCCAAACCTCATAATCACATCACAACTCACGAATGCCTAAAGCATTACCTCAACATTCATCTCCTCATCTCATACACATACTAAACCTTAAAGCCATAACCGAAATACAACAACATCATGATGCTCAACTCACTCTTCCACCTAGCATGCCTCTAAGACACTCATAATAGGAAAGGAAAGAAGTCATACCACCCTAGGTAGGTCCTGCACTAGACGCACCTGCGTGACAGGAAGGATGCAAGAGTGAAGCACTGGGAGGCGTAGGGGCGGCGACACTCGATTCCCTGACTTCTCTTCGATCCTTCACTCGATTCCCTTCATCTCTTCACTATCCAGAAACTAGATACATACATACATACATACATACATACACACACACACACACACACACACACACATATATATATATATATATATATATATACATCAATACAAGCCCAGGAAGATCAACACAAGATCAATCTTGTGGAGTGATAGCATGCATTATAGTCTATATTTTGGGATTGGTTTAGACTTTTTATCATCATAAATCTGCATGCATGGCTATATATTCTCGATGATTATGTCATTTTGTTTACCTTTGCAAGAATCGAGGTCTACACCTAGTTTTGTTGTAATTGTAGGGAAAATGGCACGTTTTGGATTGATATGAATCCAAAGGATCTAAGGAGACATGGAAGCTGCATTATGGAGCATCAAGGAGCTACAAGGAAGGCACAGGAACCTTGGAAGTTGGATAGAAACGAGATATCGGACCAGTTATGGAGATTTGCACGTAACAACTCGACCATCTCGGTTCACTACATTAGCATCTCGGTCGAGATGGCTAACTGGGCCTAGAACGAGATGGCCAGCCCACAACCCAATGAGATATTTATTTTTGGCCTATAATTTTCCTATAAAATGGAAGATATTTTCTGGATGGAAGCACGGTTGATTATATTTGGAATTGAGTATATTCTAGAGAGAAGAAGGAAATCGAAGGAAGATTTCTTGAAGCGAAAGTTTGAAGGTTTTGAAAAAAAGTTGTAAGGTTTTCTTAGGGATCATTGATTGTTGTCTTTGATACGATTATTGAGGAACACAGTTTGCTGCTTGTTTGGATTGTTTGTTTGTTTGATTATTGAGACCTTTTTGATAAGGTTTTCTTGTTTTCTTATTGCTTCTTCAATTATATATTTGATTGTTATAATTATGATGAGTGTTGGCTAAACACCTTGCGATGCTAGGGTGATTGGCTGAAGGTTGTGGTATAGACGATGAAAGATTAGATTTTTAACCTTAGTGGACCCTAAAAGCTCGAGTTTTAACCAAAACTGAACCTCATCTCGGTCAGTTCGTGGAGCATCTCGGTCGAGATCGATAAGAATTGGGAAAGACGTGACCTGATTCGATCGACCCTGAGTTTAGGTTTTAGTTTGCCAAATCCTATCCTTGTTGCAACTTTCCTGGTTTATACGCAAGCTTGGGATGAGACTTACCCGGTGATTCCTTTGCTTGTATACCGATGATGATAAGGTTACGCAATAAAGTTTATCCTTTATTAGGGTTTGAGTATGTCTTCATCCTACCTTTGAGAGTTAGCCTGAGACTTACCCGGTGATGGTTATTTCTATTCCCTTAGGTGGTGTGTTGGTTTGTGATTATAGTTCCTTTCCTTAGTTCCTTGAGACTTAACCGGTGATAGGATCTTTGGTTTGAGATAGTGATTAGTGAGACTTACCCGGTGATCTATTCCCACCTTAGAAAATACCTTCCCTTGCAAACCTCAGCTTTGTCCACGTTATCCTTAGAAATCTTGAGTTAAAACCACAACTAGATGCTTTGACCTCTAGAATCTACATTCTTTTATCTGATTCATATATCATCTTTGTTTTGCTGCTTTGCTCTTGTTTGACTACCTATTATTTACCGTGCTTGATTTCACCACAATCCTTGTGTTGGACCCTGGAGTATTTGCCATACTGCGATTGATCCGTACATTGCGGGTTCACATATTATTCAGGCTTTTATTTTAGGTTATAAATTTAAAGCTTATTTCGTTCATTATTCACACACGTCTAAGAGCTAAGAAGTTTTTGGCTCTATTTCCGGGGACTTGGTGAAGACCAAGTTCGGTATTTGGTTGTCTTTTAGGACTGCTGCCCTTGTTGCTACTGATTTCTTTACTTGAGTAATTTCACATGATCCTTCTTTAGGTATATGCGAAGAACTCGTGTTGGGAAAGAAATTGTTCCCTACGATCCTGAACTAGAAAAAACATACAAAAGAAGATTGAAAGAAGCTAAGATGGCAACTCAAGACAATCGAGATCTTGAAGCTGAATTGAAAGACGCATTAGAACAACTTCGGCTTAGTAATGAAGCTTTACAAATGGAAAGAGAGGAAGATCGAGCAAGAACAGAGGAGATCCGAGATGATATGGCCGAATTGCAGACCCATATATGATCTCGACCCGATGTGGTCGTCGAGCCAAGGGTTAACCCTAACCCACCTGCACCGGCCTAGATACAACCTTCAGCACCTCGGTTGTCATCTAGGGTTGACCGAGTTAACCCGTTTGTAGGTGAACCACAAACACTAGGTCAAAGGATGGACCCGAATCAACAAGTGTGGCGTCCGGGAGTTAACTTAGGAGATCTAGCTGAGCATGACTACGAGTTTTGACCTCAAGTCATCTCATTGATCCGACAATGTCAGTTTGGAGGATTAGAAAGAGAATCTCCACATCAACATTTGCAAAACTATTAGATTCTAATGGAGACTTTAAGACCTTCAAGGGTGGAGAACAACAACTACAAGTTAAGGACTTTCTACTTCTCTCTGAAAGATAAGGCGCTTGCTTGGTATCAATCACTCCCATCTGGAAGAGTTAATACATGGGAAGAAATGGCTACGGAATTTCTCACTAAATTCTTCCCACCATCAAAAACTGCGGAGTTGAGGGGTAAGATTAATGCTTTTGTCATGAAGGATAGAGAAAGCTTGTTCAAGTCATGGAAAAGGTTCAAGGACCTTTTATTGGATTGCCCTCACCATGGGATTCCGAAGATTGAGTTGCTAGAGATCTACTTTTAGGGTTTGGATGAGGAAACTCAATTTAAACTCCAATCACTTTCTACGGGCACTTTCATGGATACACCGGTTGATGAAGCTTGGGAGTTTGTTGAGAAGCAAGTTCTACATATGGAGAAATATTCCCATCGAAGGGTTGAAGATGGAGGAAAGCGAGTTGGACCTCTGGAACTGAATCTCACCACTTTGAGCATTGCTCAACTTACTACCCTCAACAATGAAGTCAAGGCTTTGAAAGAACTTTTATTATCTCAAGCTAAAGGAGCATCCAAGGAGCAAGATGTTGGATACTTAGGGAGAGGAAACTATCAAGGGACAAGGATTAACAATTTCAACAATAACAACAACAAGAATTTCAACAATTGGAGATCAAATCAAAACAATTCCGGTAATCCTTATTCTCATGCTAAAAATGCTCTAGCTCCCCCATCTTCTTATTCCATTCCATTGAAGAGTCAAGAGCCATCTTCAAGCTCATCCCAACAGCCTAAGGAAAAGACAAATGCTATCTTAGAAGCAATTATGACCAAACTCAATGTCATGGAAAGCTCTATGAACACATTCTCAAAGGCACAAAAAGCTTTGAAACATCAAGTTTTTAACAAGGCTAATGAAGCACCTAGAGATCTGGGTAAACTCCCAAGAAGGACGGAAAACAACCCAAAAGAGCAAGTCATGGCAATTACCACACAAAGTGGAGTGAGGACAACTGATCCAGTACCTCGGTCGGACAACGATATGTCGAAGAACACCTCGGCCGAGATGCCGCTCGAGATGGAAGCTGAAAAGGCAGGAGACATCCGATGTATATGTTCCACCACCTACTTACAAGCCTCCACTTCTATTCCCTCAGTCTAGGGCGCGAGCGCATCTAGACAAATACTTTGGTAAGTTTCTAGACCTTATGAATAAGCTACATATAAATATACCTTTCATTGATGCAATCTTAGGTATGCCCACCTATGGGAAGTTTCTTAAAGAAATCTTATCAAAGAAAAGAAAGCTAGAAGACTATGGTGAAGTACGGATGACCTCAAGATCTTTGGAGCTTATTCAAATAATCAAGCAACTTCTCTTTCCGAGGAAGAGTGCCTGCTGGAGGTAGCATTCTACCGATGTCAAGTCATGGATTAAAGAAAATATGCCACCGAAGCTAAGAGATCTCGGCTCGTCTTGCATTCCCATCGAAGTTGGGGACGTGACTTACGATGCACTTTGTGATCTAGGAGCAAGCGTGAGCATAATTCCTGTAGCACTTTGTGAGAAGATCAGTCTTGGTGAACCTAAGCCCGTGAAGATGGCTTTATACATGGCGGATCGTTCCATTACTCATCCCGTTGGAATCTTGGAGGACATCCCCATCAAGCTAGGTAAGTTTTACATACCTATAGACTTTGTGGTGTTGGACATTCCTGCAGATTATCCCATTCCCATCATTCTTGGAAGACCATTCCTTGTAACTTCGGGATGCATGGTCGATTGCAAGAACGCCACGTTGTCATTCAACATTGGGGAAGATCATGTTGAGTTTACACTCTCAGCCACGATGAAGGACAACCCTTAGGAGAAGATATCTTCAACATCTATGATAAGGAAGATCTCGAGAATTGGTGAGCTCTATCTTAATTAAAGACCCTCTTGAGAAAGTTTTGAGTTTTAGTATGATGTAGGAAGGTGTAGATGTTTCATGCGATGCAGATATACGAAGCTTGGAAGCTTTAGAAGAGGATCCAAGAGCTGGATTTGAATAACTCATTGAGGAGCCGAAAATCACATTAGGTTTTGGTCCATCTCCCAGCATCTCGACCGAGATGAGTTCTAGAGCAAATGAGATGAGGTTATCTAGAACTTACCTCGGTCCATCCCCCAACATCTCGACCAAAATGGCTTTTGAAGCAAACGAGATGAGGTCAACTGGAGATTACCTCGGTCCACCATCTCGGGAGCTGTCATAACACCTCGACCGAGACCAACCTGAGGAGGAAGGAGGTACGAATTCCACACTTAAGAAACCTCCTATCTTATCATTTAAGGTACGGTTTTCTTGGTCCGGATTCTACATATCCTGTCATCGTTAGTGCTACTATTACAGAAGATGAATTGTCTAGGTTAATGCATGAGTTGAGAACACATAGAAAGGCTTTGGGTTATACTATTGATGATCTTGTTGGTGTTAAGCCTTCTCTTTGCATGCATAAGATACTAATGGATGATGATCATAAGCCTTAACTGAAACCTCAAAGACGATTAAATCCGATCATGAAAGAGGTTGTGAAGAAAGAAATCCTTAAGTTGGTTGATGCATGTGTTCACGGGCTAGGAATAGATGTGCAAAAGTCTTACAATTTATAAACTCGTTATATTTTTCCTAACTCCTAGCGAACCCGCAGTGTACGGGACGTTTGTAGTAGGGATAGTATTCTGAGGTCGAACACAAAGACTAAGGTGAGATTGATTCGATTAGTGATTAAGTTTAGTGAAGATCTAGGTGAAGAAAAGGGAAAGAAATAAAGAAATGAAAATCTAAATGTTTTTGGTGGTTTTAGGTGATCAATCAAAGATCACAAATCATGCAAAATGAACAATCAACTATGCTAACAAATCAATACAAACAAAAAAGCTAAACACGAGATATAGATCAAAGATAGAAAAGCGGATTCTAGGGGTTGGAAATTCCGGTTATGGCATAGGACTCAAGCTTAACTAATCATTCCTTGGATTAGCTATGACATGTTGGGAGTAAGTGTTTCTAGATTGGGAATCAATCACCGGGTAGGTCTCATGGTCCACTAGTCCGTCCCTAAGGTCTCATCACCGGGTAAGTCTCTAAGAACCTAAGGGATGGAATTCTACACAAACCGGATTGTCACCTAGGGATCTAACCTATCCTCACCGGGTAAGTCTCGAAAGGGTTAGTCCTAAACAACTATCCTAGCACACTTAGTTCAATGGCGGCTTATGAGGCTCACCACTACCTAGAGTTTGTTATCTTTGGAATCTAAGAGTAAGGATCACCGGGTAGGTCTTTCCTAACACTTAGTTGCTAACACTAGGTCACCCTAGGATAGATTTAACTCAACAAACACTAGGATTTCAACATTCTAACAATTTAAAGCTAGATCCATCGAACCAGGGAGAATCACGGGCTGTTCTACACCTTCCACGGCCGTGGAATGGCATGAACAAACCGTGGACTTCAACAGAGGCTTCGTTCAAGTAAACAAGTCATCCAAAGGTAAATCTAGGTTCATCCTATCATAGTCTCAACCATAACCATCCTTTACTTACCCTAGAATCGCATCTATTTAGCCTACAACATGCATCATAACAATCGAAATCATTAAGCATAAAATCATGGCTTTCATTTGCAAGATAATGAAGAGAAAAAGATGAACAAGTGAAGTAAACAAAACCAAGCTGAAATTAAGATTATAAAGACTCACAACCCTTCCAAAAGAAGGTTTAAATGATTCTTACAACCCTAGAAAAAAAAGATCCCGAAATCCTTCACTACAAAACTATCAAGTGCTAGCAATGGTGTGTTCTTCTCCTTCCTCTCCAATGGAGCTCTTCTCCTTCCTTCAATGGTAGCTCTCTTCTTGAGAGAATCTTCTTGTTGTTGAGAGTGTATTTTGATTCCCAATTTGATTGGATGATAGGGGATGCCCTCTCTCAGCCTTACAGGACCACTTTTATACTACCATTATCCTAGAGAAGGCCAAGAGATCGTGGCACAACTGTCACAACCGCCTGGCAAAAACCACGGTTGGTTCCACGGCCGTGGACCCTTCAGTGACCGTGGTTTGGTGCTTTAGTGTTGCCTTGGTTCATTAAGCTTCGATTTGGTGCATGGCTTGTGTTCACAAGGTTCCATGAGTCCTCCTTAGCCTCTAGCTTGCATCCTAATGAGTCCGAGGACGTGTCATCTTGATGAACGATCCTCAAACGTATCGATTAAGCTCCTAAATCTCCCAAAATACCTACAAAGCAATGCACAAGTCCGTGTAGACGTCTATCTCGACAAAATGCGTGAATTGAGTGCAAACGTCGTGAACTAGTGTTAAACCATGCATGAATGAGTGAGAAATCTATCTAAATGACTACCTAAACCTAAGTCATAAATCGTGTTATCAAAAATACCCCATACTTAAGGTTTGCTCGTCCCCGAGCAAATTTCCAACTATAGACTAAGAGCTGACATGATTTATGTATGCAGAAAAATGGCAAAACCTTTTTGGGTTTGTGCTTCTAATATTGGATCACCTTCATAGTCATGTTTCATGACAATGGATAAGCAATCATGCATCAAACAAGTGAAGGCATGGAAAGACAATTGTACTTAACTCGAAAGCATGCATGAAATGTAAAAACGAGGAAGTCAAGATGATCAAGAGCATATCCAATCTAGATTACTAAGTCTTACAAACATGCAAATAGGTCATAAGGTCTTGTGAAATAAAAGGCCAAGAAACGTTGTGATTGGTGGGGATTTTCTAGGCTATGTGATGCTAATCCGGGAACGGAACTAACTCCACAATTTTGTCCTCGATCAACTTCCCTCAAGTGTATATTTTCTCCATCTTTTCTTTCTTTTCTTTTTCTTTCACTTATTTTTGAGACAATGGCATTGGTGTACAAAAGCCGAAACCTTGGTGATTAGCCATCCTCGGGCTTTTTCTATTTTTCGAGGTGCATCCACACCGGGCACACATACCAAAGCTCGTTAGGACTATTGGTTTATTTGACTTTGGCAAGGCACAAACACCCGATTATGTGAATGGTTCCGAGTTACTCGTCATTTAAACCAACGTCCCCAAACCTATATTTTTGTCTACACTTTCACAACAAATTCAACATTTTATTCATGACATTCTTTCATCAACATCTTCACCCCACACTTGCTTTTCATACACATCAACACACTAGCATGCTCCTATTCCCGGATGGGTCAAAAGAGGTCAAATTTATATCAATTGAGGTGCTCAAACATCATGATCAAGATGAGAAGTAGAGAAAGATGAATTGCTTCATTCACTCCTAGATGGTATGCAAGAACTAACATGTAATTTCGACTTTCAATACTCAATTCATTCTAGGCAAACATCATGATCACAAATCATTCATGGGATTCAAGATAAGTACTTCAAGTCCACATATGCATTCATCAATTTAACACATAAGGCCATCCATAGCCAATCCACAAGACAAGATTCATCATTAGGGTCATATCCAAGTCTAGAAAGCACAAAATTTTTTAAATTTTCTGATTTTTTGGATTTTTTCGAAATGAGTATGTACAATGCAAGACATGTGATAATATTAAACTACCCTAGATGCTCATCATGCAAAGGATCATGCAAACCCCACCCCATACTTAGAAACACATTGTCCCCAATGTGTAAATGAAGTAAAGAAGAGTGAAAGAAGGTTCTCACAATGTAAAAATGGTTTGCTATGGTATTTGGGATTTCTCAAGTGGAATTGATGTTGGATGATCCTATCAACGATGGTAGAGAGCTCTAATTATTCCTCAAAGCGTCGGGACCCGCGCTAGGCACCGCTAGCCATCCAAGTTCCGCGTCCGCTCCACCCATAATTGATGAGGGGTTCATCATCATCATTCACATGCCATGCAAGGCTTCCAATGCTACCAAGACTCTAACACACACAAAGCACACAAAACACACACAAAAACAAAAAAATCAAAAATAAAAACAAAACGAGAAAGGGAAAACGTTACCAATGGGTTGCCTCCCATCAAGCGTTTCTTTAAGGTCATTAGCTTGACCAAACTCGGGGGCGTCTCATTTTAGGTGAAGTGGGGCAATCATATCCACCGGAGCTTCCGGGATATATTTCTTCAACCGGTGCCCATTCACCTTGAAATTTCCACAATGCTCCCCTCCTATCTCAATAGCTCCATGGGGGAAGATCTTTTTCACCACATATGGCCCGGTCCATCTCGATTTTAGCTTTCCGGGGAAGAGCCGCAGCCTCGAGTTGAAGAGAAGGACAAGGTCGCCTTCACTCAACTCCTTCGGGATGAGGCGCTTGTCATGCCACCGTTTGGTCCTCTCCTTGTAGATCCGGGCATTCTCATAAGCATCCAACCGGATCTCTTCAAGAGCGTTTATATCAAGTAACCTCTTCTCACCGGCCTCCTTGAGGTCAAAATTTAGCCACTTAATGGCCCAATAAGCTCTATGCTCCATCTCTACCGGAAGGTGGCAAGACTTGCCATAGACTAACTTGTAGGGAGTGGTGCCAATTGGTGTCTTGAAAGCGGTTCTATATGCCCACAAGGCATCATCGAGCTTCATAGCCCAATCCTTTCTTGTCCTAGAGACCGTCTTCTCAAGAATTCCCTTTATCTCCCGGTTGGAGATCTCCACTTGGCCACTAGTTTGGGGATGGTAAGGTGTTGCCACCTTATGAGTCACCCCATACTTAGCCAAAAGTGCCCCAAAGTTCCTATTGGTGAAGTGCTTCCCTCCATCACTTATGATCACCCTTGGTGTCCCAAACCTAGGGAAGATCACTCGGTTGAAGAATCGCACCACAACCTTGGCATCATTTGTAGGAGAGGCGATTGCCTCCACCCATCTCGAAACATAATCCACCGCCAATACGATGTAGAGGTTGCCACATGAAGAAGGGAATGGTCCCATGAAGTCCACACCCCACACATCAAATATTTTCACTTCTTGTATGTTGTTCAAGGGCATCTCATTCCTCCTTGAGATGTTGCCCGTCCTTTGGCAAGCATCACAAGCTACCACAAAGCTTTGCACATCCTTGAACAAACTCGGCCAAAAGAAGCCCGATTGCAACACTTTCGCACATGTCTTGTGTGAGCTAGCATGCCCTCCACATGGCAAGGAATGACAATGGCGGATCACACTCTCTACCTCATCCTCCGGTATGCATCTCCTAAACATTCCATCCGGCCCTCTCTTGAACAAAAGTGGTTCACTCCAATAGTAGTGCCTCACATCTTTGAAGAACTTCTTTCTTTGGGCATATGTCAAACCGGGAGGCACTTCCTCACATACTAGATAGTTCACAATGTCGGCAAACCATGGTTCACTTCCTCTAGATACTTGGAACAAGCATTCTTCCACCATTTGCAATTTCTCATCCCGGAATGAATCATCAATCGGGATGTCATCTCTTTCAAGCTCTAATGGTGGGAGTCTACTAAGGTGATCCGCCACGGAGTTCTCGGATCCCTTCTTGTCCCGGATTTCCAAATCAAACTCTTGAAGAAGAAGGATCCACCGAATCAACCTAGGCTTTGCATCCTTCTTGGTAAGGAGATAACGGATCGCAGCATGATCCGTATATACTATGACCTTCGCTCCAACAAGATATGAGCGGAACTTCTCAAAAGCATACACCACCGCTAGCAACTCCTTCTCGGTGGTAGCATAATTGAGTTGGGCATCATCTAGCGTCTTGCTAGCATAATAAATGGCATGAGTGCACCCATCTTTCCTTTGCCCCAAAACAGCCCCAACGGCTACATCACTTGCATCACACATGATCTCAAATGGTAAACTCCAATCCGGAGGTTGCATGATAGGTGCGGAGATCAAGGCGTTCTTCAACCTACAAAAAGCCTCAAGGCAATCCTTGGAGAAAACAAACTCAACATCTTTCATTAGTAGGTTAGTGAGAGGCTTAGAAATTTTAGAGAAGTCTTTAATAAACCTCCGGTAGAAACCGGCATGCCCTAAGAAACTCCTTACCCCCTTCACCGAGGTAGGTGGTGGCAACTTCTCTATCGTTTCAATCTTGGCCCTATCAACCTCAATGCCACGGTTGGACACCAAGTGTCCCAACACAATACCTTCACTTACCATGAAGTGGCATTTTTCCCAATTTAAGACAAGATTTGTCTCCTCACATCTCTTAAGTACCAATGACAAGTTAGCCAAGCAATTATCAAAGGAAGAACCATAAACAGAAAAATCATCCATAAATACTTCCATGATGTTTTCAATGTATTCCGAAAAGATAGCCATCATACACCTTTGGAAGGTGGCGGGTGCATTACACAACCCAAATGGCATTCTCCTATATGCAAAAGTACCCCATGGACATGTAAATGTGGTTTTCTCTTGGTCATCGGGGTGGATAGGGATTTGGAAGAATCCACTATAGCCATCTAAGTAGCAAAAATGAGAGTGTTGAGCTAACCTCTCTAGCATTTGGTCAATGAAGGGAAGAGGGAAGTGATCTTTCCTAGACGCCATGTTCAATTTCCTATAGTCAATACACATTCTCCATCCCGTAACCGTCCTAGTTGGGATTAGTTCATTGTTCTCATTAGTCACTACGGTCATCCCACCCTTCTTAGGAACTACATGAACGGGACTAACCCACTTACTATCCGAGATAGGGTAGATTATTCCCGCATCTAGCAACTTAATGATCTCCTTCTTGACTACCTCTTTCATTATAGGATTCAATCTCCTTTGATGTTCAATAGAGGGTTTATGGTTATCTTCCATCAATATCTTATGCATACACAAAGAGGGCTTAATGCCAACTAAATCATCAATAGTATAGCCAATGACTTTCCTATGCAATCTTAGCTCATGCAACAGCTTAGCAAGTTCATCATCATTCAAGCATGCATTCACAATCACCGGATATGTAGAATTATCACCAAGAAAAGCATACTTCAAATGAGAGGGGAGGGGTTTGAGTTCAAGTTTAGGAGGACCTTTGTCGAGTGGAGACGATCCAAATAACGTTGGTTGAGATGAATCCAAAGCAAATGAAGACCCTCCAAGGCTCCTTGAAGCTTGATCATCATCAAGAGCTGCTGCTGGGGAAACCACGGCCAACTCCACGGTTCTTGGCACATCCACGGCCGTGGAAGTTGGCAAGCTTGCTCTTCGGAGCTTTCCAGAGAGTTCTACGGCCGTGGAACACATTCCACGCCCGTGGAACTTACAGGTGTTCAGCATGCCTTCGTGAACCTCAAATTCAGCTCTTGTCTCCTTTTCTAGTGCTTCCAAGGCCTTGATTTCTTCATTGCCAGCCTCCTCACCACCTTCTTCCATCAAACTTAAGGTAAGAACCTTCTCTAAGGGGTCCTTGATCAAGATCGAGCTCACAACTTCTCTAGACTCCTCTTGCTCGACTATGTTGAATACATCCTCATCAAGGGTTGGCCCTTTCATCATTGTGGACAGCTTGAACTTGATGTTCTCTTCTCCAATGTTGAAGGAGAGAATCCCATTCTTGCAATCCACTAGGCATCCGGAAGTGGCTAGGAAAGGTCTTCCTAAGATGATGGGAACCGGATAGTCCACCGGAATATCCAAGACAACAAAATCAATCGGCACATAGAACTTCCCTAGTTGCACCGGAATATCTTCTAAGATCCCAACCGGGTGAGTGATAGAACGGTCCGCCATATAGAGGGTCATCTTGACCGGTTTTGGCTCTCCTAGCCCAACCTTGTTGCAAAGTGCAAGCGGTATGATGCTTACACTTGCCCCAAGATCACAAAGGGCTTCATACTTCACTTCTCCCACTCCGATTGGCACACAAAAGGAACCGGGATCTCTTAGCTTAGGAGGCATTTCCTCCTTCATCATTTGAATCAACTCCGATGACCTCTTAGTCATCATCACTTCCCCATACTCCTCCAACTTCCTTTTGTTGGAGAGTATTTCTTTTAAGAACTTGCCATATGCCGGCATTCCTAAAATAGCATCCATGAACGGAATGTTAATATGCAATTTAGACATAAGTTCAAGGAATTTACCAAAGTGCTTGTCCAAGCGAGCTCTTGCTCGTGATTGTGGGAACGGTAGTGGTGGCTTGTATGGAGGCGGCGCCACATATGTTGGCTCAACATCCTTGCTCTTGCCTCCATCTTCTTGCAACATCTCTTCTTCTACCACTACTTGCTTTCCCTTAGCATTTTCCCTTGGCAAGGGATCCTTCATACTCAACCCACTCCTCGTTGTAATGGCCAACACTTGGCCTCTTGGGTTGTCTTCGGTCCTTCCGGGAAGCTTTCCCGGATCTCTATGGGCTTCACCCGCCTTTTGGAACACTTGTGCTTCCAACACCTTTTGAGCTTTAGAAATGGAAGTCACCGTGCTCTCAAGACCACTCAACCTTCCAAGCAATTGCTCAAACATCATTTCGGTTCTATCCTTTGGAGGTTGAGTAAATCCGGGTGGAGGTTCTTGTGAAGCTTTTGTTGGTGGAGTTGTGCTTGTGGAAGCGGGAGGTTTCAAGGCTCCATCCGGGTTAGAGTAGGAAAACCCGGGATGGTTATGGTTGGGCCGGTAATTGTTGAATTGCCGGTTGTTGTTGAAGTTCCTTGGGCCTTGGTAGTTGTTGTAGTTGCCCCTTCCCATATAGTTCACATCTTCCTCCTTGGAAGACAAGTTTGTTTGCACTTGCACTTGAGGAGTTGCTTGGTTCTTCAAAGTTGTAGCACACAACTCCCTCAAAGATTTTAGCTCGTTGTTGATGGCGTCAAGCTTGAAATTGCTCATGGTGACTTCACTCACCTCATATGCTCCCGCCTTTCTCCCTTCATTCTTCTTATGGGAGTATTTCTCAATCACTAAAGCTTGTTTCTCCACAAACTCCCAAGCTTCATCCACATGCTTTTCCATGAAAGTCCCACCGGAAAGAGATTGGAGCTTGAATTGGCTATCTTCATCAAGTCCCTTGAAGTAGATTTCCAATAGCTCAATTTTTGGTATACCATGGTGTGGACAATCTAGGAGGAGATCTTTGAACCTCTCCCAAGACTTGAACAAACTCTCTCTATCCTTCATCACGAAGGCATTGATCTTCCCTCTTAACTCGGTAGTCTTGGAAGGTGGGAAGAACTTAGTCAAAAATTCAGTTGTCATCTCCTCCCAAGTACTCACTCGCCCTTGTGGAATAGATTGATACCAAGCCAAGGCTTTATCCTTAAGTGAGAAGGAGAAAGCCCTAAGCTTATGGTTGTTGCTCTCCAATCTAGGCGGTCTAAGAGTCTCCATCAAGATCTCATAGTTCATCAAGTGTTGATGAGGAGACTCTCCTTCCATCCCTCCAAATTGATTATGCCGGATCATTTGTAGAACTTGAGGGCAGAGCTCGTAGTTGTGGGTTGCGGGATCTCCTAAGTTCACACCCGGACGGTGTGCTCTTTGTGCCGGATCCATATGTCTCCCTAATGTTTGTGGCTCTTCAATAGCAATGGGCACAACCCTAACATTCGCCGCCGGCTGCGGTTGTGGTGGTGGAGGAGGTGGAGGTTGTTGACGATTAAGCTCTCTTTGTACAAGGGCTTGCCTAATCTCATCAATCTCCCTCCTAGTTGCTTCTTGCCTCTCATTGGCAAGTCTCCTTTCTTCCTCCAAGAGCTCATCTCTTAGCCTAATTTTCTCTACAGCTTCATCCAACTCAGCTTAGAGATCTCTTTCGGCCATCTCTTTTCCCTTTCGAATGCTCTTGGAACTAGATCTAAGGGTTTTCTCCGGTTCGGGATCGAATGGAGCTAAATCCTTGCCACGAGATCTTCGCATACACCTAAAGAGTAAGAGATGTCCTGAAAAGTAAAGACACAAACCAAAGAGAGATCAAAAGCAACAAGAAAGATCTACACTATAAACAATCACAAAATAGACTCAATCTAGACCTAGTCCCCGGCAACGGCGCCAAAAACTTGTTCACGGGCTAGGAATAGATGTGCAAAAGTCTTACAATTTATATACTCGTTATATTTTTCCTAACTCCTAGCGAACCCTCAGTGTACGGGACGTTTGTAGTAGGGATAGTATTCCGAGGTCGAACACAAAGACTAAGGTGAGATTGATTCGATTAGTGATTAAGTTTAGTGAAGATCTAGGTGAAGAAAAGGGAAAGAAATAAAGAAATGAAAATCTAAATGTTTTTGGTGGTTTTAGGTGATCAATCAAAGATCACAAATCAGGCAAAATAAACAATCAACTATGCTAACAAATCAACACAAACAAACAAGCTAAACACGAGATATAGATCAAAGATAGAAAAGCGGATTCTAGGGGTTGGAAATTCCGGTTATGGCATAGGACTCAAGCTTATCTAATCATTCCTTGGATTAGCTATGACATGTTGGGAGTAAGTGTTTCTAGATTGGGAATCAATCACCGGGTAGGTCTCAAGGTCCACTAGTCCGTCCCTAAGGTCTCATCACCGGGTAAGTCTCTAAGAACCTAAGGGATGGAATTCTACACAAACCGGATTGTCACCTAGGGATCTAACCTATCCTCACCGGGTAAGTCTCGAAACGGTTAGTCCTAAACAACTATCCTAGCACACTTAGTCCAATGGTGGCTTATGAGGCTCACCACTACCTAGAGTTTGTTATCTTTGGAATCTAAGAGTAAGGATCACCGGGTGGGTCTTTCCTAACACTTAGTTGCTAACACTAGGTCACCCTAGGATAGATTTAACTCAACAAACACTAGGATTTCAACATTCTAACATTCTAAAGCTAGATCCATCGAACCAGGGAGAATCACGGGCTGTTCTATGTTCGCCCCTAGAGGTGTGTGCAAATAAGCTTTAAATTTATAAAACTAGAATCAAGCAAGCGAACCCGCAGTGTACGGATCGACGTAGTTAAGCAAGAATTCCAGAGTATCGAACACAGGGATTTGGGTGGGAACAAATTCGATTTAGGTTATCAAGCAATAAATATGGGAGTTTTGCAAATATTGGGAAAACAACAATCCTAAAGATCCGGGTATTCGGTTGCGGCAATAGATTCAAGATATACTAATGATGTAAAGACAGAGCAGAGATATGCAAAGGTATACTAATGTAAGGTAATCGTACGGTTGAGGTTCCAAAAACCTTATGTGACTCACCTAAAAGATACTCCCTATACAGGTTGTTGAGGCTCAATATAAGAAGGAACTAAAGACAAGGATTAGTGTCAGATACCCAAACCTATAATCTAAAGATCAAGACTAACTTATCCGATTGAGGTTGTTGAGACTCACAGTCGAGGTAGAGGTTGTTGAGGCTTCACTACCACCTAGAAAAGACGAGTCTAAACTAAGCTAAAGCAAATCTTTAGCTTTGGATTAAGGTAAAAGCAAGCTCGTAAACTCAAGGAAATTACGGTTGGATCTTGAGATTCCACGGCCGTGGAACTCAAGAACAGCCCGTAATTTAGGGTTATCGGCGATAATTCTCTAACTCTCAGGGTCTAATCTGTTTGCGATCGATCTATCATCATCTAAGCCACAACTATCAACCCTTCACCTTAGAATTGTTAAGGGTTTTTAGCCAATAACAGTCATATTGATATTAATTCAAGAATTAAGGAATAAAAGATGAAAACTTTCAAGAACTTTCAATAACCTTCAAGTGAATCTCAAGATCCCAACAAGTGTTTATCAAGGATTCAGAATGGAACAAACAAATCACAACTATAGGAAAGAAGAGAAACGGGATGTCAATCCGTTTTCGATTCGAACCTAAACAAGAAGAGAGATCTTCTTTGCAATTCTTCCAAGAACTTCGGTCTTTCACAATTTCGAAGATCACAACGACAATCTCCACCAAAGTGCGAGACTTGAACAACTCTTCAACTGCAAACTTTGATCTCCAATGAGATCTCCAAAATTACCTCCAAGAAGAGGGTTTGTGCGTCACTAAGCGTTGCTTGTAAAGAGCTTGTGTAAAGGTGTAAGCGAGCATCCTGAAATCTCTTTTCGGCCGTCTTTTTATAGGGCAAGACGAAGCGTCGGCCCGGCCCAGTCTTCAAAAGATCATGGCTTCGAAATATGGCGAAAAGATTCGCCAAGATCACGGTCGTGGAATCTTCCACGACCGTAATTTTGAGGCGTGGAAACTACTACGGTTTGATCCACGGCCGTAATATCCCCTGGAATGAACATCGAATTCTGACTCACAATCCACGGCCGTAATTTGGGGTAAGACCGTGATTCTTGCTTTTCTTCGTGCATTCCTCAATCCAATACTCAAATTTGCTTCCGAAAAGTGTCCTCGATCTATGGACGTATCGACTCAACTCTCATTTGCTCGATTTCGTTCGGAAATACCTCCAAATTACCTATAATCAACATAGAACTAGTGTAGACATCCATATCGACAATGTAGGCAATACTAGCTCATATATGCGCAAAGATCAATCAAAGACTATCAATATGAATCAATTACGATTAGAAAACGTGCCTAAAATATCACAATATTTCATGCTAACAAATAACCCCATACTTAGCACTTGCTTGTCCCTAAGAAAGGTCTTTCAAAAAGTTTTTAAACAAGAGTTAGGATGAAATATGTGTACCTTCTTTTGGACGAAAGTGACTTCTAAAGAATAGATCATTCTCAAATCTTGCTTCAATCGTTTTTCAAACTTTCATACACTTGATTAGAGAGTAAAAAGTAAAGAAAACTCATGAATCAATTTAACTTCCAAACAAGCATTATAACCTTCAAATATTATCAAAATCAATCATAAGAATTTCAATTTAGATCACCAAGCCATATAACATTCTTTTGATCTTAAGGACTTTCAAAGAAAAGGTCTAGAGTATGGAAGGGAAGGGAAACTTTAAGGGAGAGTGGTGCATAAATCCGGGAAAGTGGATGACTACCTTCTTCTTCTTTTGCGGTTTCCGCAACACTTCACTTAGAGCTTCGCTCTCTCTTTTTCATTTTTCGACTTTACTTTTGGAGTTATGGATAGAGGTGCACAAAAACCGAAGCCTAGGAGATTGGCGTTTCTCAAAATTGCAAGAGATGCCTCAAACCCTTAGCGCACATACCATAATCCGCTAGGAATATCGCTCAATCCGACTTTGGCAAGACACAAACACCCGGCTATGTGAATGGTGCCGAGTTACTCATCGTCATGATTGACTTCCCCAAACCTTTAATTTCTTTCTATTCAATTGATTGCAAATATATGCTCTCATGGCCCTCCCACATCAAACATGCCTTTTTCTCATTCACTTTCCAAGTTCCCGGATGGGTAAGGGAGGCTAATATTTTAATGAGGAGTTAGATGATCAAAGAAAGAAGAAAGAAAGTATCGAATTGCCTTAATCATTTCAACAAGAAGTATAGGAACTTATAATGTGATTTCAACTTCAATTTCTTACATGATTTAGGTAACATTTTCACATTATACAACTTGCAAAAGAGGTGAGATTCATTCATTCAATTTCTTTTCGAATTACCATCCTTTCAAGCATGCAATTGTTATCAACTCAATTCGCAAGTAGTGATTATCATGGAAATCATATCGATTCGTTAGAAGCATCAATTTTTCAAAATTTTTCAATTTTTATGGGTTTTTTAAAGTTCTTTTTCATGCAATGCAAGAATGAAACGTGTAACATATGATGAACATGCAAAGATAGTCTAGGAATGAAAGCAACATATAGAGTAGAGTTATTACAAACGTTTAGTACATCCCACCCCATACTTAGGACGAACATTGTCCCTAATGTTCACAAGAAAGAACAAAAGAAAGAAAAGAAAGAGAAACTCACAAATGGTGGCGGGAATGTCTAAAAACGAGCGGTCCGGTCATCAATCACTGCGGCGCCGGTGGAGGTGGGAATGGAGAGAAACTCGGATCATAGACCCGCCCAAACTGCTGGCGGTAGACGTCCCTCATCATGTGGTCAAGGTCGTCTAAGTGTCTGTCTCTAGCATCCGCCCGGATCTCTAATGCTCCGACTCTGTCTGAAAGTCCGGTAGCCCAATCCGGCATCCTCTCATACCATCCCGGGGGATCGGCTGGTGCTGGTGCTGGTGGTGGCGGTGGTGCTGCTGGCTGCGTCGTGGACCAAGGAGGAGGTGTGCTGTACCAAGTGGGAGGTGTAGTCATCCACGTGGGCCTCTCGCTCACACTGGCGCGGCGAGATGACGAGCCTGAAGCTCTAGCTGGGCGTGGAGAGCGCCTAGGTACATCCGGGGCCGCATCCGGCTGATCCGGAAACGTGCCGAACTCCTGCTCTGCTCCTCCACCACTCTCGTACTGCTCTCCCATGTCCTCCTCATCCTCAGCTGGTGGTGGAACGTAAGGGGGAGCTACAAGCCTGTTCGCATGCATCGCAGCGAACGTCTCCTTCCAATTATGGCGTCCCGCCATAATGGAATACTCTGGCAACCACTCAATACCCCTGCCTGTCCTACTCTCCCAGGGCATGCCCGCATAAGGCGGACCTCTATGTGTGGGGAAGATGAGTCCCCTAACCATGAATGCATGTAATCCTAGAGGTACGGCGGGTATGCGGGTGCAAGCTGAAAAATCTACACCAAAGCTCCTAGCTATGTGGGTCACTATCCCACCATATCCAATATTCCCCTTCGACTTATTCTTCAGTTTACTCATCGTCGCCGCCAAAAGAGTAGCGCAATCTGCGCGGCATCCATAAAGCATAGCATAAAGGAGGAATAGCTCATCCGTCTTGATCTTTTGGGGCGTCTCCGTCCTAGGGAAGAGACACTCCGAAAGAACACGGTGAGCTATCTTCAAGGCTAGATGGTACATCAATCTAGCCTTGGTATCAGCTGGTTGCCAACGGTCCTCGTCGGCATAAATCATGGCCACTTCCGCCCAAAAGTCCTTGGCGGAAATGCCTCTAGGAAGTCGACCGTTATAGGTCTCATGGAACCCAAAAATGGTCCCGAACTCAACAATGCTCAAATGGTAGTCTCTGTTCATGAGACGGAAGGAGACGGTCCTATCAACATGGCTGTGCTCAAAAGATGTCACAACCTCTTGGGTGATCTCCTCATAAGCGTCTTCACGAATGTTCGTGAAGACTAGCAATCCGGCTCTATCCAAGAGCCATGTAAGGTCTTCTACTATGTTGAGAGGATGTAGATCCTCCAACAACAAATATCTAGGACCTATCACTGTCCTCTTCTCTATTTTCTCAAGTGCAGCTATGTAGTTCTCGTGTATGATCGGGATGCTAGGAGGAGGGGGTGAAGATGGAGGTGAAGGTGAGGATGGTGGTGAGGGAGATGAGGGTGGTGGTGCCCTAGATGTGGAGGGGTTGCCCTTTCTCTTCTTATTTTGCTCCCCTTTCTTTTCCTTAATCCTTCCCGAAACTCTCCTCACAAAGTCCATTCTGTTGAGAAT
This sequence comes from Fagopyrum esculentum, assembly GCA_033239045.1. Classification (NCBI taxonomy): domain Eukaryota; kingdom Viridiplantae; phylum Streptophyta; class Magnoliopsida; order Caryophyllales; family Polygonaceae; genus Fagopyrum; species Fagopyrum esculentum. Next base: position 33,853,926 of record BSUD01000004.1, on the reverse strand, counting down.
TACGGTCTGTTCTATAGAAACCACGGCCGTGGAACCTTCAGCGACCGTGATTCGTCTCGAAAATTCTCAATTCTCAGCAAATCAGCAATCAAACTCCACAACAAGCAGTCCTAATCTAATTTCTTCCAATCTCAATCAGTTCTTCCTAAAAATCTCTAACAAAAACGAACCAAAACGACTAGAATCAAGAAGAGAGTAAAAACCTATTTTTCGGATTGAGAAATCCGAAATGTGCTTTCGTTGGTGAATTTCCGCTTGATTCTTCGCTTGGATCTTGTTTGTGGTTGGATTTGCTCCAGTTTAGGAAGAAGAATCGTTAAAAACGATTAAAGAACGAAGATTTGGGAGAAGCTGCGGGTTTTCGGTATTTAGGGCGTGGAATTGGGGAGGATTTGTGTGGTTTTTGTGATGAAGTGTGGCTTTTATACTCGCAGGCAAATTTCCAAAAATCACGGTCTATCGGGGCATTCCACGGCCGTGGAAATGTACGGACCCGTAATTTTGGTGATTTTTCACAGGCCTTTGAGAATTACGACCACTGTAGCTATGACGACCGTAATTTAGACCGTGGAACTCTCTGTAAAGCTTCAAAGTCCAAATTTCGTCACTTCTCTTCGACATTATTCCTCCTTTCTCCTTTTCTATCGATCCTACAACCAAAAACACGAACATACCGGGAGAAATCGAGGCAAAATAAAGCAAAAACTTCTATTCTAAGCTAAACTACGAATCGAAAATAAAAACGAAAATGCAATACCTTGGGTTGCCTCCCAAGAAGCGCTTTGTTTAAGGTCCGTAGCTAGACCAATCTTGCACTTATTCGAGTGCGGTAGGTGCAAACTCCTCAGCTTGGAGTTCCGGTGAGTACTTCTTGAGTCGTTGGCCGTTCACCTTAAAACTTCCGCTAGCTTCACCCCATACTTCAACTGCACCATGGGGGAAAATACGCTTAATTAGAAAAGGTCCAGTCCAACGAGATTTTAACTTACCTGGAAAGAGGCGAAGTCTCGAATTGAAGAGGAGGACTTGATCTCCCTCTTGGAAGTCCTTTGGAATGATATGCTTATCATGCCAACGCTTTGCTCTTTCCTTGTAAATCTTAGCGTTTTCATAGGCGTTCAAACGGAGTTCATCCAGCTCGTTGATGTCTAGGAGACGCTTCTCTCCCGCTTCTTTCATGCCGAAATTCAGCCATTTGATAGCCCAAAATGCTTTGTGTTCCAGCTCTACCGGCAAGTGACAAGACTTCCCATACACAAGGTTGTATGGTGTGGTTCCTATGGGAGTCTTGTACGCAGTCCGGTACGCCCATAATGCGTCATCTAGTTTCAAGGACCAATCCTTCCTAGTCCTTGAAACCGTCTTCTCTAGAATTCCCTTGATCTCCCTGTTTGAGATCTCAACTTGTCCACTCGTTTGTGGATGGTAAGGGGTGGCGATCTTGTGAGTAACCCCATACTTGGTTAGAAGAGCTTCAAAGCGACGGGCTATGAAGTGAGAACCTCCATCACTAATGATCGTCCTTGGCATCCCAAATCGCGGAAAGATGGTCTTGTTGAAGAACTTAACCACCACCATGGCATCATTCGTGGGAGAGGCAATTGCTTCGACCCATCTAGAAACGTAGTCTACCGCCAATAGTATGTATTGGTTTCCACAAGAAGAAGGGAATGGTCCCATGAAATCGACTCCCCAAACGTCGAAAATCTCCACCTCTTGGATGTTGTTGAGGGGCATCTCGTTCCTTCTAGAGATATTGCTTGTTCTTTGACAAGCATCGCAACAAGAAACAAAGGATTGCACATCTTTAAATAAAGTAGGCCAATAGAATCCAGATTGCAATACCTTTGCGCTAGTTTTGTTCGAACTAGCGTGTCCTCCACAAGGTAGTGTGTTCGCTCCAAACGGTGTGTGCAAGCTTTAAATTTATAACCCTAGACTTAAGCTTAAAACAAGGATGCGAACCCGCAGTGTACGGGTCAATCGTAGTAAAAGCAAGAAAATTCCAGGGGTCGATCACAGGGACTTGGTGAAACAAAGTCCAATACGGTGTGCTAATGTTAATGCTAACCACAAGAGCAAATAACACAATCAAGATGAATAAGATGTCAAATAAAGCAAACATGCAATTCTAGGGATTAAAGCATCTAGTTGTGGTTCCAACTCAAGATCTATAGATAAGCGGACAAAGCTGAGATTTTTGCATGGGGAAGGTGTTTCTAAAGTGGAGTAGATCACCGGGTAAGTCTCACTACACACTAATCCTAAACCGTAACTCCTATTACCGGGTAAGTCTCAAGGAATTAAGATAAAGAACTATAACCTCAAACTAACATACCATCTAAGGGAATAGAATCAACCTTTACCGGGTAAGTCTCAGGCTAACTCACAAAGATGGGATGGAAGCACACTCAAACCCCAATAAAGGATAAACCTTTATTACCTACACTTATGATCGTTGGTACACAAACTAAGGAATTACCGGGTAAGTCTCATCCTAAGCTTGCATTGAACCAGGAAGGTGTAATAAGAATAGGATTTGGCAAACTCTAACACTTAACTCTCAGTTTAGGGTCGGATAAGTCACCTCGGTCAGAAGAATTCCACCCCGGCCGAGATGTTCATCAACCGAACGAGGTGCTTAGGGTTAAGGTTAAAGACTCGAGCTTTCAGGATCCTACTGGAATCTAAGATTTTTCTATCATTGTTTTTCCCACAACCTTCAGCCAATCACCCTAGAATCACACAAGGAAATTAGCCACTCATCATCATAATGAAAGTATTAAATATATGGAAGAAGGTGAATATTTGAACAAGAAGAATTTAATGAAAACACTTCAATAACTGAATCAAATATCACACAAAATCGTTCCTTGGATAATAATCCAACTAGACAAGACAATCAAGGAAAGGAATTGAAGACAATCTTACAAAACCCTTCAAAAAGCTATAAAGCTATAGTCTTCAATCTTCCTTCAACCTTCAAAAAGGTTCTTCAAATCTCTCCCAAATTGGAGTAGGCTGCGGCTGTTGCGCTTGTAAACCCTGATCGACGGTATAGCGTCCTCCTCGAATTGTGGAAATCCAACCCTTTTTATAGGAAAAATAAACCTCCAAAGATAATAAATCTTAAGAAGATATATTCCCATAAAAATAGGTAAAATATATGATTCTGCATATCTCCTTCCTTCCAGAAGCTCAGCCCAAAAATATAAGATCACTTTCCAATTTTAAAAGATCTCAGCCAAGAATAAAATATTCTTGCCGCGTCCTAGGTGTTCGCCTCGGTCGAGTCGGCGTCTCTGGATCGCCTCGGTCGAGATGAATCTCTGGTCAACCGAGGTGACTCATAACTGAATGTAGAATCTCTCAAAACTGGTCCAAAGTAAATCTTTAATCCATGGTTGTGCTTCCTGAATGTAGCTCCAAATGACTCTTGACTCCTTTTGATCCTTTTTGATGCAAAACGTACCATATTACCTGCAATTACAACGAAACTAGGTGTAGACCTCGATTCTCGCAAAGGTAGATGAAATGGTAGTAAAATCACATAATGTACATACAAACATGCAGATTATGAAAGATAAAACGTCCAAACAAACCCCAAAATATAGACTATAATTCATGCTATCAAAATACCCCATACTTAGCCCTTGCTTGTCCCTAAGCAAGTTCCTCATATAGAAATCAAGATAGAATGGATTATAAGTCAAGAAAATCAATGAAAAGTCTTTCAAAAACATTTTATGGTGTGAAACTATCATAGATCACTCTAAGAGAGTACTTCCTGGAATTTAAAAACTCAATATGCTCAAAACATTTTATAAATATAGGAAAGTTGTTCATCTTTGCATAAAATCATAGAATGCATAATAAGTCATAATTATCAAAATTAATCATGTACAATCCGATTTAAACCGCTAAGTCAATCAACAAGCTCAAGGTCTCAAGGGCTTCCCAAAAGAAAAGGTCAAGAAACGTGTAGGGTAGGGATGTATGTAAGGTAATGTGGTGCTAGAATCCGGGAAAAGGATGAACTTCACTTTCACTTTTGACTTGCAACATCTTCCACCAATAAGCTTTGCTTATTTCACACTTTTTTTTTACTTTACTTTTTGGGATGCATGGATAGAGGTGCACAATAACCGAAGCCTAGGAAATCCGCAATCATCAATTTCTTGAGATGCATCAAACCCTTGATGCACATACCATGACCCGTTAGGAATATCGCTCAATCCGACTTTGGCAAGACACAAACACCCGGCTATGTGAATGGTGCCGAGTTACTCATCTTCATGATTGACTTCCCCAAACCTAGGATTGCATTCTAACACTTTCACTTTCAGCCATCTTCAACTTTAACTTGCTTTCACCACTTCGCTTGCTTCCAAATTCCCGGATAGGTAAAGGGAGGCAAAATGTATATGAGGGGCTAAGCATGATCAAGAAGAAGAAGAAGAAGAGAATGAATTGCCTTGGTCTTTCCAAGATGGATGTGAGAGAACTTATGCTGCGGTGTCAACCTTCAAATCCAACATAATTTGGATAAAAACAAAGTATTAAACATGCCAATAATTTCAAACAAAGCATTTAGCAACTTAAACATATTATAAAACCTTTCAAACATATAAAGAATTTAAAACCAGTCAGTAAACAAGATCTTCACTGAGATCATATCCAGATAAGTAACACAAAAATCGTTTTCGAAAACTCTCAGTTAACCCACCTCGGTCGAGATGTTCTTGGTTCAACCGAGGTGAAACACCTCGTTTTGCCAGAACTGTCCCGGTCGAGGTCGAAAATTTTTTTTTTTTTTTAAAACCATTTTTTTTTCGGTTTCGACGTTTTTCTCAATCAAATAACCTGTAAGTGTGCATGCAATCTCAGATAAACATATAAATGCGGAATGAAGCATAAATATGAAAATATCCGAAATAATAAAATACATCATAAGTCAAATAATACATCAACTACCCCATACTTGAGACACACTGTCCCAGTGGGTATAATAAAAGTCTGAATAAAAGAGGACTCACCGGATAAAGAGCCGAACTGCATAAAAATAAATAAATAAAGCCTGCAGCTCCTCAGAAGTCCTGATCCGGTGGTGGTGGTGGAATGTAGGGGAACTGAGCAGGATCATAGGGATAGCCCATGACATGCTGGAACTGTAGCTGGGCCATCATGTGCTGATGATGCTGCCGCTCCTGCATCTCCCGGATATCTAATGAAAGTGCAGCATAAGTGTCGATAACCTGATCCGTCAGGTCATCAATCCGTCTGTGTGCTGCTCTGTCCCTAACTCTCTGCCTCCTGCGCCTAGCGGGCCTGACTGGAGAAGTCTCAGCTGGCGCTGGCTCAGTATCCTCCTCATCCTCATCAAGATCAATAATGGGAGGCGCGCTCGTCCCAGCAGTATCTGTCCCTGTGTCCATCGGGACGCCGCCCCCTCTCTCATCGACAGTCTCGTCGTCGTCATCCTCATCGACCTCCTCAGCCTCCTCTGCAGCCTCAGCAGCAGCAGCTGCTCCCTCTCTGTAGTCCTCCATCAGCGGGACCCATGCTGCCTGCCAGAAATGCGGGTCGGCAACAGAGAACTGTGCAGACCATCTGATACCCTGAGGCGCTGTCCGCTCCCAAGGCATGGCAACGTACGGAGTGGTCAATCCACGGGGAACCAGAATCCGCCGCGTAATCATCTCCTGCAGTCCCAGCGGCTTCGGAGCCGCCGCTAACGTGCAAACACTGAGGTCCATCCCGTGGTATGTGGCGATGTGGGTGACTAGACCTCCACAGCAAATATCCCCCTTTGACTTGGCCTTGATCCTGTGCAGATCCTCTGCCAGGAGCAAGCCAAAGTCGGGGTAACCTCCTGTGACCATGCAGTAAAGAGAGAAGAGCTCCCCCTGTCTGATCTTCTGGGGCGTCTCAGTACGCGCCAGAAGCATCTCACTGAATATCCGGTGGGCGAGTCTAAAGGCTGGGTGAAAGATGACTTTCTCCCTGGAATCTCCAGGGCGCCATCTGTCTGCGTGAGTAGTGATGTGGGCTATCTGTCCCCAAAACTCCCTAGCTACTGAACGGGAGGGAAAATCTACAGCGGTAGGGGCAGGAAAGCTAAAGATCTCTCTCCATATCTCTAATGGAACTATGAAGTTCCGGCTCATCAGCCGGTACTTCACAGATCCCTCTGTGGGTAGGTAGGAGAAGGAGCTGACAAACTCGAGTGTCGGCTCTATGTAGGCTGGGGCTCGGATCTCAGAAAACTGATCCAGCCCGACTGTGGCGATCATCCTCCTAAGGTCAGCCTCTAACCCTAGGCAGTCAAAAGCGGATACCTCCAGAAATCGTGGTGCGATAACTGGACGGCCCGCTATCCTCTCATAGTCTACCCGGCATCTCTCGTGGATGACCGGGCGGTAGGGACGGGAAGAAGAAGGGGAAGGGGAAGGTGAGGATCTATCTCTAAGGGCCAGTAATCTGTCTGAACTCATCTTCGCAAAACACTCTGTCAGATCACCTCGGTTGACTGACAACCCTCAGAAATCACCTCGGTCGAGGTGCAGGCCGACTGGACCGAGGCGTAACAGTTCGAATTCCAATTCTCAGAATTTCAGTTCTTTTCCCCCTAAAATCACTACAATTGCTTCCTAAGGGGTACTTATGGGTTTCCTCAGCAAAATCAAGGGCAACCAAAGCCCAATAAGCAGCAAACGAGGAGTTAGGGTTTTCGAACGGTGGTTACCTCGTTTCGGCCGAAAATACTCAGATTCTTTGCAGATCTGTAGTTGCAATCGACTCTTCTACCCTTTAATCGCGTTTTGGGAGGAGAAATTGTCGAAAACGAGCGAGAAACGGAGGAGAACGAGATGCCTCTGTCGCCGCGGTCGAAGTGGGTGAAAATAAAAAGTGAAAAGTAATTTTCCCTTTTTATACCGTCACGAGATCTGCTGTCACCTCGGTCGAGATGGTCTCGACTGGACCGAGGTGGTACGGACCGAGGCGGTTCTGCAGAAACCCTAGTCGCCTCGGTTGCTTCAAGAATCAACTCGGTCGAGGTGTTCTGACAGTGACCGAGGTGCCTCTTTCTTCTCAGAATCTCGAACTTCTCTCTTTCCAGGAGTGTTCCTTCCTGTTGTCTGTCCAGAAAGCCAAAAACAAAGCAAAGCAAAGCAAAAACAAAAACTATCTAAACTAGACTAGAAAACGGGAAAGAAAGCAATACCTTGGGTTGCCTCCCAAAAAGCGCTTGATTTAAGGTCGCTAGCTGGACCATGATGCGTCTCAAAGGAGGTAGATCGGCGCGACCTCCTCAACCGGCGTTTCCGGTTGATACTTCTTAAGTCTATGACCGTTGACCTTGAAGCTTCCGCTAGTTTCGCCCCATATCTCAACTGCACCATGAGGGAAAACATGTTTCACAACGTAAGGTCCGGTCCATCTAGACTTCAACTTACCTGGGAAAAGACGGAGGCGGGAGTTGAAGAGTAGAACTAAATCTCCTTCGTTAAGCTCCTTTGGAACGATACGCTTGTCATGCCATCTCTTCGTCCTTTCCTTGTAGATTTTGGCATTCTCATAGGCGTTTAAACGCAGCTCCTCCAGCTCGTTAAGTTCCAATAGTCGCTTCTCGCCAGCATCTTTAATGTCAAAGTTCAACCATTTGATAGCCCAATACGCTTTGTGCTCCAACTCGACGGGCAAGTGGCAAGATTTCCCATACACCAAATTATAAGGGGTGGTGCCTATGGGAGTCTTGAATGCGGTCCTGTACGCCCAAAGAGCATCGTCTAATTTCATGGACCAATCCTTCCTTGTTCTAGAGACGGTCTTCTCCAAAATCGCCTTGATTTCCCTGTTCGAGATCTCGACCTGTCCACTAGTTTGAGGGTGATAAGCGGTTGATACCTTGTGGGTTACCCCATACTTCGATAGAAGTGCTTTAAACTTCCGGTTGATGAAATGCGTTCCTCCATCGCTGATGATGATGCGTGGAGTTCCAAATCGTGGAAAGATAGTTCTATTCAAGAACTTCACAACCACCTTGGCGTCGTTAGTGGGAGAAGCAATGGCTTCGACCCATCTAGAGACGTAATCTACTGCAAGGAGAATGTAGAGGTTTCCTCCGGAGGATGGAAAAGGTCCCATGAAGTCAATCCCCCACACATCAAAGATTTCCACTTCTTGGATGTTGTTAAGTGGCATTTCGTTCCTCCTTGATAGGTTCCCTGTTCTTTGGCATGCATCACAAGAAACAACAAAAGATTGCACATCCTTAAATAATGTAGGCCAAAAGAAACCGGAACGTAATACCTTAGCGCATGTTTTATCGGTGCTAGCATGCCCTCCGCAAGGAAGTGAATGGCAATGCCGTATGACGCTATTGACTTCATCTTCCGGAATGCACCTTCGAAGCATCCCATCCGGCCCGCGCTTGAACAGCAGCGGTTCATCCCAGTAGTAATGTCGTACGTCCTTGAAGAATTTCTTCTTTTGAGAGTACGTCAATCCGGGTGGTATTTCCTGGCACACAAGATAATTCACAATATCAGCATACCAAGGACCTTTATTATCAGAGAGTTGGTGAATGTCAGAGAAGGGAGTAGAAAAATTGTTATTCTCTGTAATCTCAGTTCGAATTGTCTCGCTGTCGACCTCGGTCGAGGCGCAAAGGCGTTGACCGAGGTGTTCTTCAGACGCCTCGCTCTGTCCAGAAAGTGCCTCGGTCGAGGTACTGCTACTGGATCCGAGGCTGGAAATCTTCGTCTCTTGAACTAGCTTCTCAGTTTTAGCTCCTGGATCCTCTTCCAGTGCTTTTAAGCTCCGTATATCTGCATCACAAGAAGCATCTATACCTTCCTCCATTAAACTGAAGCTTATAACTCTTTCGAGTGGATCATTAATAAGGATAGAGCTCACCAATTCTCTTGATTCTTCTTCATCGTAGATGTTGAAGATATCATCAGTTAGTTGCTCCCCCTTCATGGCTGCAAGTAGTGCGAACTCCACCTCATCGCCACCAACGTTGAATTTCAACTTGGCGTTCTTGCAATCCACGTTGCAACCCGAAGTTGCTAGAAATGGCCTCCCGAGAATGATAGGAACAGGATAATCTGCGGGAATGTCAAGTACGACAAAATCTATAGGTAGATAGAAGTTACCTAACTTGACCGGAACATCCTCCAAAATGCCCACGGGATGGGTGATGGAGCGATCCGCCATGTAGAGTCGGAACTTGACCGGTTTGGGCTCTCCAAGACCGATCTTAATGCATAGCTCCAGCGGGATGATGCTCACGCTGGCTCCTAGATCACAAAGGGCTTCACAAGTGACATCCCCAACTTGAATGGGAATGCAAAATGAGCCGGGATCTCTCAATTTAGGTGGCATCTTCTCCTTCATGATCTTTATGAGTTCCGAAGACTTAGATGTCATCCTAACTTCACCAACATCCTCCAGCTTCCTCTTCCTTGATAGGATCTCCTTCAAGAACTTCCCATAGGCGGGCATACCTAGAATAGCATCAAGGAAAGGAATATTAATATGGAGCTTATTCATCAAGTCAAGGAACTTACCAAAGTGCTTGTCAAGATGTGCTCTGGCTCTGGACTGGGGGAATGGAAGTGGTGGTTTATATGCAGGAGGTGGAACATAAGCTTCTGTCGTTCCTCCTGCTTTCTGTTGTACCGCCTCGGTTGGCATCTCGGTCGAGGTGTTCTTCGACTGGATCTGGACCGAGGTGGTCTGCGTCGAGCGAGGTACTGGATCTGCAGTTTTGAGTCCACTCCTCGTCGTGATGGCCATGCACTGGCCCTTAGGGTTAGTTTCCGTCTTTGCTGGAAGCTTCCCTGGATCTCTTGGCGCTTCATTCGCCCTATTAGCAAGTTGTTGTTCGAAGGACTTTTGAGCCCTCGAAAATGAAGTCATAGAATTCTCCATAGCATTAAGCTTGATCAAGATTGCCTCCAGGACTGCGTCCTTCTTTTCCGGCTGAGACGAACTTGATCCTTGCCCTTGGCTCTTCAATGGAGTAGAAGAAGAAGAAGGAGAAGAGAGGAAAGGGTTAGAGGAATCATTAGAGTTGGAGTTTGAATGATTGTTACCGTTGTTTTGGTTATTCGCCCTCCAATTGTTGCTGTTGGATCCTCTATTGTTGTTGTTGTAGTTGTTGTTTCGGGGCCCGTTGTTGTTGTTGTTATTGTTCCTTTGTCCTTGCTCTTCCTTCTTAGTTTGAGCCATCAATAGCTCCTTCAACTGCTTCACGTCGTTCTTCAAGGACGTGAATTGGTTGTTGTTGGGTTGAGTCTCTTGAAAGTTGACTCTTTTAACTCCACCTTCAGCTCCTTGGTGGGTATACTTCTCCATGTGCAAGGCTTGCTTCTCAATGAAGTCCCAAGCCTCATCAACCGCCATATCCATGAATGTACCGGCTGAGAGTAGTTGGAGATTGAACTGGGTGTTTCCGTCCAGCCCCTTGAAGTAGATCTCCAACAACTCGATCTTCGGAATCCCATGATGTGGGCAATCCAAAAGGATATCCTTGAACCGCTCCCATGATTTGGACAAGCTCTCCTTGTCCTTCATGATGAAAGCATTGATCTTCCCTCTCATTTCAGCAGTCTTTGAGGGGGGAAAGAATTTGGTCAAGAATTCCGTAGTCATCTCTTCCCATGTGCTGATCTTTCCTGCAGGAAGAGATTGATACCAAGTAAGAGCTCTATCTTTAAGAGAAAAGTAGAAAGGTCTTAGCTTGTAGTTGTTATTTTCAATTCTTGGAGGTCGCAAAGTCTCCATCAAGATCTCGTAGTTTTGAAGATGTTGATGCGGTGACTCCTTCTCTAGCCCTCCGAATTGACATTGGCGAATCATGGCTAGAACTTGCGGTCGAAGTTCGTAGTCATGATCCGCTGGATCTCCTAGGTTCACTCCTGGACGCCTCAGCTGTTGATTAGGGTCCATCCTTTGACCTAGGGTTTGTGGAATTCCTGCAAGAAGAACATCTCGGACTGGCATCCGAAGCGGATGCACATCGGCCGGGGCGTCAGGTACTGGATTCTGCCTCGGTCGAGGATCAACTACTGGATCCTGCATCGGTCGAGGTTGAATCTGGTTCCGAATTGCTGCAATCTCAGCTTCGATTGCTGCAGTCCTGGCCTGATTTTCCTCTTTCTCTTGCCTTAGCTCTTCTTTACTGAGACGTAGCAGCTCCTGCGTCTCTCTCAACTGGGCCGCAAGATCGTGATCGTCTTGTTGGGCCATCTTCGCTTCTCTTAAGCGTCTCTTGTATGTCTTTTCTGGTTCGGGATCGTAAGGAACGATTTCCTTCCCAGTGCGGGTTCTTCGCATATACCTAAGAAAGAACCTGCGAAAGTCACTCAAGTAGAGTGGTTAGACAAAAGGGGGCAAATGCCCCAAGAGCAAACCGTACCGGCTCGGTCTAGACCAAGTCCCCGGCAACGGCGCCAAAAACTTGTTCGCTCCAAACGGTGTGTGCAAGCTTTAAATTTATAACCCTAGACTTAAGCTTAAAACAAGGATGCGAACCCGCAGTGTACGGGTCAATCGTAGTAAAAGCAAGAAAATTCCAGGGGTCGATCACAGGGACTTGGTGAAACAAAGTCCAATACGGTGTGCTAATGTCAATGCCAACCACAAGAGCAATCAATACAATCAAAGATGAATAAGATGTCAAATAAAGCAAACATGCAATTCTAGGGATTAAAGCATCTAGTTGTGGTTCCAACTCAAGATCTATAGATAAGCGGACAAAGCTGAGATTTTTGCATGGGGAAGGTGTTTCTAAAGTGGAGTAGATCACCGGGTAAGTCTCACTACACACTAATCCTAAACCGTAACTCCTATTACCGGGTAAGTCTCAAGGAATTAAGATAAAGAACTATAACCTCAAACTAACATACCATCTAAGGGAATAGAATCAACCTTTACCGGGTAAGTCTCAGGCTAACTCACAAAGATGGGATGGAAGCACACTCAAACCCCAATAAAGGATAAACCTTTATTACCTACACTTATGATCGTTGGTACACAAACTAAGGAATTACCGGGTAAGTCTCATCCTAAGCTTGCATTGAACCAGGAAGGTGTAATAAGAATAGGATTTGGCAAACTCTAACACTTAACTCTCAGTTTAGGGTCGGATAAGTCACCTCGGTCAGAAGAATTCCACCCCGGCCGAGATGTTCATCAACCGAACGAGGTGCTTAGGGTTAAGGTTAAAGACTCGAGCTTTCAGGATCCTACTGGAATCTAAGATTTTTCTATCATTGTTTTTCCCACAACCTTTAGCCAATCACCCTAGAATCACACAAGGAAATTAGCCACTCATCATCATAATGAAAGTATTAAATATATGGAAGAAGGTGAATATTTGAACAAGAAGAATTTAATGAAAACACTTCAATAACTGAATCAAATATCACACAAAATCGTTCCTTGGATAATAATCCAACTAGACAAGACAATCAAGGAAAGGAATTGAAGACAATCTTACAAAACCCTTCAAAAAGCTATAAAGCTATAGTCTTCAATCTTCCTTCAACCTTCAAAAAGGTTCTTCAAATCTCTCCCAAATTGGAGTAGGCTGCGGCTGTTGCGCTTGTAAACCCTGATCGACGGTATAGCGTCCTCCTCGAATTGTGGAAATTCAACCCTTTTTATAGGAAAAATAAACCTCCAAAGATAATAAATCTTAAGAAGATATATTCCCATAAAAATAGGTAAAATATATGATTCTGCATATCTCCTTCCTTCCAGAAGCTCAGCCCAAAAATATAAGATCACTTTCCAATTTTAAAAGATCTCAGCCAAGAATAAAATATTCTTGCCGCGTCCTAGGTGTTCGCCTCGGTCGAGTCGGCGTCTCTGGATCGCCTCGGTCGAGATGAATCTCTGGTCAACCGAGGTGACTCATAACTGAATGTAGAATCTCTCAAAACTGGTCCAAAGTAAATCTTTAATCCATGGTTGTGCTTCCTGAATGTAGCTCCAAATGACTCTTGACTCCTTTTGATCCTTTTTGATGCAAAACGTACCATATTACCTGCAATTACAACGAAACTAGGTGTAGACCTCGATTCTCGCAAAGGTAGATGAAATGGTAGTAAAATCACATAATGTACATACAAACATGCAGATTATGAAAGATAAAACGTCCAAACAAACCCCAAAATATAGACTATAATTCATGCTATCATAGTGAATGACAATGACGGATGACACTTTGCATCTCATCTTCCGGCACACATCGCCGAATGATGCCATCCGGACCTCTCTTGAAGAGGAGAGGCTCGTTCCAATAGTATTCCCGGACGTCCTTGAAGAATTTCTTCCTTTGTGCGTATGATAGTCCGGGTGGTATCTCCTGGCAAACTAAATAGTTAACGAAATCAGCAAACCATGGTTCGTTACCTTTGGAGATTACCTTGATGCACTCCTCTATGATATGTAAGTGTTCGTCTGGAAAGGAGTTATCAATGGGCAAATGGTCGTCCTCTAGATGTGTTAGACGACTCAAATGATCCGCAACAGAATTTTCCGAGCCTTTCTTGTCGCGGATCTCTAGATCGAATTCTTGTAGGAGAAGAATCCATCTAATCAGCCTTGGTTTCGCATCTTTCTTCGCAAGGAGGTACCGGATCGTAGCATGATCCGTGTAGACAATCACCTTTGCACCTACAAGATAAGAGCGAAACTTGTCAATAGCGTAGACAATGGCTAAAAATTCCTTCTCTGTAGTGGCGTAGTTGAGCTGAGCTTCGTCTAGCGTTTTGCTAGCGTAGTATATGGCATGGGTTCGTCCTTCCTTTCGTTGCCCAAGAACAGCTCCAATAGCTACGTCACTAGCATCACACATAATCTCGAAAGGGAGAGTCCAATCCAGGGGTTGGATAATGGGTGCTGAAATTAGAGCTTGCCGAATGGTGTTGAACGCCTCTAGACATTCCTGTGAAAACTCAAAAACCGCATCCTTCATCAATAGATTAGTGAGAGGTTTTGATATCTTAGAAAAATCCTGAATGAAACGTCTATAGAATCCAGCATGTCCTAGGAAACTTCTTATTCCCTTCACCGAAATTGGGGGAGGAAGTTTTTCTATGGTCTCTATTTTAGCTTTGTCTACTTCTATCCCTCTACTAGAGACTAAGTGACCTAACACGATTCCTTCCTTAACCATGAATTGACACTTCTCCCAATTAAGAACTAGGTTAGTGTCTTCACATCTTTGCAAAACAAGAGAAAGGTTAGAAAGACAATCGTTAAAAGAGGAACCGTAAACGGAGAAGTCGTCCATGAAGACTTCCATGATTTCCTCTACGTATTCGGAGAAGATGGCCATCATGCACCGTTGAAAGATGGCTGGGGCGTTGCAAAGCCCGAACGGCATTCTCCTATAAGCGAACGTACCCCAAGGGCACGTGAATGTGGTCTTCTCTTGATCATCCGGATGTATCGGAATCTGAAAGAAGCCACTATAACCGTCAAGGTAGCAAAAGTATGAATGTTGTGCTAACCTTTCAAGCATTTGATCGATGAATGGCAATGGAAAGTGATCCTTCCGCGTTGCGTTGTTGAGCTTGCGGTAGTCTATGCACATTCGCCATCCAGTTACGGTTCGGGTAGGAATGAGTTCGTTGTTCTTATTGGTGATGACTGTCATTCCTCCCTTCTTCGGAACTACTTGAACCGGGCTCACCCACTTGCTATCGGAGATAGGATAGATGATACCTGCATCAAGAAGTTTAAGAATTTCCTTCTTGACAACCTCCTTCATGGTCGGATTCAACCGCCTTTGAGGTTGTCTTGAAGTTCTAAAGTCCTCCTCCATTAGTATCTTGTGCATGCATAGGGAGGGTTTAATTCCTACTAAGTCCTCAATAGTGTAGCCTATGGCTTTTCTATGTTTCCTAAGGACAATCATGAGCTGTTCATGTTCATCTATGCTTAATTTGGAACTAACGATAACCGGGAAGGTAGAATTGGATCCAAGAAAAGCGTACCTTAGATGAGTAGGAAGTGGTTTGAGTTCCATTGATTTCGGAGCTTCCAATGATCCTTGAGGAGCTTCCGATGTTTCCTTAGAAGTTTCTAAGGATGTTGAATGGTTTGGAGAAGAGTTAGAAGAAGTTGAAGAAGTATATCGATCACCCTCTTCCACGGCCAAAATTACGGCCTCCTCTGGTGTTCCACGGCCGTAATATCCTCTGGAATGGAGGTTGATTTTGGTCGTGGAATCCACGGTCGTGGAATACAGGGTATGACCGTGGATTCGAGTATTCTCAGCCTCATCGTGGAGTTTCTCAAACTCCACTTCATGCATCTCTTCTTGTGCTTCTAAGGATTCAATTTCCTCTTTGCACTCTTCTTCTTCTCCTACATTGGTTAGACTCATAGTAATAACCTTTTGTAAGGGATCGTTAAAGAGAATCGCACTTACCTCCTCCCTAGATAAACCTTCTTCGTCTTGGACATTGTAAATATGCTCATCAAAGATTGGCTCCTTTACTAGAGTGGAAAGAACGAACTCTACTTTCTCTTCCCCAATATCAAAAGCGAGTCTCCCATTCTTGCAATCGACCATGCAGCCGGAAGTTGCAAGAAACGGCCTTCCGAGTATGATCGGGACCGGACTATCTGCAGGAATGTCAAGTACGACAAAATCAATGGGGACAAAGAACTTGCCTAGCTTGACTGGGACGTCTTCTACAATGCCGACGGGACGAGTAATGGATCGATCCGCCATGTATAACGTCATCTTCACTGGTTTAGGGTCGCCTAAACCGATCTTCCTGCACAATGCAAGTGGTATGATGCTCACACTTGCTCCCAAGTCACATAAAGCGTCATATGTGACTTCTCCCACTCCAACGGGAATGCAAAATGACCCCGGATCTTTCAACTTTGGGGGCATTTTCTCCTTCATAGTCTTGATGAGATCCGAAGAATCCGAACTCATCTTGACCTCTCCAAAATCTTCTAGCTTCCTCTTGTTAGAGAGGAGCTCCTTCAAGAACTTGCCATAAGCCGGCATACCTACAATAGCATCAATGAAAGGTATATTAATATGCAGTTTGCTCATGAGTTCTATGAACTTACCGAATTGCTTGTCTAGGCGCGCTCGCGCTCTAGATTGAGGGAACGGTAGGGGAGGTTTGAAAGCTGGAGGGGGAACATAGACGTCCTCCTTCTCCTTCCCCTTTTCTTTGCTTTTCTCTACGGGGACTTCAACGAACGTAGGTTGCGGATCGGTGGTAGTCACTCCGCTCCTAGTTGTGATCGCCATTACCCTTCCCTTAGGGTTGTCCTCCGTCTTTCCTGGAAGTTTCCCTGGATTTCTAGGAACTTCTTCCGCATGATCGAACATTTGGTTTTCTAAAACCTTTTGAGCTTTGTCGATCTTAGAAACTCGATCATCGAATTTAATGAAGCGGTCCTCCATCCCTTGAAGCTTTCCCAAGATAGTTTCCAACATGGGATCTGGCTTCTCCTTCCCCGAAGTGCTTCCTCCATTAGATGATTGCCCCTGGCTTTTCAAAGGAGTAGAGGAAGAGGAAGGTGGAGTTAGCGAATTAGAATTGGAAGGATAGGAGTTACCGGAATTCTGCTAATTGGAGCGCCAATTGTTGTTGTTTGAACCACGATTGTTGTTCCAATTGTTGTTGTTCCGGTTGTTGTTGTTTCCATTCCAATTGTTATTCCGGTTATTGTTCCGGCTATTGTTGTTGTTGCGGTTGGTGTTATCACCGCCATTCTTGTTGTTGCCCAAATAACCAACATCCTTCCCTTGTTGCTTTGGGAAGTTGGTCTTGATAGTCTCCTTCAACTCCTTGATTTCATTGTTGAGGGAGAAAATCTGATTTTGAGCTTCATGTGTGAGCTTCGCTCCTTGCTCTACACGATTTCCTTCCACCTTTCGGTGGGAATACTTCTCTATGACTCTTGCTTGCTTCTCAATGAAGTCCCAAGCGTCATCTTCTTTCATGTCCATGAACGTTCCACATGAGAGGGATTGGAGGTTGAATTGCGTTCCCGCATCCAGCCCTTTGTAGTAAATTTCCAGCAAGGCAAGCTTGGATATGCCATGATGAGGGAAATCCAAGAGCAAATCCTGAAACCTTTCCCAAGATTGAAACAAACTTTCGTTAGGTCTCATAGAAAAAGCATTAATCTTACCTCTAAGTTCCGCCGTTTTGGAAGGCGGAAAGAATTTGGTGAGAAACTCTGCGGAAAGGTCTTCCCACGTGTCTAGTTTCCCATTAGGAAGAGCTTGGTACCAAGACAGCGCTTTCCCTTTCAAGGAGAAAAAGAATGGTTTAAGCTTGTAGCTGTTGGTAGTGGCGCTCTTCGGTCTCATCGTCTCCATCATACACTCAAAGTTTTGCAAGTGTTGGTGTGGAGATTCAGCGCTTGTACCGCCAAACTGGCTTTGGCGAACAAGAGTGATAACTTGAGGGTTGAAGCTAAACCCTTGTACATCTTCAGCATCAAAGTTCACACCTAAGCGGCGTGGTTGTTGTGTTGGATCCATCCGTTGGCCAAGAGTTCTCGGCTCATTATCCACACGTTCGACCCTCGCATTCCTAGGTGGAATGCGGCGGTTAGCAGCTCCTTGTGTATTGAAAGGATTCACATTGACCGCGGGGTCAATCTCTTCTAGCGGTGGCATGGAAGAGTCGCTATCATCGGCGGATGAATGACTTCTTCTTCTTCTAGACCTTGAAGTCCTTTTCGAGGATTTCTTGATCATGTTATTTTTAAGCTCGCTCATTTGTAATCCCATCTGGAACATCTGATCCTGTAGAGCGTTGACTTGGGATTGATGCCGATTCATCTCATCTATGCGAAGGTTATCATTCCAGCGAAGTTGAGCTTCCTTCTCTGCTAGCTCCGATTGGAAATCACGTTCGTTTCCTTCGGTCATCTTCTTTTCCTTGCGCTTTTGCCTCAAGGTTTTCTCCAGCTCTTGATCAAGAGGTAAGAGATCTCCGGTATTCCTAGACCTGCGCATACACTTAAAACAATATCAAACAACGAGAGCAAGCTCCCAAGCTTGACAACCGGTTACCGAATTCGGCCGAAACCAAATCCCCGGCAACGGCGCCAAGAACTTGTTCGCCCCTAGAGGTGTGTGCAAATAAGCTTTAAATTTATAAAACTAGAATCAAGCAAGCGAACCCGCAGTGTACGGATCGACGTAGTTAAGCAAGAATTCCAGAGTATCGAACACAGGGATTTGGGTGGGAACAAATTCGATTTAGGTTATCAAGCAATAAATATGGGAGTTTTGCAAATATTGGGAAAACAACAATCCTAAAGATCCGGGTATTCAGTTGCGGCAATAGATTCAAGATATACTAATGATGTAAAGACAGAGCAGAGATATGCAAAGGTATACTAATGTAAGGTAATCGTACGGTTGAGGTTCCAAAAACCTTATGTGACTCACCTAAAAGATACTCCCTATACAGGTTGTTGAGGCTCAATATAAGAAGGAACTAAAGACAAGGATTAGTGTCAGATACCCAAACCTATAATCTAAAGATCAAGACTAACTTATCCGATTGAGGTTGTTGAGACTCACAGTCGAGGTAGAGGTTGTTGAGGCTTCACTACCACCTAGAAAAGACGAGTCTAAACTAAGCTAAAGCAAATCTTTAGCTTTGGATTAAGGTAAAAGCAAGCTCGTAAACTCAAGGAAATTACGGTTGGATCTTGAGATTCCACGGCCGTGGAACTCAAGAACAGCCCGTAATTTAGGGTTATCGGCGATAATTCTCTAACTCTCAGGGTCTAATCTGTTTGCGATCGATCTATCATCATCTAAGCCACAACTATCAACCCTTCACCTTAGAATTGTTAAGGGTTTTTAGCCAATAACAGTCATATTGATATTAATTCAAGAATTAAGGAATAAAAGATGAAAACTTTCAAGAACTTTCAATAACCTTCAAGTGAATCTCAAGATCCCAACAAGTGTTTATCAAGGATTCAGAATGGAACAAACAAATCACAACTATAGGAAAGAAGAGAAACGGGATGTCAATCCGTTTTCGATTCGAACCTAAACAAGAAGAGAGATCTTCTTTGCAATTCTTCCAAGAACTTCGGTCTTTCACAATTCCGAAGATCACAACGACAATCTCCACCAAAGTGCGAGACTTGAACAACTCTTCAACTGCAAACTTTGATCTCCAATGAGATCTCCAAAATTACCTTCAAGAAGAGGGTTTGTGCGTCACTAAGCGTTGCTTGTAAAGAGCTTGTGTAAAGGTGTAAGCGAGCATCCTGAAATCTCTTTTCGGCCGTCTTTTTATAGGGCAAGACGAAGCGTCGGCCCGGCCCAGTCTTCAAAAGATCATGGCTTCGAAATATGGCGAAAAGATTCGCCAAGATCACGGTCGTGGAATCTTCCACGACCGTAATTTTGAGGCGTGGAAACTACTACGGTTTGATCCACGGCCGTAATATCCCCTGGAATGAACATCGAATTCTGACTCACAATCCACGGCCGTAATTTGGGGTAAGACCGTGATTCTTGCTTTTCTTCGTGCATTCCTCAATCCAATACTCAAATTTGCTTCCGAAAAGTGTCCTCGATCTATGGACGTATCGACTCAACTCTCATTTGCTCGATTTCGTTCGGAAATACCTCCAAATTACCTATAATCAACATAGAACTAGTGTAGACATCCATATCGACAATGTAGGCAATACTAGCTCATATATGCGCAAAGATCAATCAAAGACTATCAATATGAATCAATTACGATTAGAAAACGTGCCTAAAATATCACAATATTTCATGCTAACATTCTACACCTTCCACGGCCGTGGAATGGCATGAACAAACCGTGGACTTCAACAGAGGCTTCGTTCAAGTAAACAAGTCGTCCAAAGGTAAATCTAGGTTCATCCTATCATAGTCTCAGCCATAACCATCCTTTCCTTACCCTAGAATCGCATCTATTTAGCCTACAACATGCATCATAACAATCGAAATCATTAAGCATAAAATCATGGCTTCCATTTGCAAGATAATGAAGAGAAAAAGATGAACAAGTGAAGTAAACAAAACCAAGCTGAAATTAAGATTAGAAAGACTCACAACCCTTCCAAAAGAAGGTTTAAACGATTCTTACAACCCTAGAAAAAAAAGATCCCGAAATCCTTCACTACAAAACTATCAAGTGCTAGCAATGGTGTGTTCTTCTCCTTCCTCTCCAATAGAGCTCTTCTCCTTCCTTCAATGGTAGCTCTCTTCTTGAGAGAATCTTCTTGTTGTTGAGAGTGTATTTTGATTCCCAATTTGATTGGATGATAGGGGGATGCCCTCTCTCAGCCTTGCAAGACCACTTTTATACTACCATTATGCTAGAGAAGGCCAAGAGATCGTGGCACAGCTGTCACAACCGCCTGGCAAAAACCACGGTTGGTTCCACGGCCGTGGACCCTTCAGTGACCGTGGTTTGGTGCTTTAGCGTTGCCTTGGTTCATTAAGCTTAGATTTGGTGCATGGCTTGTGTTCACAAGGTTCCATGAGTCCTCCTTAGCCTCTAGCTTGCATCCTAATGAGTCCGAGGGTGTGTCATCTTGATGAACGATCCTCAAACGTATCGATTAAGCTCCTAAATCTCCCAAAATACCTACAAAGCAATGCACAAGTCCGTGTAGATGTCTATCTCGACAAAATGCGTGAATTGAGTGCAAACGTCGTGAACTAGTGTTAAACCATGCATGAATGAGTGAGAAATCTATCTAAATGACTACCTAAACCTAAGCCATAAATCGTGTTATCAGCATGAATCATATTTCCCATATCGGATAGTAAATGGGTGAGTCCGGTACATGTAGTTCTCAAGAAGGGTGGGATGACCGTTGTAACCAACAAGAACAACGAGTAGATCCCCACAAGGACCGTTACAGGCTGGAGAATGTGCATAGACTATCGAAGATTGAATTTGGCAACGAGAAAGGACCATTTTCCTCTTTCATTCATTGATCAAATGCTTGAACGGTTAGCAAAACACTCCCATTTTTGCTACTTATATGGTTATAATAGTTTCTTTCAGATTCCTATCCATCCGGATGATCAAGAGAAGACCACTTTCACTTGTCCATGGGGACATTTGCTTATCGAAGGATCCCATTCGGATTGTGTAACGAACCCGCCACTTTTTAGCGTTGTATGATGGCTATCTTTTCCGAGTATAGCGAGGAGATCATGGAGGTATTCATGGATGATTTTTCTGTATATGGTTCCTCTTTTGATAAATGTTTAGCTAACCTTTCTCTAGTGTTACAACGTTGTGAAGACACTAATATCGTTTTTAATTGGGAGAAGTGTCACTTCATGGTTAGTGAAGGAATTGTTCTAGGGCACCTTGTTTCAAACCGAGGTATAGAAGTCGACCGAGCTAAGATCGAGACTATAGAAAAACTCCCCCCACCTTGTTCTGTTAAAGGTGTGTGGAGTTTCCTTGGGCATGCAGGTTTCTATAGGAGGTTCATCAAGGATTTCTCTAAGATCTCTAAACCGCTTACTAATCTATTGAATAAGGATGTTGTTTTTGAGTTCTCGCAGGAATGCCTTGATGCTTTTTACAAGATAAATGAAGTGTTGATCTCCGCTCCCATCATTCAACCTCCTGATTGGACCTTGCCCTTTGAGATCATGTGTGACACCAACGATGTGTCTGTAGGAGCGATTCTTGGACAAAAGAAAGATGGCCGGACCAACGCCATTTACTATGCTAGCAAAACACTAGATGAGGCTCAGCTGAATTACGCCACCACCGAAAAAGAACTCTTGTCAGTTGTCTTCGCGCTTTGAAGTTTTGTTCTTACTTAGTGGGAGCGAAAGTTATTGCTTATACTGACCATGCAACTATTCGATACGTTCTAGTTAAGAAGGAAGCATAGTCGCGTCTTATTCGTTGGATTCTATTGCTTCAAGAATTTGACTTAGAGATTCGCGATAAGAAGAGATCCGAGAATTCTGTAGTGGATCACCTCAGCCGGCTACCACCTACCTCGTTCAAAAGGGACGATCTCCCCATTGATGATTCTTTTCCCGATGAGCAATTGCATTTGGTGGAACATTGGCTTCACAAAATTTCTAATGGTAATGAGCCTTGGTATGCTGATACTGTTAATAATCTGTTTGTTAGGAAATACCTCCAAGATTGACATACGCTCAAAGGAAGAAGTTCTTCAAAGACGTACGTCACTACTATTGAAACGAGCCTCTACTTTTTAAGAGAGGACCGGAGGGGATGCTTTGACGCTGCATTCCGGAGGACGAGACTACAAGTGTCATACGACATTACCATTCACTTCCTTGTGGAGGACATGCTAGTGCTCACAAAACATGTGTTAAGGTATTACGTTCTGGTTTCTTTTGACCTTCATTATTTAAGGATGTGCAAACATTTGTTGCTTCTTGTGATGCATGCCAAAGAATAGGAAATATCTCTAGACGGAACGAGATGCCTCTTAACAATATTTAGGCAGTCGAGATTTTCGATGTGTGGGGCGTTGATTTTATGGGACCTTTCCCATCATCTGCAAGAAACCTCTACATTCTCTTGGTAGTTGACTACACCTCTAGATGGGTAGAAGCCATTGCTTCTCCCACTAATGACGCCATGGTGGTTGTGAAGTTCTTCAATAGGACCATCTTTCCACGCTTTGGAACGCCTCGAATCATCATTAGTGACGGAGGAACACATTTTATAGCTCGGAAATTTGAGGCACTTTCTATCGAAGTATGGGGTAACCCACAAGGTAGCAACCCCTTATCACCCTCAAACTAGTGGGCAGGTGGAGATCTCTAATAGAGAAATCAAGGCAATTTTGGAGAAGACCGTCTCAAGAAGAAGGAAAGATTGGTCTATGAAGTTGGACGATGCTCTTTGGGCGTACAGGACCGCATTCAAGACTCCCATAGGTACCGCCCCTTACAATTTGGTATATGGAAAGTCTTGTCATCTTTCCATTGAGTTGGAACACAAGGCGTATTGGGCGATCAAATGGCTAAATTTCGACCTCAAGGAAGCTGGAGAGAAGAGACTTTTGGATATCAATGAGTTGGAAGAGTTACGCTTGAATACCAATGAGAATGCCAAGATCTATAAAGAGAGAACTAAAAAATGGCATGACAAGCACATCATCCCTAAGGAGCTCAAAGTAGGGGATCTTGTTCTACTCTTCAACTCCCGCATTCGCCTCTTTCCAAGTAAGTTAAAATCTAGATGGACATGACCTTACATTGTGAAAAATGTTTTTTCCTATTGTGCAGTTGAAGTATGGGGTGAAACTAGTGGAAGCTTTAAGGTCAACGGTCATAGGTTGAAGAAGTATCAACCTGAAGTTCCAGCTGAGGAGATTGCACCCTTGCACCTTGCTTAGAGTGACGTACGGTCCAACTAGCGACTTTAAACCAAGATGATAGCATGTATTATAGTCTATGTTTTGGGATTGGTTTAGACATTTTATCTTCATAAATCTGCATGTATGGATGTATATTCTTTGATCATTATGTTGTTTTGTCTACCTTTGAGAGAATTGAGGTCTACACCTTGTGTCCTTGTAATTGTAGGGAAAATAGCACGTTTTGCATTATTGAGCTAAGGAACCTAAGGAGTCATTTGAGCTACATTATGGAGCATTGAGGAGCTACAGGAAAGGCTCAGGAACCATGTAATTGAGATGGAAGATTGATTTTGGACCAGATTAGAGAAATTTACACGCAGCTGAGACACACCTCGGATGGCTACAGTGTCACCTCGACCGAGGTGATCTTCGTGATTTGATTCGAGCGAGGTGATATTTGTGATTGACTCAACCGAGGTGATCTTCAAGATGCATTGGACCGAGGAGAAAAATCCACCGGCCATGAGATCTTTATTTTTGGCTAAAATCTTCTATTTTTGGCAAGAGATTTTGTTATATTTTAGGATGGATTTTTCTTGATGGAAGCACATTTTTTTGGTTGATTTATTTGGAAGATTGGAAGATATTCTAAGGAAGGAAATTGCCTTTGAAGATATTTTATCTTAGGAAGGTGATTCTCCTATATAAAGAGGTGTATTTTCTGGATATTGGATATGTCGGAGCTGCATATCTCCAGATCCCGGTGAGAAAGCAAGTTGAAGGAAGTTTAGAAGGAAGGAAGTTGGCTTTGAAGGAAGGTTGAAGGTTTGAAGGAAGTTGTAAGATTTTCTTAGCTCGTTTTGATTTGTTGTCTTTCTAGTTTTGATTGAGGAATGCAGTTTGTTTGTTTGATTGATTGTTTGATTGAGTTATTGAGACCTTTGTGTTAAGGTTTTCTTGTTTGAAGATTGATTACTTTCTTATATATTTGTTTATTGTTATCATGATGATTGTTGGCTAAGTTCTTTATGCGATTCTAGGGTGATTGGCTGAAAGTTGTGGGAAAGACGATGAAAGAATGAGCCCTTACCTCAGTGGACCCTGAAAGCTTGAGCTTTTACCTTAACCGACGAACACCTCGGTCAGTCGTGGAACATCTCGACCGAGATGGCACATGAACTGAGCGAGGTGAGACCTTTCCTGATCCTTATCTGATTTGAGATTCCAGTTTGCCAAATTCTATCCTTGTTATACCTTTCCTAGTTCAACGCAAGCCTAGGATGAGACTTACCTAGTGATTCTTTTGTTTGTATACCCAAGATCATCTGTGTAGGTAATAAAGGTTTATCCTTTATTGGGGTTTGAGTGTGCCTTCATCCCATCGTTGAGAGTTATCCTGAGACTTACCCGGTAAAGGTTGATTTTATCCCCTTGGGTGGTGTGTTGGTTTGAGATTATAGTTCCTTTCCTTAGTACCTTGAGACTTACCCGGTGAGAGGAACTTTGGTTTGGGATAGTGAGTAGTGAGGCTTACCCGGTGATCTATTCCCACCTTAGAAACACCTTCCCTTTGCAAACCTCAGCTTTGTCCACATTACCTTTGAGATCTTGAGTCGAAGCCACAACTGGGTGCTTTAATCTCTAGAATCTGCATACCCTTTACCTGATTATTACATCATCTTTGATATATTTGCTTTGTTGCTTGTTTGAAAACCTGAATTACCGATCTTTGTTTCACCATAGTCCCCGTGTTCGACCCTGAGTATTTGCCGTTATTACAATTGATCTTTACATTGCGGGTTCGCATATTGTTTCAGGCTTATATTTTAGGTTATGAATTTAAAACTATATCGTTCACCATACACACACGTCCGAGAGCGAACACAAGCGCTTCTTGGGAGGCAACCCAAGGTATTGATTTCTTTTTTCCCCTTTCTAGACTAGTTTAGTTTGTTTGCTTCGTGTTTATGTGCCCTCTTAGACAAGAATTAGCTATTACTCAAGAAGAAGAAAAACAACTCAGGAAACTCATGGATGGATTGATGCTCGAGAATTTGAGAAAACGAAGTTCGACTGACACACATCTCGGATGTTGTCAAAGCATCACGACCGAGATGACTATTGAAGCAAACGAGATGAGGTTATTTGAGAATCACCTCGGTCCAACATCTCGTTCGAGCGACCATTTCGGCCGAGATGAAATAAAAAATAACGATGGGCATAAAAGGAGAAAGACCTTCCCTCTCTTCAACCCTAACCTAATATCTCTCCTCTCCTTGACCAAAACGGCGCCTCGTTGCTCCAAATTCTCAAATCTCAACTGTTTTGCTCGATTTTTGGCTCTAAATCATCAAGGGAAGCACAACATACGATTCTCTAGCATCAAATCTCGCTCCAAACCGTCTCAAGCTGCAGAAATCCGGGTATTTCATTTGAAACATTTCTCCTTAGGTGTCGTTTTGATTTGTTCAGATTTGGAGATTGTTTGTTGCTGTTTGTTGTTGGAAATTGGCTAATTACCCCTTAGGAAGCTTTTGGTAGTGATATTTGGGGGAAAGAGTTGCAGTTTTGGGATTTCGATCGATACAACTCTTCGCTTCGGTCCACTTTGTTCATCTCGGCCGAGATAAAACAAGAACATACCGAGATCACCTACAGAAATGGAAAATTTGCGTCGTTCTGATCGTCAGTTGGCTCTCCGAGACCGTCCCATTGCTCGGCAGCCTTCTCCATCACCTCCCCCACAACCACAGGTCCCGGTTATCCATTAGAGATTCCAAACGGACTTTGATCGCATTTGTGGTCGCACCATTATTGCTCCGCGGCATCTAGACATTGGTGATTTTGATTGTTTGCACATTGTTGAGGATTTCCAAAAGGTGGTATCTATGGTCGGACTGGAGACCTTTCTAGCCATTCGTGCGCCGGCATATCTGGAATCGACGTACGAGTTTTTGAGTTCCGTCACTTATGTGCCAGAGAAGAAGGGAATCAAGTTCCGCCTGCTCAACAGGAACTACGCCATCCCCATTGACCAGTTTAGGGAGATCTTTGGGTTTCCTCATCCTACAACTACAAATTTCCCTTCCCGCCGGGAAGCTCGTTCTTTCTAGGAGAGCATTGTACACATCACTTCCCATCGAGATAGATGGAAGCTAGGGGATTCCAGGGAGCGCATCATTTACCATCTCGCCTTTCGCATCGCACATAGGATCCTCAGCGAGATACTTTTGGCGCGTACTAAGACGCCCCAAAAGGTCCACCAGGGTGAGTTGTTTGCTATGTTCTGTATGGATACAGGTGGAGTTCCAGATTTCTCTGCCATGCTTGTTGAGGAGCTTTACAAGGTGAAGGGAAAGAAGAAGGGTGATATTTGTTTTGGAGGATTGGTGACTCATATCGCCACGGTCATGGAACTAGATCTGTCAGCTTGTACCTTGGTTGCGGCGGCACAACCGCTTGAACTTCAGGAGTTCATTACACGGAGAGTTCTCGTTCCCCGTTGTCGTGGTCCCCCTTATGTGGCCATGCCTTAGGAAACAAAATTTCCTAGAGGCATTCCATGGTCACCTCAGTTCACCATCTTCGACCCTCGGGATTGGTCGACAGTTTGGTATCTTATCATGTAGGAGGCAACTATAGATGCGGAGCTTGAATTTGATGATGATGACGACGTTGATGGAGCCGCAACAATGGATACCGGTATAGATACAGCTGGTCCGAGTGTTCCCACCGTTGATCTTGATGACGAGGCTACTAAGGATGAGAAAAAGACGCCTGTTGTTCCGGTGGAGATTACCCAAACATCACAGCAGCAACGAACTCGCCGCCGCCGTGATCCCGAGGCGCACAAGAGGATTGACAACCTCACTCAGCAAATTATGGAGTCTTTTCAGGCTCTACAGACTGGCATGACTTCGCGCTTCACCGCCCAGACTCGTTCTATTCGGATTTGGATGCAGGAGATACGGGAGAGCCAGCACCACCATCGTCAAATGGCGATGTTGATGTTTGAGCAGCAGGGGGGGTATCCTTTCGATCCTACTCAATATCCATACATTCCACCTTCTGTTGGTGATTGAGCTTATTCCGGATTATGTATTGGTTTTTATTATGTTGTTCTACTTCTTCACTAGGTGAGTACTTTGTTCTGACTTACTCTTGACCCATTGGGACAATGTGTCTCAAGTATGGGGTATTTGACTTACTTAGATGTGTAATCTATAATAATTGTTGACTTGATGACTTTGCTTATGATCTTATTTGCCTACATGTGCTTATATGTCTCTTTACATGCACTGCATAACGATTTTTGATTGAAAAAACGTCAAAATTGGTTTAAAATTTTTTTTGACCTCGACCAAAATAATTTGGCCAAACAAGATTCAGACAACTGAGGTTCACCTCGGTCGATCATCTCGGGTTCTGTCAAGGTATCTCGACCGAAATGATTTTGAAACGGAAGAAATTTTCGAAATGTTTTGTGCTTCTAATCCGGATATTACCTCGATGATGATATTTGCTTGCAGATTAGGTTTGAAATCTTTATGTGTTCAAAAGATTTTATAATATGTTTTAGTTGTTGAATGTTTTGTTTGAAATTCTAGCATGTTTTGTAACGCCCCGTTCTTTTAGGTACGTTCCGGTTTTTATTTCTCCCTACTTTCGATTCGTTCGTAGCACGAGTTTTCTTTTTATTATTATTTAAAAATATTTCTCGACATAAAAAATATCTTTCCGGGTATTTATTTGTTTTGGTGTACATATACGTATTTTCCGTATTTATTTTTAGTCGGAAAAGTCTGAAATTCCTGATTCGGGGGTCCCGTTCCAGATGTTTAATTGAGTTAATTATTTTAATTCACCGCACTATACTTATTTATTTCTTTTTCCTTTTTTCTCCTTTTTCCTTCTTTTCTTTTCTATTTTGTTTTTCCTTCCTTCGTTTGGCGTGTTGCGCTCAATAGAGGAAGGTCGGATGGCCGACTCTTCGCCCCATGCCACATCCTGCATCAGCTTCTCGTTTCCCCATCCGTCTGCAGCCTACCGCCCTAGCCTCGCAAGCCGCTTCCTTGCCTCCCTCCCTGCCTCTCGCCTAACCGAACCCCTCCCATCTCCTCTCTCATTCACACCACACACTTCACCTCTTTTCCTCTCTTCTTTCCACCGGATCTGTGCAACAACATCCAGACGCCGCCACTGGATCCGCCGGGAGCGCTGCAGCCGCCTGTTGCTCATCCTCTCTATCTAATGCCGGCCGGCTCCCCTTTGTTCTTGTGCAGTAAACGCCGGAAGAGTTCGAGCCACCTCCTCCCCGCTCTGCTGCTGGAGACGGCGCCAGTGGAGCCGGCCGCCTGCACCGACGCCGGCCACTCGTTGTTCCTTCGCTTGCGCAAGCTGCCAAGGCTTTGCCCCTTTCCCCTTGTTTCTCCGTTGTTGATTGCAACAGAAGGTTGAAGAGAGAGTGTTGATTAATTATAATTTTCCCCCTTCTTTTGTGATTAATTTGGTTTTGGCCCCATTTTGTTGATAACTGCAGTTGTGACCCATGAACTTTAGAAATGAACTAATATGCCCCTGCAGTAAATTATTACGGTTTCGGACCCTTAATTTTATCGCAGTTTGTGACTCAATTCGATTGCAAATTATAGGGGGTGCCCTTGTTTGTTTAATTTTGAATATCGGCTTAAGTTTTAATTAAGGATTTGGTCTAAATTCCCGTTTTGTGTTTTGCCCGGAAATATGTTGAACGAGTTTTAACCTTGATTTTGAAAGCGGGGTTTTTTATTAGAATATTTTATGGGATAAATCTTCCTTTCAAATTTAGCGTTTAAGCTAAATTTGTTTAGCTTTGGTGCATAGGTCCGGAAGCGCCCGATATACAACGAATCCGTTCTTGACTCCGTAGACCGCGTTTCACCTTGGACCACTTGTGAGTACCTTCTCCTTCGTTAGTTCGATAATAGTAGTATGCCATGCTAGGTGAATCTAGCATAACTTAAAGCAAATGCCATGTAGTGGCCTTGAACCATAGGTATTAGTGGTTGGATATTGAGCTTGTTGAGTTATCTTCTTTACGATCTTAGGATGATCTTCGAGATTAGAGGTTTGACCTAGCATGCCCGGAAATATGTTGAACGAGTTTTAACCTTGATTTTGAAAGCGGAGTTTTTTATTAGAATATTTTATGGGATAAATCTTCCTTTCAAATTTAGCGCTTAAGCTAAATTTGTTTAGCTTTGGTGCATAGGTCCGGAAGCGCCCGATATACAACGAATCCGTTCTTGACTCCGTAGACCGCGTTTCACCTTGGACCACTTGTGAGTACCTTCTCCTTCGTTATTTCGATAATAGTAGTATGCCATGCTAGGTGAATCTAGCATAACTTAAAGCAAATGCCATGTAGTGGCCTTGAACCATAGGTATTAGTGGTTGGATATTGAGCTTGTTGAGTTATCTTCTTTACGATCTTAGGATGATCTTCGAGATTAGAGGTTTGACCTAGCATGCTAGAGTTAGGACCTCATATAAGTGTTGGAGACTAGAAGTCCGAGGACTTCTAGCTTTTTGGTTAGTTATTGATGGTGTGCCTCGTTTGGCCAGGCTTTGAGCGTTTTCATGGAGAAGCTGAGAGTGGTTTTATTCGAGTTACCTTGAGTGAGGTAAGTATCCTGACTTACTTAGCTTGTATTTTACGTATTAGCATTGGTGTGTGTTAGGTGGTGTGTGTTATTGTTTATTGTTTATAAACAACTAAACCGGTAATAGGACCACCAACTTTATATTATTTTGGCTCAAGTGTATGATAACGGGCGGTGACATCACTGCATAGCTCTTGCGAGAGCTAGGAGGTTCTCGGCGACTAGCCCGGGCAGGTAGATGGTCGGATGCATCAGTACCATTCCTTGCCGGTAAGTGGGGACCGAGGCGAGTTTCGGGAGATTCTCGTGCCACAAAAGAAGTTGAATTAGAACGGGATATGACTTGATAGTAATAAAGATAATAAACCGGATTTGGATGCTTTGGAGTATGATGTGTGCTTATGTTGATTGCTTGTGATTGTGCCTCTCACCTCGTTTCTAATGCTTAGAATATGAGCTAACGGTTTTAAACCGTTTGTGTAGATGCCCTGCTGGTTAGGGACGCCGTCGAGTAAGGTGGAGGAGTGGATAGCCGAGGGTCGCGGTACATTATAGGACAGGGGCGTGTTTGGGATTATTCTTGTTATGTTTGGATTTATGGTCTTTGGATATATGGTTTTGGATTTATGTTTTTGGGTTTGTGTCGTTATGAGGACTCGGATGAGTTTCCACCTTGTCTCTTTACATTTCAGTTTCTCGCATACATTATAAACGATTTGAGTTTTTGCCTTTATTTGTGCCATGTTGGAAAGGTCCGGTGAAATTGTTGTCAGGCTAAGGGTCGGGACCCATTGAGAGGTCAAAGCCCTAGGTTGACAACAATGACACTCGCAACCTTCTAAAGGCCAAATGAGAAATAAATAGAACCACACGGGTTCTGACTTTTTCGTTTTCGAAATTCATATGCATGAGTCGGGCTTGGGTTAGAATGTACGGGGCCACCACTCCTCACGCGAACCTCGGCGACATAGATTCCTTGATTTGATGGATGTATATATATATATATATATATATATATATATATATATATATATATATATATATTACATAGTTATATATATATGTACGGCCTTAGGATGTTTTTGGAGTTGTATGTATCTAGTTATGTATATAACCTTAGGATGATTGGGCTTATATGCCTTGGTTGTATTTTTGGATTTTGGTTTATCATCATGCTTTTGAGGGTTATTAACATATTAAGTTCATAAGTATTACATACATATTTATATAATTAAACGCCACGCGTTATCAGATGACACATACGAGAGCCACCACTTACGTAGGACCCGATAAGGGTAGACCCCCTCTTCCTCCTACAACCCCGAGACGGGGAAGAGCATCATTCCCAGGACTAAGGATAGGACAATTGTGAGGTCCAGGGCACATAGTTCCCCATCTGCTAGGACTGGAGGAGCATCTATCGGAGATATTGTGTTTGAGGATTATGTACGTTGAGTTGAGGAGGCGTTTAGGACGGGAGCACCACCTCCCGCGCCACCGGTGCCTGCACCTGCACTTGCGAGATCAGCTGAGGTCTCGCAGAGGGTTACTCATATTAGGGCCGCACTAGAGGTAGTTGCACCCGAGCTAGTGTTGATGTTGTTAGGGAGAGAGACGAGTTGAAATCACCGGGATCGGATTCATGGTTGAAGGCTTTCAACTAGCAACATGTACCCTACTTCAACGGGAAGGTAGGGTTAGAGGTCGAGCACTGGATTGAGCATGTGGAGCAGGCCTAATATTGGTGGAGGAAAGTTAGAGGCGGTGTGACCAGGATGGATCAAGTGCTGAGCCTTGTTAGGGATACCTTTTGCCCGGATTCAACGAGGAGAGACAGAGTCCAGGACTTCTTGGAGGCGGGATTCAAGGACGTCCCGATCATCGAGGCTATTAGGCAATTTCGTATGGAGCTAGCTTTGTTGGGTCCTGCCGCATGATAGCATGAATTATAGTCTATATTTTGGGGTTTGTTTGGACGTTTTATCTTTCATAATCTGCATGTTTGTATGTACATTATGTGATTTTACTACCATTTCATCTACCTTTGCGAGAATCGAGGTCTACACCTAGTTTCGTTGTAATTGCAGGTAATTTGGTACGTTTTGCATCAAAAAGGAGCAAAAGGAGTCATGAGTCATTTGGAGCTACATCCAGGGAGCATAGCCATGGATTACAGATTCACTTTGGAGCAGATTCGAGAGATTTCACATTCTGTTGTGATTCACCTCGGTTGACCATTGATTCACCTCGACCGAGGCGATCCAGAGACGCCGACTCGACCGAGGCGAACACCTAGGACGCGGCGAGAATATTTTATTCTTGGAAGAGATCTTTTAAATTTGGAAAGTGATCTTATATTTTTGGGCTTGGCTTCTGGAAGGAAGGAGATATGCAGAATCATATATTTTACCTATTTTTATGGGAATATATCTTTCTAAGATATTTTATCTTTGGAGGGTTATTTTCCTATAAAAAGGGCTGGATTTCCACAATTTGATCATCACGCTATACCGTCGATCAGGGTTTACACACGCAGCAGCCGCAGCATACTCCAATTTGGAGTTTTCAAAGAACCTTTTTGAAGGTTGAAGGAAGATTGAAGTCCATAGCTTTTATAGCTTTATTGAAGGGTTTTGTAAGATTGTCTTCAATTCCCTCCATTGTTGTCTTGTCTTTTTGGATTATTATCCAAGGAACGCTTTGTTGTGATATTTGATTCATTTATTGAAGTCTTTTCATTATATTCTTCTTTGTTCAAATATTCACCTTCTTCCCATATATTTTAATACTTTCATTATGATGATGAGTGGCTAATTTCCTTGTGTGATTCTAGGGTGATTGGCTGAAGGTTGTGGGAAAAACAATGATAGAATAATCTTAGATTCCAGTAGGATCCTGAAAGTTCGAGTCTTTGAACTTAACCCTAAGCATCTCGTTCGGTTGATGAACATCTCGGCCGGGGTGGAATTCTTCTGACCGAGGTGACTTATCCGACCCTAAACTGAGAGTTAAGTGTTAGAGTTTGCTAAATCCTATTCTTATTACACCTTCCTGGTTCAAAGCAAGCTTAGGATGAGACCTACCCGGTAATTCCATAGTTTGTGTACCAACAATCATGAGTGTAGGTAATAAAGGTTTATCCTTTATTGGGGTTTGAGTGTGCTTCCATCCCATCTTTGTGAGTTAGCTTGAGACTTACCCGGTAAAGGTTGATTCTATTCCCTTAGATGGTGTGTTAGTTTGAGGTTATAGTTCTTTATCTTGATTCCTTGAGACTTACCCGGTAATAGGAGTTACGGTTTAGGATTAGTGTGTAGTGAGACTTACCCGGTGATCTACTCCACTTTAGTAACACCTTCCCCACGCAAAAATCTCAGCTTTGTCCGCTTATCTATAGATCTTGAGTTGGAACCACAACTTGATGCTTTAATCCCTAGAATTGCATGTTTGCTTTATTGACTTCTTATTCATCTTTGATTGTGTTAGATTGCTCTTGTGGTTAGAATTGACATTAGCATACCGTATTGACTTTGTTTCACCGAGTCCCTGTGATCGACCCCTGGAATTTTCTTGCTTTTACTACGATTGACCCGTACACTGCGGGTTCGCATCCTTGTTTTAAGCTTAAGTCTAGGGTTATAAATTTAAAGCTTGCACACACCGTTTGGAGCGAACAAGTTTTTGGCGCCGTTGCCGGGGACTTGGTCTAGACCGAGCCGGTACGGTTTGCTCTTGGGGCGCTTGCCCCGTTTCATCTAACCACTCTACTTGAGTGACGATTTTTGCAGGTTCTTTCTTAGGTACATGCGAAGAACCCGCGCTGGGAAGGAAATCGTTCCTTACGATCCAGAACCAGAAAAGACATACAAGCGACGCTTGAGAGAAGCGAAGATGGCCCAACAAGACGATCGTGATCTTGCGGCCCAATTGAGAGAGACGCAGGAACTGCTACGTCTGAGTAAAGAAGAGCTAATGCAAGAGAAAGAAGAGAATCGTGTCAGGACTGCAGCAATCGAAGCTGAGATTGCAGCCATACGAGATCAGATTCTACTTCGACCGAGGGAAGATCCTCCTGTTGATCCTCGACCGATGCAGAATCCAGTAGTAGATCCTAGACCGAGGCAGATTCCTGTACCTGACGCCCCGGCCGATGTACTCCCACTTCGGATGCCAGTCCGAGATGTTCTTCTTGCAGGAATCCCACAAACCCTAGGTCAAAGGATGGACCCTAATCAACAGCTGAGGCGTCCAGGGATGAACCTAGGAGATCCAGCGGATCATGACTACGAACTTCGACCGCAAGTTCTATCCATGATTCGCCAATGTCAATTCGGAGGGCTAGAGAAGGAGTCGCCGCATCAACATCTTCAAAACTACGAGATCTTGATGGAGACCTTGCGACCCTCCAGAATTGAAAATAACAACTACAAGCTAAGACCTTTTTACTTTTCTTTAAAAGATAGAGCTCTTACTTGGTATCAATCTCTTCCTCCAGGAAAAATTAGCACATGGGAGGAGATGACTACGGAATTCTTAACCAAATTCTTTCCCCCCTCAAAGACTGCTGAAATGAGAGGGAAGATCAATGCTTTCATCATGAAGGACAAGGAGAGCTTGTCCAAATCTTGGGAGCGGTTCAAGGATATCCTTTTGGATTGCCCATATCATGGGATTCCAAAGATCGAGTTGTTGGAGATCTACTTCAAAGGGCTGGACGGAAGCACCCAGTTCAATCTCCAACTACTCTCCGCCGGTACCTTCATGGACATGGCGATTGATGATGCTTGGGACTTCATTGAGAAGCAAGCCTTGCACATGGAGAAATATACCCACCAAGGAGCTGAAGGTGGAGTTAAAAGAGTCAACTTTCAAGAGACTCAACCCAACAACAATCAACTCACATCATTGAAGAATGACGTGAGGCAATTGAAGGAGCTCTTGATGGCTCAAACTAAGAAGGAAGAGCCAGGGCAAAGGAACAACAACAACAATGGGTACCGTAACAACAACAACGGACCCCGAAACAACAACTACAACAACAACAATAGAGGATCCAATAGCATCAACTGGAGGGCGAATAATCAAAACCACGGTAACAATTATTCAAACTCCAACTCTAATGATTCCTCTAATCCTTTCCTCTCTTCCCCTTCTTCTTCTTCTACTCCATTGAAAAGCCAAGGGCAAGGATCAAGTTCGTCTCAGCCAGAAAAGAAAGACGCAGTTCTGGAGGCAATCTTGATCAAGCTTAACGCTATGGAGACTTCTATGACTTCATTTTCGAGGGCCCAAAAGTCCCTTGAACAACAACTTGCTGATAGGGCGAATGAAGCGCCAAGAGATCCAGGGAAGCTTCCAGCAAAGACGGAAACTAACCCTAAGGGCCAGTGCATGGCCATAACGACGAGGAGTGGACTCAAGACTGCAGATCCAGTACCTCGCTCGACGCAGACCACCTCGGTCCAGATCCAGTCGAAGAACACCTCGACCGAGATACCAACCGAGGCGGAGCAACAGAAAGTAGGAGGAACGACAGAAACTTATGTTCCACCTCCTGCATACAAGCCACCACTTCCATTCCCTCAATCCAGAGCCAGAGCACATCTAGACAAGCACTTCGGTAAGTTTCTTGACTTGATGAATAAGTTACATATTAATATTCCTTTCCTTATGCTATTTTAGGTATGCCCGCCTATGGGAAGTTCTTAAAAGAAATCTTATCAAGAAAG
Source organism: Fagopyrum esculentum (assembly GCA_033239045.1). NCBI lineage: Eukaryota > Viridiplantae > Streptophyta > Magnoliopsida > Caryophyllales > Polygonaceae > Fagopyrum > Fagopyrum esculentum. Next base: position 33,818,168 of record BSUD01000004.1, on the reverse strand, counting down.
AGGAAGCTGGAGGATGTTGGTGAAGTTAGGATGACATCTAAGTCTTCGGAGCTAATCAAAATCATGAAGGAAAATATGCCACCTAAGTTGAGAGATCCCGGCTCATTTTGCATTCCCATTCAAGTTGGGGATGTCACTTGTGAAGCCCTTTGTGATCTAGGAGCCAGCGTGAGCATCATCCCGCTGGAGCTATGCACTAAGATCGGCCTTGGAGAGCCCAAGCCGGTCAAGATTCGACTTTACATGGCGGATCGCTCCATTACCCATCCCGTGGGCATTTTGGAAGACGTTCCGGTCAAGTTAGGTAACTTCTATCTACCTATAGATTTTGTCGTACTTGACATTCCCGCAGATTATCCAGTACCTATTATTCTCGGGAGGCCATTTCTAGCAACTTCGGGTTGCAATGTGGATTGCAAGAACGCCAAGTTGAAATTCAACGTTGGTGGTGATGAGGTGGAGTTTGCACTACTTGCAGCCATGAAAGGGGAGCAACTAACTGATGACATCTTCAACATCTACGATGAAGAATAATCGAGAGAATTGGTGAGCTCTATCCTTATTAACGACCCACTCGAAAGAGTTATTAGCTTCAGTTTAATGGAGGAAGGTATAGATGCTTCTTGTGATGCAGATATACGGAGCTTGAAGGCACTGGAAGAGGATCCAGGAGCTAAAACTGAGAAGCTAGCCCAGGAGACAAAGATCTCCAGTCTCGGTTCCAGTAGCAGTACCTCGACCGAGGCACTTTCTGGACAGAGCGAGGTGTCTGAAGAACACCTCGGTCAACACCTTTGCGCCTCGACCGAGGCCGACAGCGAGACGATTCAAACTGAGATTGCATCGAATCCAGTTTCTGACACCACTCCACTGGAAAGAGGAAGCAGAGATCCCTCTCAGAAAGCACCCCTAGTCGTGGAGCTTAAACAGCTCCCTAGTCACTTGAGGTATATCTTTCTTGGGCCGGATTCTACTTATCCCGTTATTGCTAGTGCTTCCCTCTCCGATTCTGAATTATCTAAGCTAATGCATGTCCTGAGAAAGCATCGAAAAGCCATAGGTTACACCACGGATGATCTTATTGGCATTAAACCTTCTTTCTGCATGCATAGAATTCTAATGGAAGATAATCATAAGACTTCACGGGAACCTCAAAGACGGTTAAATCCGATCATGAAAGAGGTTGTGAAGAAAGAAGTTCTTAAGTTGTTGGATGCAGGTATTATTTATCCTATCTCGGACAGCAAGTGGGTTAGCCCGGTGCATGTCGTTCCGAAGAAAGGAGGGATGACCGTTGTGACGAATAAGAACAACGAGTTGATCCCAACGAGGACCGTTACGGGCTGGAGAGTTTGCATCGATTATAGGAAGCTGAACACGGAAACTCGGAAGGATCATTTTCCGCTTCCCTTCATTGATCAAATGCTCGAACGGTTGGCCCAGCATTCACACTTTTGCTATTTGGACGGCTATAGTGGATTCTTCCAGATTCCTATCCATCCGGATGATCAGGAAAAGACCACTTTCACTTGTCCTTGGGGGACGTTTGCCTATCGGAGGATGCCATTTGGATTGTGCAATGCACCAGCTACCTTCCAGCGATGCATGATGGCTATCTTTTCCGAGTACATAGAGGAGATCATGGAGGTATTCATGGATGATTTTTCTGTATATGGTTCCTCTTTTGATGATTGCCTGTCTAACCTTTCTCTAGTGCTTAAACGATGTGAAGACACTAACCTTGTTTTGAATTGGGAGAAGTGTCATTTTATGGTTAACGAAGGCATTGTGCTAGGACACCTCGTTTCTAATCGAGGTATTGAGGTCGATCGAGCTAAGATCGAAACTATTGAGAAACTCCCTCCCCCTTGTTCTGTTAAAGGTGTGAGGAGTTTTCTCGGGCATGCAGGTTTCTACAGGAGATTCATCAAGGACTTCTCCAAGATTTCTAAACCTCTAACTAACCTCTTGAATAAAGATGTTATTTTTGAGTTTTCGCAGGAGTGTCTTGATGCTTTTTACAGGATTAAGGAAGTGTTGATCTCCGCTCCCATTATCCAGCCTCCTGATTGGACCTTGCCCTTTGAGGTCATGTGTGACGCTAGTGATGTAGCCGTAGGAGCGGTGCTTGGACAGAAGAAGGATGGACGGACCACCGCCATCTACTATGCTAGCAAGACGCTAGATGAAGCACAACGCAACTACGCTACCACCGAGAAGGAGTTATTGGCGGTTGTATATGCTTTCGAGAAGTTTCGTTCCTATCTAGTGGGGGCGAAAGTCATTGTCTACACCGACCATGCGGCCATTCGTTACTTGTTGGATAAGAAGGATGCCAAGCCGCGCCTTATTCGATGGATTCTCTTGCTTCAAGAGTTTGATCTAGAGATCCGCGATAAGAAGGGATCCGAGAACTCCGTTGCGGATCACCTCAGCCGGCTACAGGAATCTTCCCGCGAGACGGATAACCCACCCATAGACGATTCATTCCCCGATGAGCACTTACACTTGTTGGAGCGTTTGATGGAGCTACTTACTTCACCCCACGATGGAGGTGAAGTATGGGGTGAGGGAACCTCCCACCTCGTTTGAGACGCATCATGGTCCAGCTAGCGACCTTAAATCAAGCGCTTCTTGGGAGGCAACCCAAGGTATTGTTTTCTTTTCCCGTTTTCTACTCTAGTTTAGATAGTTTTTGCTTTTGCTTTGCTTTGCTTTGTTTTTTGGCGTTCTGGACAGACAACAGGGAATATCTAGGAAGGAGCACAACTGGAAGGACAGAAGTTCGAGATTCTGAGAAGACAGAAGCACCTCGGTTATTGTCAGAGCATCTCGACCGAGTTGATTCTTGAGCAACCGAGGCGACTAGGGTTTCTGCAGAACCGCCTCGGTCCATACCACCTCGGTCCAGTCGAGACCATCTCGACCGAGGTGACAGCAGATCCAGTAAAAGTATAAAAGGGGGAAAAATTACTTTTCACATTTTTATCCTCCTCGACCGCGGCGAACAGACGCACCTCGCTCACCTCGTTTCTTGCTCGTTTCGACAATTTCTGCTTCCAAACCGAGATTGAAGGATAGAGGAGTCGATTGCAACTACAGATCTGCAAGAAATTTGAGCGTTTCGACCGGAACGAGGTAAAAACGTTCGAAAACCTAAACTCGTTCGTTTACTGAAATTTGGGCTTTGGTTGCCCTTGATTCTGTTGAGGAAACCTTTAAGTACCCCTTAGGAAGCATCGGTAGTGATTTTTGGGGGAAAAGAACTGGATTTTTGAGAGTTGAAATCGCACTGCCTTCGCCTCGGTCCAGTCGTTCTGCACCTCGGTCGAGGTGATTCTTGGAGTTTGTCAGTCGACCGAGGTAGTCTGACAGTGTGTTTGAAGATGAGTTCAGATCGTCGTTTAGCTCTTAGAGATAGATCCTCCCCTTCCCCTTCTCCTTCCTCATCCCGTCCCTACCGCCCGGTTATCCACGAGAGATGCCGGGTAGACTATGAGAGGATAGCTGGCCGTCCAGTCATCGCACCACGATTTTTGGACGTGTCAGCTTTTGACTGCCTAGGGTTAGATGCTGAGCTTAGGAGGATGATTGCTACAGTGGGGCTGGATCAGTTTACTGAGATCCGAGCCCCAGCCTACTTAGAGCCGACACTCGAGTTTGTTAGCTCCTTCTCCTACCTCCCCACAGACCGTTCTGTGAAGTACCGGTTGATGAACCGGAACTTCATAGTTCCTTTAGAGATATGGAGAGAGATTTTTGGCTTTCCTGACCCCACAGCTGTAGACTTCCCCTCCCGATCCGTAGCTAGGGAGTTCTGGGGACAGATCGCCCACATTACTGAGCACGCAGACAGGTGGCGCCCTGGAGATTCCAGGGAGAAGGTCATCTTTCATCCGGCCTTCAGATTAGCTCACAGGATTTTCAGCGAGACGCTTCTGGCGCGTACTGAGACGCCCCAGAAGGTCCGACAGGGGGAGCTCTTTTCGCTTTACTGCATGGTTACAGGGGGTTTCCCGGACTTTGGCTTGCTCTTGGCAGAGGATCTGCACAAGATCAAGGCCAAGGCGAAGGGAGACATATGCTGCGGAGGTCTGATCACCCACATCGCTACCTACCATGGGATGGACCTCAGCGTTTGCACGTTGGCGGCGGCTCCGAAGCCGCTGGGATTACAGGAGATGATCACACGGAGGATTCTAGTTCCCCGTGGTTTGACCACTCCATACGTCGCCATGCCTTGGGAGCGGACTGCACCACAGGGCATCCGCTGGTCTGCGCAGTTCACAGTCTTTGATCCGCATTTCTGGCAGACGGCTTGGGATACACTGATAGAGGATCACAGAGAGGCAGCAGCTGCCCCTACTGCAGCTGCGGAGGAGGCTGAGGATGAGGATGACGACGATGATGAGACAATGGATGAGAGAGGAGGCAGCGTCCCGATGGACACAGGGACAGATACAGCTGGGACGAGCGCGCCACCCATTATTGATTTAGATGATGAGGAGGACACTGAGCCTGCACCTGCTGCACCTCCTGCTAGATCTGCTAGGCGTCGGACACGCCGTCATAGAGATGCAGAGGCTCACCGTCGGATCGACGACTTGACAGATCAGATGATAGACTCATATGCTGCCCTTACAGTGGACATGCATGAGAGATTTGCCGCCCAGCACCGACACCTTGACAGCTGGACTCAGCAGATGTTGGAGGGGCAGCACTATCAGCGTAGGATGATGGAGCTACAGTTCCAGCAGACTATGGGCTATCCGTTTGATCCGACCCAGCATCCTTATGTACCACCACCACCACCGCCGGATCAGGACTACTGAGGAGCTGCAGGGTTTTATTATTATATTTTTATGCAGTTCGGCTTTTATCCGGTGAGTTTTCTTGTTTTAGACTTTTATTATACCCACTGGGACAATGTGTCTCAAGTATGGGGTGTTTGTTATTTGACTATGTGGCTACCTTTGATGTATTTGATACTTATGATGTATTTTATTTATTGGATATTTTCGTATTTATGCTTCATTTGCCTTTATATGATTATCTGATATTACAATGCATACAAACAGGTTATTTGATTGAGAAAAACGTCAAAACCGAAACAAAAATAATGGTTTAAAAAAAAAAAAAATTTTACCTCGACCGGGGAGATTCTGGCGAAACGGGGCATTTCACCTCGGTTGAACCAAGAACATCTCGACCGAGGTGGCGTAACAGAAAGTTTTCGAAAACGATTTTGTGTTACTTATCTGGATACGATCTCAGTGAAGATTTTGTTTACCTACTGGTTTTAAATTCTTTGTGTGTTTGAAAGGTTTTATAATATGTTTAAGTTGCTAAATGCTTTGTTTGAAATTATTAGCATGTTTAATACTTTGTTTTTATCCAAATTATGTTGAATTTGAAGGTTGACACCGCAGGTTAAGTTCTCTCACTTTCTTCTTGGAAAGACCAAGGCAATTCATTCTCTTCTTCTTCTTCTTCTTCTTGATCATGCTTAACCCCTCATATACATTTTGCCTCCCTTTACCTATCCGGGAATTTGGAAGCAAGCGAAGTGGTGAAAGCAAGTTAAAGTTGAGAAGTGGGCTGGAAGTGAAGTGTTAGAAAGTAATTTTAGGTTTGGGGAAGTCAATCATGAAGATGAGTAACTCGGCACCATTCACATAGCCGGGTGTTTGTGTCTTGCCAAAGTCGAATTGAGCGATATTCCTAACGGGTCATGGTATATGCATCAAGGGTTTGATGCATCTCGAGAAATTGATGATTGCAGATTTCCTAGGCTTCGGTTATTGTGCACCTCTGTCCATGCATCCCAAAAAGTAAAGTAAAAAAAAAAAAAGAGAAAAAGTGTGAAATAAGCAAAGCTTATTGGTGGAAGATGTTGCAAGTTGAAGTGAAAGTGAAGTTCGTCCTTTTCCCGGATTCTAGCACCACATTACCTTACATACATCCCTACCCTACACGTTTCTTGACCTTTTCTTTTGGGAAGCCCTTGAGACCTTGAGCTTGTTGATTGACTTAGCGGTTTAAACTGGATTATACATGATTAATTTCGATAATCATGATTTATTACGCATTCTGTGATTTTATGCAAAGATGAACAACTTTCCTATATTTATAAAATGTTTTGATCATATTGAGTTTTTAATTCCAGGAAGTATTCTCTTAGAGTGATCTATGATAATTACACACCATAAAATGTTTTTTGAAAGCCTTTTTTCATTGATTTTCTTGACTTATAATCCATTCTATCTTGTCTTTTATATGAGGAACTTGCTTGGGGACAAGCAAGGGCTAAGTATGGGGTATTTTGATAGCATGAATTATAGTCTATATTTTGGGGTTTGTTTGGACGTTTTATCTTTCATAATCTGCATGTTTGTATGTACATTATGTGATTTTACTACCATTTCATCTACCTTTGCGAGAATCGAGGTCTACACCTAGTTTCGTTGTAATTGCAGGTAATTTGGTACGTTTTGCATCAAAAAGGAGCAAAAGGAGTCATGAGTCATTTGGAGCTACATCCAGGGAGCATAGCCATGGATTACAGATTCACTTTGGAGCAGATTCGAGAGATTTCACATTCTGTTGTGATTCACCTCGGTTGACCATTGATTCACCTCGACCGAGGCGATCCAGAGACGCCGACTCGACCGAGGCGAACACCTAGGACGCGGCGAGAATATTTTATTCTTGGAAGAGATCTTTTAAATTTGGAAAGTGATCTTATATTTTTGGGCTTGGCTTCTGGAAGGAAGGAGATATGCAGAATCATATATTTTACCTATTTTTATGGGAATATATCTTTCTAAGATATTTTATCTTTGGAGGGTTATTTTCCTATAAAAAGGGTTGGATTTCCACAATTTGATCATAACGCTATACCGTCGATCAGGGTTTACACACGCAGCAGCCGCAACATACTCCAATTTGGGAGTTTTCAAAGAACCTTTTTGAAGGTTGAAGGAAGATTGAAGTCCATAGCTTTTATAGCTTTATTGAAGGGTTTTGTAAGATTGTCTTCAATTCCCTCCATTGTTGTCTTGTCTTTTTGGATTATTATCCAAGGAACGCTTTGTTGTGATATTTGATTCATTTATTGAAGTCTTTTCATTAAATTCTTCTTTGTTCAAATATTCACCTTCTTCCCATATATTTTAATACTTTCATTATGATGATGAGTGGCTAATTTCCTTGTGTGATTCTAGGGTGATTGGCTGAAGGTTGTGGGAAAAACAATGATAGAATAATCTTAGATTCCAGTAGGATCCTGAAAGTTCGAGTCTTTGACCTTAACCCTAAGCATCTCGTTCGGTTGATGAACATCTCGGCCGGGGTGGAATTCTTCTGACCGAGGTGACTTATCCGACCCTAAACTGAGAGTTAAGTGTTAGAGTTTGCTAAATCCTATTCTTATTACACCTTCCTGGTTCAAAGCAAGCTTAGGATGAGACCTACCCGGTAATTCCATAGTTTGTGTACCAACGATCATGAGTGTAGGTAATAAAGGTTTATCCTTTATTGGGGTTTGAGTGTGCTTCCATCCCATCTTTGTGAGTTAGCCTGAGACTTACCCGGTAAAGGTTGATTCTATTCCCTTAGATGGTGTGTTAGTTTGAGGTTATAGTTCTTTATCTTGATTCCTTGAGACTTACCCGGTAATAGGAGTTACGGTTTAGGATTAGTGTGTAGTGAGACTTACCCGGTGATCTACTCCACTTTAGTAACACCTTCCCCACGCAAAAATCTCAGCTTTGTCCGCTTATCTATAGATCTTGAGTTGGAACCACAACTTGATGCTTTAATCCCTAGAATTGCATGTTTGCTTTATTGACTTCTTATTCATCTTTGATTGTGTTAGATTGCTCTTGTGGTTAGAATTGACATTAGCATACCGTATTGACTTTGTTTCACCGAGTCCCTGTGATCGACCCCTGGAATTTTCTTGCTTTTACTACGATTGACCCGTACACTGCGGGTTCGCATCCTTGTTTTAAGCTTAAGTCTAGGGTTATAAATTTAAAGCTTGCACACACCGTTTGGAGCGAACACCGCACCTCCGGAGGACCAGCATGTTTACAGGAGATTGAGGGAGTCCACCCATGCTTATCTCGCGGGATTTCGTTGTGACTCACTGGCGGAGTACCAGGACTGAGCTTCGGCCTATGAGAAAGACCGACTAGGGTCTAGGAGGGTGGCACAGTCTGGAGGGCCGGACAAGAGACAGATGACTTTACCAACTAGTTCAGGGGCAGGAGCCTCAGGGAAGGGACGTAGCCTGACTTAGGGACGTTCCGGTCCTCAACAGTCGATCCAGGCATTAGGTCGGGGACCACAGTGCCACAGTTGTGGAGGATATGGGCACCTAAGGAGTACTAGTAAGAAGCCACCTGTGGCGTGTTTCACTTGTGGTCAGATGGGCCACCGAGCCACTTTTTGCCGTCAGGGCAAGTCCTAGTCGTAGCAGGGTTCTTCACCTGCTGGCGTAGAAGGGGGCAGCCAAAGGCCGTCACAGTTTCAGTCTTCGGGTTTTCAGTAGAGAGGTCAAGGTCAGACTCGTACACAAGGATCAGCCCAAAGATAGGGCCGAGGTAGAGACTGTGGTTGGGCACCCAGGAGACCAGAGGCACTCAGGCCAGGGTGTTTGAGTTGAGGAGTGCGGTTGATTTAACAACGCCGGAAGCTACAAGTACTATTTAGATTCATGGCCTTTCGGTTCAAATTTTATTTGATACGGGTGCCACACACTCTTTTATATCCGATGATTGTGTAGCTAGGTTGTCCTTAATTACAGTAGAGGGGAGACCATTCGTTGTGGGGTTACCCAATGGGGGTAGGGTTAGTGGTACCCGAGAGGTACACGGTTGTCCCATATGTTTGGTAAACCGTGATTGGTTAGTCGACTTCTATGTCATGCATTTAGTGCATGAAGAAGTCATCCTTGGGATGGATTGGATGGACCGCCATTGAGCCGTGTTGGACATCAGCCGGAGGACCGTGATGGTCACTACAGAGACGGGACACGAGGTGATTTTCCGAGGTTGGGACCTCGGAAAGACCGGTACAACCATTAGCGCGGTCCACACCGTGAGACTTATCGGGTAGGGATGCGAGGCCTTCTAGTGCTATGCCATGAATGAGAAGACGTGACCATCACTGGAGGAGATTCCCGTAATATGTGAGTTTGAGGACGTTTTCGGGGAGCCACCCGGATTACCACAACAAAGGAGTGTTGATTTTTCTATTGAGTTGGAGCCCGGCACGAGGCCGATCTCCAAGGCCCCATACCGCATGGCGCCGATCGAGATGCTGGAGCTGAAGAAGTAGCTCGAGGAGTTATCCGAGAGGGGTTTTATACGTCCGAGCGTTTCTCCTTGGGGTGCACCGGTCCTCTTCGTCCAGAAGAAGGACGGATCTTTGAGGCTATGCATTGATTACCGGGAGTTGAACAAAGTCACCATCAAGAACAAGTACCCTCTACCGCGCATTATTGATTTGCTAGACCAGTTGCAGCGAGCCTCCGTGTTTTCACATATTGACTTGAGGTCAGGATATCACCAACTGAGGGTGAGAGGGAGGACGTGCCGAAGATGGCATTCAGGACGAGATACAGTCATTATGAGTTGTCATGATGCCATTCGGGCTCATGAATGCACCAGCCGTCTTCATGGAGTTGATGAACGGCATTTTCATCGACTTCTTAGACCAGTTTGTGGTAGTGTTCATAGATGACATTTTAGTATACTCTCGGAGTAGAGAGGTGCATGTGGGACACATGAGGACGGTGCTTCGAGTCCTTCAGGATAGAGAGCTTTACGCTAAGCTCTCTAAGTGCGAGTTTTGGATGTCCGAGGTGGCATTCGTAGGTCACATAGTTTCCGCCGAGGGTGTCATAGTTGACCCGGAAAAGATAGAGATCGTTTCTTCATGGCCGTCTCCTAGGACGGTCAAGTAGGAGCGCAGTTTCTTGGGCTTAACGGGATACTAACGCCGATTTGTTGAGGGTTTCTCCGTGATAGCACAACCACTTACTTCCTTGTTGAGGAAGTCTACTAGGTTCATCTAGTCCGGGCCTTGTCAACGAAGCTTTGAGGAGTTGAAGAGGAGGTTGACCTCCACTCCCGTTTTAGCCTAGCCTGAGGGCGTAGGGGATATTGTAGTGTATAGTGACGTCTCCAAGCTAGGCTTGGGGTGTGTTATGATGTAGAGGGGTAGGGTTATTATGTACGCTTCTTGGCAGCTGAAGTCGTACGAGGAGAACTATCCCACCCATGATCTTGAGCTAGCGGTAGTGATTCATGCCCTAAAGATCTAGCGACACTACTTGTATGGGGCCACGTGTCAGATCTTCACAGACCATAAGAGTCTGAAGTACATATACACTCAGCGGGAGTTGAATAACCGCCAAAGGAAATGGTTAGAGCTGATTAAGGACTTTGATTGGGAGATTTTGTACCATCTAGGAAAGGCGAACGTGGTCGCCGATGCTTTGTGTAGGAGGACTCCTCGAGAGGAGGCTATAGCTCGGCTTACGGTTCAGCCTCAGTTGTAGAGGGATTTAATGGAGTTAGAGATGAATATCCGGTTCCCAGATACGGATTGTCACCTGTCCGAGTTAGAGGTATTACCTAGCATGTCCGGAGAGATCCGACAGAAGCAGGAAGGATGTCCCATTTTGACGAGGATTGGGGACAGGGTGGCCCGAGGAGAGGCACCACAATTTATCACAGGAACAGACAGGTTGTTGAGACGTCAAGGAAGTATTTGTGTACCGTCAGACCTAGAGTTGAGAGAGCGGATTTTGCAAGAGGCACATTCTACTCCTTACTCGGTGCATCCAGGCACGAGTAAGATGTACCAAATGCGTGACCTGTCAGCAGGTCAAGATCGAGCACCAGAGACCCAGGGGAGAGCTTCACCCACTACTTGTGCCTCAGTGGAAGTGGGAGGATATATCCATGGACTTCGTGACCGGTTTGAGACCGAGTAGGAGCTTTGATATGATATGGGTAGTAGTGGATCGGTTGACAAAGACCGCACGTTTCATCCCTATTCGGGAGACGTGGCCGGTAAGTCGTCTAGCGGAGGAGCTTACCCGTCAGATTGTGAGGTTACATGGAGTTCCGAGGACTATCATCTCGGATAGGTACACGCCGCCCTAGGTTCGAGTCTTCATTTCACCACCGCATATCAATCACAGACCGACGACTAGTTTGAGCGGACTATTCAAACCTTAGAGGACATGTTGCGGGCATGTGTGCTAGACTGGGGGCAGGTATACACCTCCCATTGGTGGAGTTTTCGTATAATAACAGTTTGCACGCATCGATTGGGATGACACCGTATGAGGCGTTGTATGGACGGAGATGCCGTACTCCCTTGTGTTGGGACAAGTCGGGCAGTTCTACCGTTGTAGCTTCAGACCAGGTACAGGATGACATGGCTAGGGTTGCTTTGATCTGAGAGAGAATGTTGGCTGCGTAGAGCCATCAGAGGTCGTATGCGGATTGGAGGCGTAGACCTCTCGAGTTCAGGGTAGGAGCTCAAGTGTGGCTGAGGGTATCACCGACGCGGGACGTCAGGCGATTCGGCATTAAGAGGAAGTTAAGCCCCCGATATGTCGGTCCGTTTGAGATCTTGGAGAGAGTCGGATAGGTGGCATATAGATTAGCGTAGCCACCAAGGTTGGAGGGTATTCACCCGGTGTTTCATGTATCTCAACAAAGAGAGTACATACATGACCCGAGGCACGTCGTTAGCCACGAGGACCTAGTGGTCGATCCGGACCATACTTTCACGGAGCATCCAATTACGGTTTTGGAGCGTAGTACGAGACGCCTTCGGTCGAAGGTGATACCGATGCTGAGAGTGCGGTGGTCGGGGCAAGGAGCCGATGAGGCTACTTGGGAGAGGGAGGATAGTATCCGGAGGAACCATCCCGAGTTTTACGCAGATTGAGCGACATCTATAGGACTTAGCGGGTTAGTCCCGAGATCTTTCCTTGGTTGTACTTATGTGATTTGTGACATTATATGATGTGTGTATTTCCTATGAGTATGTCTTGCGAGTCTTGATGTGTTTGTGCGAGTAGATCTTGGATTAGAGGGCCGTAGTTACCACGTATTAGTGTTCCGTGCGGTTAACAAGACGAGTTTGTTTGAGAGTTCCGCGTTTAGCAAGTTTCGGGATGAAACTTTTTTTAGGAGGACCTGTAGTAACGCCCCGTTCTTTTGGGTGCGTTCCGGTTTTTATTTCTCCCTACTTTTGATTCGTTCGTAGCACGAGTTTTCTTTTTATTATTATTAAAAAATATTTCTCGACATAAAAAAATCTTTCCGGGTATTTTTTTTGTTTTGGTGAACATATACGTATTTTCCGTATTTTATTTTTAGTCGGAAAATTCGGAAATTCCCGATTCGGGGGTCCATTCTGGATGTTTAATCGAGTTAATTATTTTAATTCACTTCTCCATACTTATTTATTTCTTTTTACTTTTTCTCCTTTTTCCTTCTTTTCTTTTCTATTTTGTTTTTCCTTCCTTCGTTTGGCGTGTTGCGCTCAGTAGAGGAAGGTCGGATGGCCGACTCTTCGTCCCACGCCACATCCTGCACCGGCTCCTCGTTCCCCTCCGTCTGCAGCCTACCACCCTAGCCTCGCAGGCCGCTTCCTCGCCTCCCTCGCTGCCTCTCGCCTAACCGAACCCCTCCCCTCTCCTCTCTCATTCACACCACACACCTCACCTCTTTTCCTCACTTCTTTCCACCGGATCTGTGCAACAGCATCCAGACGCCGCCACTGGATCCGCCGGGAGCACTGCAGCTACCTATTCCTCCGCCTCGAGCCACCTTGGACGCCGGCGAAGTGAGTCGCCGCCACTCCTCTTTCTCTTTTCCTTCCTTGCTCATCCTCTCTGTCTAATGCCGGCTGGCTCCTCTTTGTTCTTGTGCAGTAACCGCCGGAAGAGTTCGAGCCACCTCCCCGCTCTGCTACCGGAGACGGCGCCAGTGGAGCCGCCCGCCTACACCGATGCCGGTCACTCGTTGATCCTCCGCTTGCGCAAGCTGCCAAGGCTTTGCCCCTTTCCCCTTTTTTCTCCTCTGTCGATTGCAACAGAAGGTTGAAGAGAGAGTTTTGATTAATTATAATTTTGCCCCTTCTTTTGTGATTAATTCGGTTTTGGCCCCATATTGTTGATAACTGCAGTTGTAACCCATAAACTTTAGAAATGAACTAATATGCCACTGCAGTATATTATTACACTTTCGGACCCTTAATTTTATCATAGTTTGTGACTCAATTCAATTGCAAATTACAGGGGGTGCCCTTGTTGGTTTAATTTCGAATATCGGCTTAAGTTTCAATTAAGGTTTTGGTCTAAATTCCCGTTTTGTGTTTTGCCCGGAGATATATTGAACGAGTTTTAACCTTGATTTTGAAAGCGGGGTTTTTTATTAGAATATTTTATGCGATAAATCTTCCGTTCAAATTTAGCGTTTAAGCTAAATTTGTTTAGCTTTGGTGCGTAGGTCCGGAAGCGCCCGATATACGACAACGAATCTGTTCTTGACTCCGTAGACCGCGTTTTACCTTGGACCACTTGTGAGTGCCTTCTCCTTCGTTTGTTCGGCAATAGTAGTATGACATGCTAGGAGAATCTAGCATAACTTAGAGCAAATGCCATGTAGTGGCCTTGAACCATAGGTATTAGTGGTTGGATACTGAGCTTGTTAGTTATCTTCTTTAAGATCTTAGGATGATCTTTGAGATTAGAGGTTGGACCTAGCATGCTATAGTTAGGACCTCGTATAAGTGTTGGAGATTAGAAGTCCGAGGACTTCTAGCTTTTTGGTTAGTTATTGATAGTGTGCCTCGTTTGGCCAGGCTTTGAGCGTTTTCCTGCGGGAAGTTGAGAGTGGTTTTATTCAAGTTACCTTGAGTGAGGTAAGTCTCCGGACTTACTTAGCTTGTATTTTACGTATTAGCATCGATGTGTTAGGTGGTGTGTGTGTGTGTGTTATTATTTATTGTTTATAAACAACTAAACGGGTAATAGGACCACCGACTTTATATTATTTTGGCCCAAGTGTATGATAACGGGCGGTGACATCACAACCTAGCTCTTGCGAGAGCTAGGATGTTCTCGGCGACTAGCCCGGACAAGTAGACGGTCGGATGCATTAGTACCATTCCTTGCCGGTAAGTGGGGACCGAGGCGAGTTTCGGGAGATTCTCGTGTCACAAAAGAAGTTGAATTAGAACGGGATATGACTTAATAATGATAAAGATAATAAACCGGATTTGTATGCTTTGGAGTATGATGTGTGCTTATGTTGATTGCTTGTGATTGTGCATCTCACCGCGTTTCTAATGCTTAGAATATGAGCTAATGGTTTTAAACCGTTTGTGTAGATGCCCTGCAGGTTAGGGACGCCGCCGAGTGAGGTGGAGGAGTGGACAACTGAGGGTTGATGTACATTATAGGACGGTGGCGTGTTTAGGATTATTCTTGTTATGTTTGGATTTATGGTCTTTGGATATATGGTTTCGGATTTATGTTTTGGGATTTGTGTCGTTTTGAGGACTCGGTTGAGTTTCCACCTTGTATCTTTACATTTCAGTTTCTCACATACATTATAAACGATTTGAGTTTTCGACTTTATTTGTGCCATGTTGGAAAGGTCCGGTGAAATTGTTGTCAGGCTAAGGGTCGGGACCCATTGAGAGGTCTCGCCCGTAGCATTCCGATATCCCACGGATTCGGGGTATTATATGTTTTGTATTTTGTTTTATCAAAATCATGTTGTATTTGAAGGTTGAAACCACCTTATAAGTTTTCTCACGTTCTTCATGGGATGATTAAGGCACTTCGCTTCTCTTCTTCTTCTTCTTCTTGATCATGCTTTTTGCCCCTCATATATTTTTGCCTCCCTTTGCCTATCCTGGAAGATGTATGTAGTTGATGAAAGGCGTGTGAAGTGAAGTTGAGATTTTGATTGAAAGTGTTAGAAAAATAGGTTTGGGGACGTTGATCTTGATGATGAGTAACTCGACACAATTCACATAGCCGGGTGTTTGTGTCTTGCCAAAGTTTAATTGATCGATAGTCCTGACGGGTCATGGTATGTGCATCAAGGGTTTGAGGCATCTCGAGAAATCGATAATTACTGATCTCCTAGGCTTCGGTTATTGTGCACCTCTGTCCATGTTCTCAAAAATAAAGTAAAAAATGAAAGTATGCAAGAAAGAATAAGCAAAGCTTATTGGTGGAAGATGTTTGGAATTCAAGAAAGTGAAGTAAAGATCTTATTCCCGGATTTCAGCACCACATTACCCTATATGCATCCCACCCTAACACATTTCTTGACCTCTATTTGAAAGCCCTTGAGACCTTGAGTATGGTGATTGACTTTGTGGTTTAAATTGGATTATACATGATTGATTTCGGTAAATATGATTTACTACACATTATATGGTTTTATGCAAACGATCGTCAACTTTCTTATATTCATAATATGTTTTGGACATGTGTTGATTTTATTTGCTATGAAGCATTCTCTTAGGGTGATCCATGAGTGGAAGAACACCACAAAAAGTTTTGAAAAATATTTTCCGTTGATTTTTTTGACTTATAATCCTTTCTATCTTGTATCTACGATTTGAATCTTGCTTGGGGACAAGCAAGGGACAAGTATGGGGTATTTTGATAGCATGCATTATAGTCTATATTTTGGGATTGGTTTAGACGTTTTATTATCATAAATCTGCATGCATGGCTATATATTCTCGATGATTATGTCATTTTGTTTACCTTTGCAAGAATCGAGGTCTACACCTAGTTTTGTTGTAATTGTAGGGAAAATGACATGTTTATGATCGATATGAAGCCAAAGGATCTAAGACATGGAATCTGCATTATGGGGCATCAAGGAGCTACAAGGAAGGCACAGGAATACTGGAAGTTGGATAGAAACGAGATCTCGGACCAGTTATGGAGATTTGCACGTAACAGCTCAACCATCTCGGTTCACTACGTTAGCATCTCGGTCGAGATGGCTAACTGGGCCTAGATCGAGAGGGCCAGCCCACAACCCAATGAGATATTTATTTTTGGCCTATAATTTTCCTATAAGATGGAAGATATTTTCTGGATGGAAGCACAGTTAATCATCTTTGGAATTGAGTATATTCCATAGAGAAGAAGGAAATTGAAGGAAGATTGCTTGAAGCGAAAGTTTGAAGGTTTCGAAGAAAAGTTGTAAGATTTTCTTAGGGATCGTTGATTATTGTCTTTGATATGATTATTGAGGAACACAGTTTGCTGCTTGTTTGGATTGTTTGCTTATTTGATTATTGAGACCTTTTTGATAAGGTTTTCTTGTTTTCTTATTGCTTCTTCGATTATATATTTGATTGTTATAATTATGATGATTGTTGGCTAAACACCTTGCGATTCTAGGGTGATTGGCTGAAGGTTGTGGTATAGACAATGAAAGATTAGACTTTTAACCTTAGTGGACCCCGAAAGCTCGAGTTTTCACCAAAACTGAACCTCATCTAGGTCAGTTCATGGAGCATCTCGGTCAAGGTTGATAAGAACTAGGCGAGACGTGACCTGATTCGATCAACCCTGAGTTTAGGTTTTATTTTGTCAAATCCTATCCTTGTTGCACCTTTCCTGGTTTATACGCAAGCCTAGGATGAGACTTACCCGGTGATTCCTTTGCTTGTATACCAATGATGATGAGTGTTAGGTAATAAAGGTTTATCCTTTATTAGGGTTTGAGTATCCCTTCATCCTACCTTTGAGAGTTAGCCTGAGACTTACCCAATGATGGTTAGTTCTATTCCCTTAGTTGGTCTGTTGGTTTGAGATTATAGTTCATTTCCATAGTTCCTTGAGACTTACCCGGTGATAGGATCTTTGGTTTGGGATAGTGAGTAGTGAGACTTACTCGGTGATCTATTCCCACCTTAGAAATACCTTCCCTTGTAAACCTCAACTTTGTCCACATTATCCTTAGAAATCTTGAGTCAAAACCACAATTGGATGCTTTGACCTCTAGAATTTGCATTCCTTTATCTAATTCATATATCATCTTTGTTTTGCTGATTTGCTCTTGTTTGACAACGTGATATTTACCGTGCTTGATTTCACCATAGTCCTTGTGTTCGGCCCTGGAGTATTTGCCATATTGCGATTGATCCGTACACTGCGGGTTCGCATATTATTCAGACTTTTATTTTAGGTTATACATTTAAAGCTTATTTCGTTCATTATTCACACACGTCTGAGAGTGAACATGTAGTCCTAAGCTAAAGAAGAAGGAAACAAGAACAAAAGAAGAAAGAAAGAAAGAAAGAAAGAAAGAAGGAGGAGAAGGAGAAGAAGGAACTCACCATAGCTACTCAAAACTGAACCCTCACCACCTCAAAGTCTACCACAACACATCAACAACAACATCCAACATCATCATCATCCAAAGCCACACAAACCTCTCTTGCAAACCAAGGAAAACAAGAAGAAGCTCCAAGGAGGAAGAGGAAGAGAAGAAAAACGTGAGGAGAGAAGATGGGAGAAGATGAAACCCTCATCAGGAGGTAAGAGAATGAACTTATAGGAGAAGAAAGGGTAAAGCACGGGTCAAGAGTCAACAAAGACGGCTGCAACCGCACAAAACCGCAGGGGCAGACCTATAGAGCCGCAGGGGCGGATCACAAGACCCGTAGGGCGGCTGGGTCCTAGCTCAACACTACTCAACACCTACGTCTCAGCTGAGGCATAGGTGCGGGATCTCTAAAATACTAAGGTTCTTACATCACACTCTCGCTAAAAACAAGTTTCGTCCCAAAACTTGCATAATCCCAAATCCTCTCGGGCCCATATACCGAGGTATAACTCTCTCTATCGGAATGATGGAACAACTAAGGAAGAAGAACATCAATCCGACATAGCCGAGATGAGAGAAGCTATTCGATTATCAAAGGAGCAAACGGAAAGGAATGCTAGAGTTGCAGGTAATCCGCCAGCACCTCTCATTGTCCCACCACTTGTACCTTTACCAAGGGTTGAGGTAGAAGATCCACCAATAAGAATAACACAAACATTGGGTGAAAGAATGGATCCCGTTCAACAAACACGCCGTCCGGGTGTGATGATCGATCCAATAGAGTAGAATATTGGATTTTCACCCCAAGCTATTACTATGATCCGCCAAAGTCAATTTGGAGGATCGGAGAGAGAATCTCCACATCAGCACTTGCAGAATTATGAAATTCTCATGGAGAATATGAAACCTGCACGAGCAACTAATAACAAATATAAATTGGGACCGTTTTATTTTTCTTTGAAGGATAGGGCGTTCGCTTGGTACCAAACACTTCAAACCGGAAGAGTAAATGCTTGGGAGGAGATGACTTCGGAATTCTTCACCAAATTCTTTCCGCCATAAAAAACGGCGGAGTTGAGAGGCAAGATAAATGTCTTTGTCATGAAGGACAACTAAAGCTTGTATAAATCATGGGCAAGGTTCAATGACCTTCTTTTTGGATTGCCCTCATCATGGCATTCCAAAATTGGAGCTGCTGGAAATTTATTTCAAGGGTTTGGATGGAGAAACCAAGTTCAAACTCCAATCTCTTTCAGCTGAAAAATTCATGGACATGAGAGTTCATGACGCTTGGGAGTTCGTTGAAAAAAAAGCTCAAATTATTGAGAAATACTCTCACCGAGGACCCGACACTAGAAGCCAAAGTTCAAGAACTTCAGGATTGAATCTCACTACCGATAGCGTGAATCAAATCAATGCTCTCAACAATGAGATAAAGACTTTGAAGGACCTCCTGATGAATCAAACGAAAGCATCGAAACAAAATGCTAGCTACGCTGGAAGAGGAAACAATCAAGAGAATTAGCAATGGAACAAAAATAACTACAATAACTACAACAACAACAACAACAACCGGAATCACAACAACCATTGGAGATCCAACCAAAATAATTCTGGAAATCCTTATTCCCATGCTGAAAAAGCTCTTAGTCCCCCTTCTTCTTCTACTTCTACTCCTTTGATGAGTCAAGAACCATCTTCGTGTTCAACACCCAAGGATTGACTTGAAGGAATGATCGAAGCCTTAGCCGGAAAAATGAGCGAAATGGAAAGTGAGATTACTTCTATTACTAAGGCACAAAAGGTCTTGGAAAGTCAAATGTTCACCAACGCCGGAGAAGTTCCAAGAGATCAAAGGAAGCTTCCCGGAAAGACTGAGAACAATCCCAAAGGCCAAGTGAATGTTATCACTACAATAAGTGGAATCACAACCAACGATCCGCTACCGAACAATGTGGATAAAGGAAAGCAACCAATGGTTGAAGAGGAGGAGCCTAGCAATAAGGAGAAAGCACCGGTCTATGTTCCCCCTCAAGCATACAAACCGCCGCTACCTTTTCCAAAGTCTCGTGCTAGAGAAAGGATCGACAAACAATTCGGTAAGTTCGTTGACCTTATGAGCAAATTACATATTAATATCCCTTTTATGGATGTCATTGTAGGAACGCCGGCATATGGAAAATTCTTGAAAGAGATTCTTTCCAATAAAAGGAAGCTAGAAGACATTGGAAAAGTGAGGATGACTAGATGGTCTTCCGAAGTTATCCAAAATATGAAAGAAGAAATGCTGGAGAAGTTAAGAGATCCTAGATCTTTCTGCGATCCTATTAGCATCGGGAAAGTCACATACGAAGCTCTATGTGATCTTGGAGCAAGCGTTAGCATCATAGCACTTGCTTTGTGTGAAAGAACCGGACTTGGAACACCACAGCCCGTCAAGATGATTCTCTATATGGCGGATAGGTCCATCACACATCCCGTGGGAATTCTAGAAGACATCCCCGTCTTACTAGGTAAATTTTACATTCCATAGATTTTGTTGTTCTTGACATTCCTGCAGATCATCCCGTTCCAATCATACTTGGACGACCTTTCCTTGCAACTTCGGGTTGCGTTGTGGATGTCAAGAATGGAATGCTCTCCTTCAACCTTGGAGAAGAACATGTGCAGTACCATCTCCCCTCAATGCTCAAGGGCCAGCCACGGGAGATGACATATACAACACTTACGATGATGAAGAGGTATCAAGAGAAAAGGTAAGTTCGATTCTAATCAAAGATCCTCTTGAGAAAGCCATTAGTTTGTGTAGATGAAGGAGAAGAGGAGGAATTCAACATCGAGATTCTAGCACTAAGAACCTTGGAGGAAGATCCCACAAATGAATTCGAAGAACTAGAAAATGCACGAAAAAAGCTGAAGAAATTGGTTTGTCTCAGGAAAATCAACCGATTTTTGTAGATAAAATAATTAATTCAATCAATTTTGCAAAAGTCGTAGCTAGAGATCGAAAGAAAAATCGGGTGAACAGAACCAGATCGACCGAATTTCTTGTAGCTTCTAGGACTTTTCAAAAATCGATTGAAAGCGTTTCTGCTTGCAACAACGCATCTTCTTCGACTCCAAATTCTTCTCCAAGCTTCTCCACAGGTCAAGACACACCTTCTAAAGATCCTCCCACCTTGGAATTGAAACCCCTCCCATCTCATCTAAGTTACGCTTTCTTAGGACCGAGTTCTACTTATCCGGTTATTGTAAGTTCTAAATTGACTGAAAATGAACTTGATAAATTAATGGTTGAACTAAGAAAGCACAAGAAAGCTATTGGTTATACTATTGATGATCTTGTTGACATTAAACATTCTTTATGTATGCATAAAATATTGATGGAAGATGACCATAAGCCTTCACGAGAACCACAACGACGGTTAAACCCGATCATGAAATAGGTTGTGAAGAAGGAAATTCTTAAGTTTCTTGATGCATGAAATATCTTCCTTATTTCCGATAGCAAATAGGATAGTCCGGTCCATGTAGTTCCAAAGAAAGGAGGGACCGTTATAAACAAATGAGAACAACGAACTCATTTCTACAAGAACGGTAACAGGATGGAGGATGTGCATCGACTACCGCAAGCTGAACGTTGCGACAAGAAAGGATCATTTCCCTCTTCCTTTCATCGATCAAATGCTTGAAAGGTTAGCACAACACTCCCATTTTTGCTATTTAGATGGTTATAGTGGTTTCTTTTAGATTCCCATTCATCCCGATGATCAAGATCGAGAAGACCACATTCACATATCCATGGGGAACGTTTGCCTATAGACGGATGCCATTCGGACTTTGCAACGCTCCAGCCACCTTTCAAAGGTGTATGATGACCATCTTCTCTGAATGCATCGAGAATATAATGGAGGTTTTCATGGATGATTTTTATGTTTATGGTTCTTCCTTTGATGAATGTCTTGCTAACCTCTCTTTAGTCCTTCAAAGATGTGAAGACACTAATCCTGTCTTGAATTGGGAGAAGTGTCACTTTATGGTTAGTGAAGGAATTATTCTTGGGCACATGGTATCCAGCCGGGGCATCGAAGTAGATAGAGAAAAGATCGAGACCATCGAAAGGCTACCTCCGCCAACATCGGTGAAAGGAGTAAGAAATTTCCTTGGTCACGCAGGTTTCTATAGACGCTTGATTAAAGACTTTTCTAAGATTTCTAAACCATTGACTAACCTACTAATGAAAGATGTGGTTTTTAAGTACTCAAAGGATTGTCTAGATGCTTTCTGCAGGATCAAAGAAGCGTTAATCTCAGCTCCCATAATTAAGCCACCGGATTGGAACTTGCCTCTTGAGATCATGTGCGATGCTAGTAATGTAGCCGTAGGAGCTGTTCTTGGACAAAAGAAAGATGGACGGACATATGCCATCTACTATGCTAGCAAGACGCTAGACGAAGCCCAACTAAACTATGCTACAACGGAGAAGGAATTATTAGTCGTGGTTTATACTTTCGAGAAGTTTCGTTCTTACCTTGTGGGAGCGAAAGTGATCGTTTACACCGACCATGCAGCAGTTCGCTATTTGCTCACAAAGAAAGATGCGAAGCCAAAACTTATTAGATGGATTCTCCTTCTACAAGAGTTTGATCTAGAGATCCGTGACAAGAAAGGATCCGAGAACTCAGTGGTGGACCATTTGAGTCGACTTCCACACATTACAAGCAAGGAGGACGATTTACCCATAGATGACTCCTTTCCGGATGAGCAATTACATAAAATTGAGGAATGTCTTAGACAAATCACAGGAGGTAACGAGCCTTGGTTTGCTGATTTTGTTAATTACTTAGTTTGCAATGAGATACCTCCAGGATTGTCATATGCTCAACAAAAGAAGTTCTTCAAAGAAGTCAAACAATACTATTGGAACGAACCTCTCGTTTTCAAGAGAGGACCGGACGAAATAATTAGAAGATTCATTCCGGAAGATGAGGTTGGAAGCGTTATTCGCCATTGCCATTCACTCCCTTGCGGTGGACACGCTAGTTCACACAAAACTAGCGCCAAGGTATTACAATCCGGATTCTTTTGGCCAACTCTATTCAAAGATGTGCAGAATTTTGTTCTTGCTTGTGATGCTTGTCAAAGAACAGGGAACATATCAAGAAGGAATGAAATGCCTCTCAACAATATTCAAGAGGTTGAGATCTTTGACGTATGGGAGTAGACTTCATGGGACCTTTTCCATCATCTTGTGGAAATCAATACATACTTATAGCTGTGGTTATGCTTCTAGATGGGTTGAAGCAATCGCTTCTCCTACTAATGATGTTATGATGGTAGTGAAGTTCTTCAATAGAACGATCTTCCATGATTCAGGACGCCCCGAACCATTATTAGTGACAGAGGAACGCATTTCACAACCCGTAAGTTCGAAGCTCTATTGTCTATGTATGGGCTTACCCACAAGATGGCCACTCCTTGCCATCCTCAAACAAGCGGACAAGTGGAGATCTCGAATAGAGAAATCAAGAGCATCTTAGAGAAGATCGTTTCTAGAACTAGAAATGATTGGTCACTCAAGTTAGATGATGCGCTTTGGGCATACCGAACCGCTTTCAAGACTCCCATAGGAACGACACCTTACAATCTCATCTATGGAAAGTCTTGCCATCTTCCGGTGGAGTTGGAACACAAAGCACATTGGGTGATCAAATGACTCAACTTTGATTTGAAAGAGGCTGGAGAGAAACGCTTGTTGGACATCAATGATCTTGAAGAGTTCCGTCTCAACGCATACGAGAATGCGAGGATCTACAAAGAAAGGACGAAGAGATGGCATGATAAGCATATCGTTCCAAAGGAGTTGAAAGACGGAGATCTCGTCCTTCTTTTCAATTCAAGACTTCGTCTATTTCTAGGTAAACTCAAATCCCGTTGGTCCGGACCTTTTCTAATCAAACACATCTATTCTCATGGTACAGTTGACATATGGAGCGAGAAAATGGGAAGTTTTAAAGTCAACGGACACCGTCTAAAGAAATACACACCGGAACTGCCGGTAGAGGACATTGCTCCTACCCTTCTCAAGTGATCATTAGAAGAAGATAGGTCCAGCTAGCGACCTTAAATCAAGCGCTTCTTGGAAGACAACCCAAGGTATTTCTATGTCCCTTTTTCTTTTTCTTTTTCATAGATTAGCGTAGATTAGTTTTGTTTGCTTTTCGTTGGTACGCTCTGGGTTTTTTCTCGTGTTATGATGATAGAAAATAGGTATAACCCACAAGGAAGGAAGTTATGATCAAGGTTTTGGAGGAAGCAATAGACGAAAGTTCATTAAAAGAGCAAAAAGGTAAAAATCGGATGACTCTACACTGAGATCGGTCGATCTGGAATAATTAAATAAATTAATTGAGTTGATTTGGCTAAAGTCGTGTCTTGGAATCGGATGAAAAATCGGATCACCCAGAGAAATCGGCCGATTATCTTCTGTTCATGACGGATTGCACTGAGATCGACCTCATAAAAAAATCGACCCCCAAAAAATCCTCCGATTTTCCTCTGAAAATATAAAAGCCCTTCTTCCTTCTTCTTCCTCACAAACCCTCACTCTCACTCTCATTTCTCTCTTCCAAGAACGGTCGTCTACTCCGTCTCTCTCTCAAATCTTCGTTCTTTAACCGTTTTTGCTCGTTCTTGAGCCAAAACCGTAGCCCTCGAAGAGACAAAGAAGATTGGAGCAACATTCAGCTTGGAAAAACGACGAATCTCCTAGATTTCAGGTTTTAAATTCAAAAACCCTAAGTTTTAAATTCTCTCAGATCCACTCTTTTGAGGAGTTTGTTTGCTAAAATTGCTGAGTTAAGAAGTTTAAAATTGTTTGTGGAGTGTTTTGGTGCTATTTGTTTGAACAAACTGCTGCAGAATCGATCGATTGATCCAAACAAGGAAAAATCGAGTGATTGCCCAGGAAAATCGGTCGATCTTGTAACACCCCAAATTCTCGGAACTCGGGGAGCTACTGGTTAGGACCTCACAATGGGTCCCGACCTTGGTTTAACAACAACATTACTTGGATCTTACAACAAGACACCAATGTATTTAAAACAATTTCTAAAACATAATATTTTTAATGGTATAAACGTACACATGTGACAGCCTTACAAACATATATAAAGATACATAACATGCATGACGTATGGAAGACTCCCCCGTCCCCATCTAATGAGTACGTGGACCCGGCTGACCATCCGTTCCGGATCTCTCTGCAACTGTCTATCTCTACAGATCTACAACACGGATAAACCGTTAGCTAACTATCCAAATATAAGCAAAAATGATAACAGCACAAACACAAGCAGAAACAAAATAAACAAACATCATGCTGGCACTCAACCGTTTATTATCTATTATTTAAGTGGTTCACATTATTCAATTTAAGTTGTGGCACGAGAATTATTATTAGTTCTCGCCTCCGTTCCTTATCCAACTGGTGTAGGTCTAGCTGACTTCCACTGGTAGCATCACTACAAACCACGTATGGAATAGTCCCGAAAGAAACCCCCAGCGCCCGCAAGCTACTGAGCAGAATGCCACCGCCCGTTACTCTTAGGCCAAAATATAGGTCGGTAATTATATATCACAACCTATCTCCATAAACATTTCAATCACACACCACCATCATCATTTATACTCATATTTAGAAGTCAGCTAAGTAAGCCCAAAGGACTTACCTGA
Source organism: Fagopyrum esculentum (assembly GCA_033239045.1). Classification (NCBI taxonomy): domain Eukaryota; kingdom Viridiplantae; phylum Streptophyta; class Magnoliopsida; order Caryophyllales; family Polygonaceae; genus Fagopyrum; species Fagopyrum esculentum. The sequence goes on along the minus strand of BSUD01000004.1, from coordinate 33,793,032 downwards.
TATAAAGCTCGACTCTCTGTAAACCAACTCGCTCTGTAAACTGTAGCAACTCAGTTGCCTGTCAAAGGAGATAAGTGCATTAGCACACTCCTACGTAGTTAGAAGTCTAAAACTTCTAAAATAAAATAATGTATTAAGACATAACTAGTTGCAGTATTAATTTAGGGTAAAATGACCATTTTACCCTTGGTCCCGAAATTCCCGAAAATTCTAAAATTCATGTCTAAACTCCTATTTGAGATTCTAAAATCATTTCTAACTCTCAAAGCTTCGTTTGGTTCCAAGCTAACATTTTTCCTATGTTACTATTTTCCGGGAAATCGTAAAGGTCTAACTTCGATTCCAAAAATAAAATTCGTAACCGCTTATAAAAATTCCGACTTAAAACCCTAGATTATCTATGAAGTCCTATCTAACTTTAGGAGAAAGAATTTCTCCAAACTGTTCATTCAATAGTTTTATAAAAATTCCTAAAGTTGACTACTCCCTTTACAAATTCTATACTTAGCCAAAATCTGAGTACACTTTGAAAAATCATAACTCCTAAACCACTCACTGGATTCATCCCAAATTTTGATGTGTTCTACTATAAAATCTTACCTATAATATATCCAAAATTCAGCCGGAAAGGATATCAAGAGCTTATTCAAAATCATCTCACAAAACAGCATCACTTGCTGTTTTCCCCCAACACTCAGCATATATATAAAAACGTCAACTTTGAAACACAATAACTCTCGAACCGTAACTCCGATTCTTCCCAAATTTTTATATGATCTACAAAAAGATGTCAAATATATCATATCAAAAATTCAAGCTTAACAGAGATCAGAAGCCTATTCAAAATTATCTCACAAAACAGCGTCCCATGCTGTTTTTCTCAACTCAGCACATTTATAAAACTGAACTTTGAAACCCTATATCTCTCAAACCATAACATGGATTCCTCTAAAATTTTTGTATGATCTACTATACTATATCAACTATAATGTGACAAAAATTCAAGTCTAACAGAATTCAATAACCCCTCCAAATTTATTCCACAAAACTGCATCTCAAGCAAATTTCCTCAACTCAGCATTCTAAACGAAAACTGCATGAATATCCAACTTCGGGATACTATAACTCTCACACCTTAACTCCGATTGTTCCCAAATTTTAGTATGATATACTATGCAGCATTGACTCCAATATACCCGAAAATCAGCAAGAAAGGAGGTGTGTAACATACCCAAATTTGGACTCGAAATTGCCTGCTTGTCACTTCATGAAAACTCGGAAATAGCTTGACTCTGTACCAGCTCCTCTATGGCTGTTCTGGGTAGATTTAGGAGACATAAAAGGTACTCTTTAGGCAGGTAATATGTGGACGGAAGTGCAATGGATCAAGGGTATAAGCTTACTCGATTCCGAGACTCGAAAGCATGAAGGACGAGGACCCGAAGGTTGTTGCTGCTTGTTGTCGAGGGGTGCCTCTGCTGCAAGGATACCACACCCCCGCGTCCAGGCCAAGGCGCTCCTGCAGTCTGGGTTCACGGCCACTCCAGCGGCTAGGGTCAGGCACCTCTACGGACCTTTGTTGCGCTTCCAATCGTGCGACCGTGAGGTTGGAGTCTCCTGATGGCGGTGTTGCTGTCTGCGAGGCTCAATCGATGGCCTAGCCGCACCGGACCCATGGAAGCGTGCTGGAATCGAGGATGAGAAGGCGGTCTGCAGATCCTCGTGTCCTTGGCTGGCGAAACCGGGGAAGCAGAAAGACGTGGGGCTGTGTTGGAGTGAGGGAAAGAAGGAAACAATCTGGCTGGGAAGGAAGGTTGGTCCACGTTACTCCGATTACCATTCTAGGCGGGATCACAACTGCTGTACTGGAATTCAATCTAGACTTGCATCTGGACGTGAAGATGGGGAGGTGGAGGTTGCAGCAGGGCGTGATTTCAGGAAACGTAGAAGACTACATCTCCTCAGCATCACGTGAAGAGGCGTCGTTATTCCAGGCTGCCACAAGGACTCTCACTAGTGGGCTGGTGCTTCACTGTTGGGCTGATCCAATCCGCCAGCAAGGTATAAAGCCAAGGACTGGACAAGGTAAATACAAGAAGCGGGCTGAAACAAAAGGGCAAAGTGGGCTGAGTTTTGTAAAAGCTTTGTCAAAACATGTCATGGCCTTGTCAAGCCCATGCATGGCTTTGTCACGATCTCGTCATAACTCGTCATGGTCTCGTCTTGGTCTCGTCAAAAGGGTGTCACGACTTTGTCAAGAACATGTCATGATAAAACTAGGGTTTGATAGATTAGGGTTTGATATAAAATTCTATCATTTTATGTGAAGTGAGGTTACATAAAATGATGAAATTTTGAGATAGTGTACTACTAGGTAGATAGAGGAAATCCACGGATTAAACTCCGGTTTGCTACGGAATCAAATGAAACGAAAAATTTCGGATATTACATCAGTGCCCCCTTAAAATAAGTTTCGTCCCGAAACTTAAAATACGCCAGTCAGAAGATCAGCTCTCAAGGTACGAATCTAATGTATCAACTTGTTATCGCACAAGAGTCATCGTTTCCACATATAAGTATCCCGCATATCAAGGTCATCAATAATACACATCCTGACTAAGCATTCAAGCATGAAATAAACAAGCAATCAGACAACATAACACCGATATAGGGTCAAGCCCTAACTCGTCGTTCCTTAGATTACAACTATCTCCACAAAGGTCTCTAAAAGGTTATGTCCCATACTATCCTTAGTACTCTTGGTAGCCTCGTCGGCTTTTCATAAAAGCACTAACTCTAAAATCTTTTCATGCATAGACCTGACAAGTACCCGTTATCACATTCTAGAGTGGTAACTAGATATCTCACCAGTATCATCCGACTCAATTGCCCGATCCTCTAAGCCGATGTCCTAACTTTTGTTTGGTAAGCGTCCCTCTAACTGAATCCATATAAAACTGGGGTTACACTCTCCAATAGGATGAGGATTACTAGTCCATCAATCACTTATAACCCCTTTACAACCCCAATGGTCGCATTTTGCAACTCACCTTCAGATCCCTTGATGACCGTACGGAAAATAACCTAGTCAACATTCTTCTCTTCGTTATGATTACTTGACTACACACTCACGCCAAAGTTCTTGGACCTCCGCAAGCACTTTACCAAGTGCCTAGTGCTCTTCGTATCACGATTCACTTGGTCTTGTCTTTTAAAATGACTCAGTCATCTTATTCCTCAAGTAAGGAATCATCACTTTTACCCTTTTCTAGTCTAGTACTGGAGACATAAATCTAGTGATCATCATCTGCATTCACTTGGCATTATTATAATATTTATGGATCTCTAATGTTTTGAAAGCTCAACCTTAGGCTCCTCACGTATCTTCCAAGGTCTTGAGTGACATAAAATATGTCCGGAATGACGGTATTAGATACAAGGTGATCTCACATCACCGTCATTTGCTCACACAACTCAATAGTTGTTAACATTGCATTGTGTCCTATAATATCCCTCTAACTCACAACACAACTCTACTTCATTCCGATATAAAATTCTCCTTATACTCTACTCTTTAGATTATGTTTTCTATATGTACGGGTAATGGTTTGTAAGTACACTCCCGTAACTTCCTTTTCTTATATGTCTTTCGATTCGGCTTGAATGTTACTCACCTTGAGCTTGTTAGTGCAGGCCCTACACAACACCTTTATTACTTGGTTACTTCCTTTCTCATTACATCAAGAAACTCATTCTAAAGTACCCTGCTAGGTATTACATTCCAAATTTACTGGTCAACTAATATGTAACGAGGTCGGCATGCTTCACTTGGATCTATAATGGGGTACCACTCTCTTTCGATACTTCTGTGTGCACATACTTTCTCGTCTATCTAGATGGTGATATAGTTCCTCTACAAAATTTCTTGTCATTCCACGTAGCCTATTTCACGTTCTTTACAAACGAAATGCATTTCACCAATTATCATCGTCTTAAACTTGACACATCATTTTCTGTATTCTCGATTTTCTGGATCTGTGAGTTAAGACCCATCACGCTTTCGCTGCGCTACTTTGATAATTATGTTGTCACTCGCTAATCATAAGGACCTTTCCCGTGAGTCCAAAATGATGGACTCCAAAACTCTCCCTCTCAATTACACCATAAGTCCTATCCGGATGAAATACCAAGTACCTTCATTACTTGCCTTGAGGAACTAAAATAACGGTTGGAAGACGACCTCTCCCCTTTACTTTTGGAATTCTTCTAACCCGGATCCAAACACTCTGACTCAACCGGAGTTTGATCCTAACCAGCCAGTAAGAAATCTCTAACACAATTCTCTTCATACTTTTAATTAATCAAAGAAGGTTGTCATTACCTACTTGAGGAAATCCTTTAAGGCGTCGGTAAAACTAATTCATAAATCCATAGTCACAAATATATTTTCTTAATGGAACATAACTCTTCAATACCAAAAGAAAAACTTACACATCCTTCGTTGACATCAATCATTCTATAGTTGATTTATTTTAATATTCTGAGCTCCCTCTTCTCATGCTCTACTGGCATAAAATTTGGTAAGCATCAACTACTCGGTTAATCCTTTCCCTTTTGTTAGTTCATTCGGTCTCCCCACTTCCGTTTCCTTAGACCAATTCTCTTTTACCAGTCCACTAGGTCATTCTCACATGTTCCTTCATTAGCGTTATTTATAATATTGCTCTGTTGAACTCCATTGATTCTGCTACCGGCCTCTTATTCCTTTTGATACTGGTATCGTCATTCCTTACAACTTCTTATATCTCTGACGAGGTCAAAACTCCTCTACACTTGTGGAGTCTATCTTCACTCTTACTCTCAATTGTAGGTCTTCATTCTGTGCATCTCTTGGTCATAAGGGTTTCTTCCCCAATTATCGTAAGAGAATCCTCATCCTACCTTGTATGAATGGTTACGCACACTCTGTCTTGACTGACATAGAACCTTATCAAAGTGTATACTTACTCCTCTAGTTCTCCTTTTATAATTCATCTGTACTAGTTGTGATGTGTACCTTTTTCCTAGACAGTAGGTAGTAAATCACTCACACAATTTCCTTGGTCTCAAATGACATAAGGGGTCATCCCTGGCCATCTAGTCTTTCTTCTTAAGTTCTTAATTAGAGTTACTAGTTCGAACTCACTTCATGTTACTATTAAGGGTATTAGCACTGGTATCTATTTAACTTCACATTTGTCGCCGTTGATCTCTTGAAGGGTCCTCCAGATGTCTATAAAATTATTTCATAGGTCTATGGTTATTCTCCTTATATGCCAACCAGTTACCACTAGTTGACCCGCACGTTTATGTCCCAGTTACTGTAACACCCCAAATCCGCGGGACTCGGGATGCTACGGGTTGGGACCTCACAATGGATCCCGACCCTTAGCCTGACAACAATTTCACCGGATCTTACAACAAGACACAAATAAAGGCAAAACCGAAATTCATTTTAATGCAATGTTATGAACCCCAAAAGAAAAAACGAAGGACTCCAGCCGAGATACAACTCCAAAGGCAAACGCCATACAAGCGACATACATAACCATAAACAATACATAAATACAACCCCCACAACCCATCCTAAAATGTACGGACCCCGGCTGCCCACTCTTTCGGATCTCTCGGCCGCGCCCCTAACCTGCAAGGCAACTACAACAATATCGGTATAAAACCGTTAGCTAGCATTCAAGGCATTGGAATCATGGTATTGGCACACACACACATAAGGCATCATAAACACACAACATGTCCCAAATCATATAATCCGGTTTATTATCTTTTTATTATTAGGTCATACCCCGTTCTAATTCAACTTCTTTTGTGACACGAGAATCTTAAAGATCTCGCCCTTGTCCCCTTTCACCATACGGGTTTGTACTTGATGCGGATCAGCATCACCCGATGGAGTGGTCGCAAGGCACCTCCCAGTCATCCCCATTTTGGACTGGACAAGCGGTCACCGCCCGTTATCATACACTTGGGCCAAATATAAACATATAAAGTCGGTGGTCCTATTACCGGTTTAGATGTTATAACATAAGCAATAAACACACACATAAACAATAAACACACACCACCAAACACACATTGAAACTAATACAGAGAATACGAGCTAAGTAAGTCCGAAGACTTACCTGTCCCAAAGCTAAACCCGCTAAATCCCGTACTCAATTTCCCGCGGGAATGTAACTCAACGCCTGGTCAGACAAGGCACACAATCAATAACTAACCAATAAGATAGAAGCCCGAGGGCTTCTAGTCTCCCAAACCTATACGAGGTCACAACCCTAGCCTGCTAGGTCCAACTCTCAATCCCAAAGATCATCCTATGATCGTACCAAAACATCACAATACTCATAAACCAATCCACGATCCTAAGGTCCAAACCACTACTTGGTATTCTCACTAGGTTATGCTAGATTATCCAACCTAGCATGATACTAATACTAAACATAACTAGATCGAGGAAAAGGCAACTCACCCGACGTCAAAAGACGGAAGACGGTCTATGGGTGTCGAGAATGGTTTCGTTGGCCTTCTATGGGGCGCTTTCGAACCTAACACCAAATCTAGGCAAATTTAGCTCATATGCTAAATTTGATTTTAAATATATATAATATATAACTCAAAGGTAAAACTCATTTTTCAAACGTCAACTTTAAAATCGCGTAATTCCCTTCCGGGGTGAAAGTACAATACAAGAAACTTGGTCATAAAACCTTGATTAAAACCTTGACCCGTAAACCGAAATTAAACCAACAAGGTCACAATATATATAGTATATATATAAGTAAGAATTTAACTCGAAGTAAATCCCAAGTTTAAAGTCCGCAATTGTATTTTCCGGGCAACCTAAACAACATCATAAACCCAAGGTAAAACTCGTTTTCCAAGCCAAGGATAAACAAAACCGCTCAAACGCTTTCCGGGGCAAAATATACACTTTCTGAAATGTGGGCTAAATTTGGTAAATTAACTTCCAGCCAAAATCTGTAATTATTTCATCAGGGGCATAAAAGCAAATTTCAGAAATTAGGGCCATTATTGCAAATGCAAAACATTGGTTGCATTTTGTAATTACACTAAAAATAAGGGGCCACGATTTGAATAAGAAGGATAGGGTTTCATCACATCAGCGAAATGCAATTGACAGAGGAAGGAGAGGAGCGTGCATGCGGCGGTGTGCAATGCTGCGCAAGGCTCCGGCGGCGAGGGATCCAGATGTTGTCTCCGGTGGAAGAGCGGAGGAGGAGGTGTCCCAAGCCCTCTTCCGGCGGCTTTTGCACAGAACCCGGCTGGGTGGCACCACACAGCAACGCGAAGAAGGAAGGAGAAGGCGCTGCTCACTCAGTCCGGCGGGGTTCGCTGCAACAGGGCACGGCAAGGGAGATCGAGTTCGGGGCTGCAGTGGTTCCGGTTGGCTCCGGCGTGGGGCGAGGCAGGTGGCTCCAAGAAAGGTGAGGTTCGACAGGGCTAGATTGTGACGGAGTTGCAGGGTTGTTTTGCTCAGATCTTGAAGTCGAAAGAAGAAGGACAACAAGGGCTTGTTTTCTTGCGATACAATACAGAGGAGGGAGAGATGGAGGCTAGCTGCAAGTCACAAGGAAGGCAAAGGTTCTACAAGGTTGAGAGTTTACAAAGGGTTGAGTAGCAGGCTAGATAGAATGGGAAAAAAGAGAAATGAGTTGCTGAGGGGCTGAGAGCAAAGAGAGTTGTAGAGGAGATCTAGGTTGCGTGATTTCCTGTTAAAGAACTGAAGAAGCTTGCTGCAGAGGTGAGAACGAGTCGAGCGAGGGGTCCAAGATGGGGATCATGTAGTTGGGCAGCATAGGCGGCTGAGAGCAAAAAGCCAATCACTGGTGTGCAGAAACGGGGAGCTAGACACGCAAGGGGGAAGGAAAATGAAGGAAAGAAAGAAAGAATAAGTAAATAAATAAAATAATAAATAATAAATATATAGGGAGAACGGGAATGAAGTGAACTCGGTCAAAAATGTTCGGAACGAGATTTTTGAATCGGAAAACTTCTCCGATTTATTTTACGAGATTATATAATAACTTAAACACGGTAATAAAATATATCGATGTATATGTATATATTCGTGGAATTTAATTTACGACATAAAAAAAATACTCGTAAAAATTATTTAAGCTATTAAATATCAATAAAAGCCCTAAAAATAAATATCGCAAATATTCCAAATATTTGGGGCATTACATTAGATCCCCCTAAAAAAAAGTTTCGTCCCGAAACTTGCCACATGCCGAACTTCTCGGTCCCTTAAGGCCGAGATATGAACTCTCACGCTAAGAAGGCTGAAACCTTCTAATCTATATACACAAACTACTCAAACTATCACCGCAAGATATATTAGGTCATATAACGCATTCCCACACACGACACAATTACACATAACATCACACAAGCACATAACTCAACTAAGGGAGGAACTATGTCTAACCCGTCGATTCAATCGATACTACTAGCTCAACATAAAACTCAACCAAAGATATCTCCCCCCGTCTTCCAGTTACCCTCATCGGCTCCTCGTCTGTCACTAGATCCTCATGACCGATAGTATGTCTTGAGTCATGTATATACTCTCTCGATTGATACACATGGAACCCCGGGTGAACACTCTCTACTCTTGGCAGCAATGCCAACTTATAAGACACTTCTCCAACTCGTGCTAAGATCTCAAAAAGTTCGATATATCGGAACTCAACTTCCTTCTCGGGTCTTTCTCAATGCAGTATTTCCATTATTTTCCTTTCGATTTCTCTAACAAAGAAGAACGAACTTTCAATTTACACTGTTGGCTTTGGTTCTTGTCAAACCAAACTTTGATGTTATGTTTTCTTAACTCTTGTTGCAATCCCAAGTAACGAAGGAAGCACCTTACTCCATACTACTTCTATTATCTAGACACGTATTTTATTACTTTTACATCGCTCCGCAATACACAATCAAGACCTTGTCATGAAGAATCACTTGTATACTTCAAACTCCTAATACCTCAAAGCAATTCAAAATAGTTGAACCAAAGAATCTCCCTTGAACTCTCAGCAACTCTATAGTCAATTCTTCGTCCCATTTCATACTTCCTTGTGATCCGGAGTAGGTTAGCCCTAAATGGTGTTATTTTGGAGAATCTCTCCACAAATCCGGTAATGACCAACACATTTCAGAAAACTTGTAACTTCTTCCACGTCCTTCGGGGTTGTCATCCCGAGATAACTTTTCATACATCTTCTCTCTTCTTCGAGAGTAGACCGAAATATCTTATCTGGGACATTATTAAGCCCATATGGAATCACTACAACTCATAGTGACCATGGTTTGTCCGGAATGCCATATTTGCAATATCTCAGTCTCGAACTCCCAATTGGTGACAATCAAACCTTAAATCAATTTTAGAAGAAACTACCGACCCTTGCAACCGGTCGAGTAGATCATCTTATACGTGGTAAAGGGTACTTGTTTTTCATTGTTATCTTGTTCAATTCACTATAATCGATGTACAAACGGAGATATTTGTCTCACTTTTTGCAGACTGGTGTTCTTCATAACAACTTCAAATCAAGAATTCAAGATATATTTGGAGTTCTCCATGGTAGTGGATCAGTCCTAATGAGCCTTTGTCAACGAGTCCTCACAACTGGTCGTTCAAATGCTCCTTCAACTCACGTATCTTCACATGTGTCATGACAAAATTGATCTACTGTGATCTATTGAGGTGACGTCCTTCAGACTTGTGGAATGTTCCATCTTCAGCTATGACTGTAACTGTTCTCTTTCAAGGGTCCTTCTTCTCTCAAATCCGTATTGTTCCGTCTTTTTCACCTTGAAGGCAAGGTCGTAATAACCTTTTAAGGACTCATACTTATGTGTTGCCATAAGCGTCCTAACTGTCGGGCATAAACATGCCTCTAAAATAAATCAATCTTATCTTCTTTACTTTCAATGACACCCCAATATATGGGAAACATTCTTCGTATTTTATATAAGTTTGCCCCATTCCTTCAAGTAGGTGTAGGACTTACTTTATCTCCTTATGTAACGTCACTTCGACCGTAAGTTCTAACCTCAATCTTTCATGTACTTATTGTACATCTCATATCGACAGCAAACTTCAAAACTTCGGTCTTCTCTTACACTTTTTGGTCACCTTAAGCATCTCTTGGTATTTCATGAATAATCTTCACAACCGTACTAGTATGCCTTGGGACGAACGCTAGGCTAATAACCCCCTACCAACATCACTGAAGTATCCAACTCATAACTTCTCCAAGCACTAACATCATAACTCTAAGCTTGTTGCGTTGCCCTAATCTAGATTCCTCGTTTCACGTCATAGCCACTATGGCTTCGCCATGCGAGTCACAAAACCCTTGATTTAGCTTTTGCTTGCGAAAACATGACCTCTATTTCATTAGAACGAACATACTATGCATCCCCTTTACGCAAAAGAACAAAAGAAGCCTCACTTTCCTCTTGGTTCTTCTAGTTTCCTTCGCCCCAATCGTACTTTAAAATTTTGATCCGTGTCATTCCCCATTTATCAATCCCCTGACCTAATAAAGTCGAACGTGATCATTACAATCACTCCCCGGGAGGTCTGATACATTCACCCGCTTTGATCCCATGCAATGTTACTTGATTAAGATAATTGTACTTAGTTGACATATTTCCTCACTACTTACCATTGACATTGATCCACCGCAAATACTTTTAAGCTCTTGTTGCCGATCCTCTACATGCCCATAATCTTGTTTACTCATCCCCTCTACACTCACCAATAGACAACTCGGACTTGCGTGTTCTTAGTTGTCACTGGTCAACTTATAGTTGACCTTCTCCCAAGTCAACGTCTTACCATTCTACTACACTCTCCATGTTACCATTCTTTTGAAGGCTACCCTCTAAGGCATTCTGTATTAAACTTCACTTGCTCATTTCACCCTTCACACATTCCGTTAACTCTTTGCTCCACGCTTCCTTCTTCTTCTATAAGGTAACTATACCTTCTCGGCCTTGTTGTGTCACATAACTCCCGTTCATAGGGTTAACCGTTCTTCATAATATCTTGTAAGTGCATCTTCCCCACATCTCTATGGTTAGTAACTACTCTCTCTTCTCTTGGTTGGTAACTTGAGTCTTTCAATCAAAACTCCTTGTTTTATCTTTCATCTTCAGAAGATCATCATCCATACACCTTCCTCCTCCTTAGCGTTGCTCAGTCTCATCTCAATGATGGAAAATGATTGACTCCGCCAGGTAAATCTACTATGTGAACTTTCACCATGTGATCCTCCTCGTAGCCCTTGTATTTTTTTACTCTTCACTTCTTGGTACCTCACAAGTTTAACTTACGGTATTTAAATCCTTTCCACATGTTTCGTTCACTTATCTCCTCTACTCTCCAATGCTTTGAAACGTCTAAGGAAAGCTTTGCATCTTAATGGAACCCCACCTTAACCTTGCTAGAACGTACTCATCTCCTCCTCGATTTACATCTTTAGTTGTCCACGCTTCTTCTCGAAGAACTTAAGTTCGTTCTCTCTCTTGGTCTCGTCGTCGTTCGATCATGGCCTCTTTAGAACCGCTTCTACACTTTAACGTTGCTCCCTCTTTCTTGTATTGCTCCCATCTTGTTCCCCCTTAAGTCGTCTCGATTTTTTTTTTTTTTTACTTGGTTGCCCTTTGTTTACATCATCTCTACTCCTCCTCTTCGATGTCCTTTTATAGGAATCCGAGAAACGCCATGGTGTTCATCAACACGAAACGCTGAACTCGATACTTGTGCGTACTTCTCCACGTATGAATGCTATGCTAAGCCAACAACGTCGTCTTAAAGGTGATGTTATCTTTCCGTCATCCTAACTATAAGGTCTACTACTACTAATATAATTCTAGCATACCATATGTGTATGTATATATAACTATATATATAAGTCCTATGTTCACATTACTACTAATATATCACATCTGTAAATCCATTACAACAAAACAAGGTCTAACACGTATAATAGTCCACATATAACTATACATATACATCAAGTCCATCATGCAACTACAATCCACATATAATAATAGTCCAAAACATCCTAAGTTCACGATACATATCTACATATATACATATATATATACATATATATACTAAAAATCCAATAAACTATGCTGCCGAGATCCGCGGAAGAAGTGGTGGTCCGTACATTCTACCCCGACTCATGCATGTGATTTTGAAAACGAAAAATCATTTTAAACTTAGAACCCTTGAGGGTTCTATTTCCCTCTATTCGGCCTTTAGAAGATTGCGAGTGCCATTGTTGTCAACCTAGGGCTCTGATACCACTTTTGTAACACCCCAAATCCGCGGGACTCGGGATGCTACGGGTTGGGACCTCACAATGGATCCCGACCCTTAGCCTGACAACAATTTCACCGGATCTTACAACAAGACACAAATAAAGGCAAAACCGAAATTCATTTTAATGCAATGTTATGAACCCCAAAAGAAAAAACGAAGGACTCCAGCCGAGATACAACTCCAAAGGCAAACGCCATACAAGCGACATACATAACCATAAACAATACATAAATACAACCCCCACAACCCATCCTAAAATGTACGGACCCCGGCTGCCCACTCTTTCGGATCTCTCGGCCGCGCCCCTAACCTGCAAGGCAACTACAACAATATCGGTATAAAACCGTTAGCTAGCATTCAAGGCATTGGAATCATGGTATTGGCACACACACACATAAGGCATCATAAACACACAACATGTCCCAAATCATATAATCCGGTTTATTATCTTTTTATTATTAGGTCATACCCCGTTCTAATTCAACTTCTTTTGTGACACGAGAATCTTAAAGATCTCGCCCTTGTCCCCTTTCACCATACGGGTTTGTACTTGATGCGGATCAGCATCACCCGATGGACTGGTCGCAAGGCACCTCCCAGTCATCCCCATTTTGGACTGGACAAGCGGTCACCGCCCGTTATCATACACTTGGGCCAAATATAAACATATAAAGTCGGTGGTCCTATTACCGGTTTAGATGTTATAACATAAGCAATAAACACACACATAAACAATAAACACACACCACCAAACACACATTGAAACTAATACAGAGAATACGAGCTAAGTAAGTCCGAAGACTTACCTGTCCCAAAGCTAAACCCGCTAAATCCCGTACTCAATTTCCCGCGGGAATGTAACTCAACGCCTGGTCAGACAAGGCACACAATCAATAACTAACCAATAAGATAGAAGCCCGAGGGCTTCTAGTCTCCCAAACCTATACGAGGTCACAACCCTAGCCTGCTAGGTCCAACTCTCAATCCCAAAGATCATCCTATGATCGTACCAAAACATCACAATACTCATAAACCAATCCACGATCCTAAGGTCCAAACCACTACTTGGTATTCTCACTAGGTTATGCTAGATTATCCAACCTAGCATGATACTAATACTAAACATAACTAGATCGAGGAAAAGGCAACTCACCCGACGTCAAAAGACGGAAGACGGTCTATGGGTGTCGAGAATGGTTTCGTTGGCCTTCTATGGGGCGCTTTCGAACCTAACACCAAATCTAGGCAAATTTAGCTCATATGCTAAATTTGATTTTAAATATATATAATATATAACTCAAAGGTAAAACTCATTTTTCAAACGTCAACTTTAAAATCGCGTAATTCCCTTCCGGGGTGAAAGTACAATACAAGAAACTTGGTCATAAAACCTTGATTAAAACCTTGACCCGTAAACCGAAATTAAACCAACAAGGTCACAATATATATAGTATATATATAAGTAAGAATTTAACTCGAAGTAAATCCCAAGTTTAAAGTCCGCAATTGTATTTTCCGGGCAACCTAAACAACATCATAAACCCAAGGTAAAACTCGTTTTCCAAGCCAAGGATAAACAAAACCGCTCAAACGCTTTCCGGGGCAAAATATACACTTTCTGAAATGTGGGCTAAATTTGGTAAATTAACTTCCAGCCAAAATCTGTAATTATTTCATCAGGGGCATAAAAGCAAATTTCAGAAATTAGGGCCATTATTGCAAATGCAAAACATTGGTTGCATTTTGTAATTACACTAAAAATAAGGGGCCACGATTTGAATAAGAAGGATAGGGTTTCATCACATCAGCGAAATGCAATTGACAGAGGAAGGAGAGGAGCGTGCATGCGGCGGTGTGCAATGCTGCGCAAGGCTCCGGCGGCGAGGGATCCAGATGTTGTCTCCGGTGGAAGAGCGGAGGAGGAGGTGTCCCAAGCCCTCTTCCGGCGGCTTTTGCACAGAACCCGGCTGGGTGGCACCACACAGCAACGCGAAGAAGGAAGGAGAAGGCGCTGCTCACTCAGTCCGGCGGGGTTCGCTGCAACAGGGCACGGCAAGGGAGATCGAGTTCGGGGCTGCAGTGGTTCCGGTTGGCTCCGGCGTGGGGCGAGGCAGGTGGCTCCAAGAAAGGTGAGGTTCGACAGGGCTAGATTGTGACGGAGTTGCAGGGTTGTTTTGCTCAGATCTTGAAGTCGAAAGAAGAAGGACAACAAGGGCTTGTTTTCTTGCGATACAATACAGAGGAGGGAGAGATGGAGGCTAGCTGCAAGTCACAAGGAAGGCAAAGGTTCTACAAGGTTGAGAGTTTACAAAGGGTTGAGTAGCAGGCTAGATAGAATGGGAAAAAAGAGAAATGAGTTGCTGAGGGGCTGAGAGCAAAGAGAGTTGTAGAGGAGATCTAGGTTGCGTGATTTCCTGTTAAAGAACTGAAGAAGCTTGCTGCAGAGGTGAGAACGAGTCGAGCGAGGGGTCCAAGATGGGGATCATGTAGTTGGGCAGCATAGGCGGCTGAGAGCAAAAAGCCAATCACTGGTGTGCAGAAACGGGGAGCTAGACACGCAAGGGGGAAGGAAAATGAAGGAAAGAAAGAAAGAATAAGTAAATAAATAAAATAATAAATAATAAATATATAGGGAGAACGGGAATGAAGTGAACTCGGTCAAAAATGTTCGGAACGAGATTTTTGAATCGGAAAACTTCTCCGATTTATTTTACGAGATTATATAATAACTTAAACACGGTAATAAAATATATCGATGTATATGTATATATTCGTGGAATTTAATTTACGACATAAAAAAAATACTCGTAAAAATTATTTAAGCTATTAAATATCAATAAAAGCCCTAAAAATAAATATCGCAAATATTCCAAATATTTGGGGCATTACAGTTACTACCAACTAGTCTGTAGTTGACCTTCTATAAGATCACGAACTTATTGTTCTTCAATCTCTTTTGAAGTTTGAAACACTTGGTGAGAATCTATCTTCTCCAGTTTCTTTGTCAATACCCCTTTAGTTCCTTGCACAGTCTGTACTTCTCTTGTTCTCTTATGAGATGTCCTAGCATTCATTTGTCGTCAATGAGTTTATCAAGGTTTCCACAATAACTTGTAAGCGTGTCTTCACAATTATTCTTACTTGGTTCATCATCTGTTTGCGGTTATTTAATATAACTGTAACTGTTGGTAACTCAGATCTTTAGGTGAATGAGAAGTTATTGTGGACTCCTTAGTCCACCAGAATCCCTTTCGAACATTCCTCCCTTTATTTGGTGTTGTGTTGTAATGCCACTTTTATAGAATTCTTTTGTCTAAATTTCAGACCTCTATTGTATTTGATACTTACGTCGTGATTTCTTACAAATTCTTGCATCTCTAAGTAAGTCAAATCGTCTCTATGATGATGAAATTTATTTCATGTTTTTAAACTCATTTGTCAATGGTTGTCTTTGTACTCTTTTAATTCTTCGCCTCGGGTCAGTACCTTATCTTCTTTGTACTCTCATGCCCATGCTTGCATGTGGCGGCGTTTGCCTTGATTATAACATCTTTTATTCTGCAAATCTTGGTTGTACTCCGTTCTGTATGATTCTTGTTCCCTTATCGTTATCTCTAATCCGATCTCTCGTCATCTCTTACATGATTCTTCTAATTCATCTCTCAGCCTCATACGACCAAGTCCCTTGTATGACTTCCTGTTCCTTCTGCCTGTGTTGACTCGGGGATTCCTTTCCCCTCGGACGGTACTTGTGGTGAAAATTGTCTCCACATCTGTACTTCTTTGCCCACTCGTTCTTCGGATGATTTATATGGTCACAAGGACGTCCATCAGAGTATCATACTAAATCTTGGTCTGAATCCCTTATCTCGTGTGGAAAACGCTTCAAACTCGTTACCGATTTATCATGAGGCGCTAATCGCTTCATGATATCACAACTAAAGAATACAAGATATCCTTTAGGATACTAGCATACTACATACACACAGATATATAATTTACACTAAAACCTATCGATATAAGTCTATATACTAACTCACCTATCGTTCCAAGCTGCAGAGATCCACGGAGAACGATGGTGGTCCGACGTACTACTAACCCAACAACCCGACTATGCACGTGTGTAAAACAGAAATCCGTTTTGAAAATCTTAGACCCCTTTCGGGTTCTAGTTATTTTATACATTCGGTCTTTCAGAAGATTTCAAGTGCCATTGTTGCCAACCCAGAGCTCTGATACCATGTTGTAACACCCCAAATTCTCGGAACTCGGGGAGCTACTGGTTAGGACCTCACAATGGGTCCCGACCTTGGTTTAACAACAACATTACTTGGATCTTACAACAAGGCACCAATGTATTTAAAACAATTTCTAAAACATAATATTTTTAATGGTATAAACGTACACATGTGACAGCCTTACAAACATATATAAAGATACATAACATGCATGACGTATGGAAGACTCCCCCGTCCCCATCTAATGAGTACGTGGACCCGGCTGACCATCCGTTCCGGATCTCTCTGCAACTGTCTATCTCTACAGATCTACAACACGGATAAACCGTTAGCTAACTATCCAAATATAAGCAAAAATGATAACAGCACAAACACAAGCAGAAACAAAATAAACAAACATCATGCTGGCACTCAACCGTTTATTATCTATTATTTAAGTGGTTCACATTATTCAATTTAAGTTGTGGCACGAGAATTATTATTAGTTCTCGCCTCCGTTCCTTATCCAACTGGTGTAGGTCTAGCTGACTTCCACTGGTAGCATCACTACAAACCACGTATGGACTAGTCCCGAAAGAAACCCCCAGCGCCCGCAAGCTACTGAGCAGAATGCCACCGCCCGTTACTCTTAGGCCAAAATATAGGTCGGTAATTATATATCACAACCTATCTCCATAAACATTTCAATCACACACCACCATCATCATTTATACTCATATTTAGAAGTCAGCTAAGTAAGTCCAAAGGACTTACCTGATATAAAGCTCGACTCTCTGTAAACCAACTCGCTCTGTAAACTGTAGCAACTCAGTTGCCTGTCAAAGGAGATAAGTGCATTAGCACACTCCTACGTAGTTAGAAGTCTAAAACTTCTAAAATAAAATAATGTATTAAGACATAACTAGTTGCAGTATTAATTTAGGGTAAAATGACCATTTTACCCTTGGTCCCAAAATTCCCGAAAATTCTAAAATTCATGTCTAAACTCCTATTTGAGATTCTAAAATCATTTCTAACTCTCAAAGCTTCGTTTGGTTCCAAGCTAACATTTTTACTATATTACTATTTTCCGGGAAATCGTAAAGGTCTAACTTCGATTCCAAAAATAAAATTCGTAACCGCTTATAAAAATACCGACTTAAAACCCTAGATTATCTATGAAGTCCTATCTAACTTTAGGAGAAAGAATTTCTCCAAACTGTTCATTCAACAGTTTTATAAAAATTCCTAAAGTTGACTACTCCCTTTACAAATTCTATACTTAGCCAAAATCTGAGTACACTTTGAAAAATCATAACTCCTAAACCACTCACTGGATTCATCCCAAATTTTGATATTTTCTACTATAAAATCTTACCTATAATATATCCAAAATTCAGCCGGAAAGGATATCAAGAGCTTATTCAAAATCATCTCACAAAACAGCATCACTTGCTGTTTTCCCCCAACACTCAGCATATATATAAAAACGTCAACTTTGAAACATAATAACTCTCGAACCGTAACTCCGATTCTTCCCAAATTTTTATATCATCTACAAAAAGATGTCAACTATATCATATCAAAAATTCAAGCTTAACAGAGATCAGAAGCCTATTCAAAATTATCTCACAAAACAGCGTCCCATTCTGTTTTTCTCAACTCAGCACATTTATAAAACTGAACTTTGAAACCCTATATCTCTCAAACCATAACATGGATTCCTCTGAAATTTTTGTATGATCTACTATACTATATCAACTATAATGTGTCAAAAATTCAAGTCTAACAGAAGTCAATAACCCCTCCAAATTTATTCCACAAAACTGCATCTCAAGCAAATTTCCTCAACTCAGCATTCTAAACGAAAACTGCATGAATATCCAACTTCGGGATACTATAACTCTCACACCGTAACTCCGATTGTTCCCAAATTTTAGTATGATATACTATGAAGCATTGACTCCAATATACCCGAAAATCAGCAAGAAAGGAGGTGTGTAACATACCAAAATTTGGACTCGAAATTGCCTGCTTGTCACTTCATGAAAACTCGGAAATAGCTTGACTCTGTACCAGCTCCTCTATGGCTGTTCTGGGTAGATTTAGGAGACATAAAAGGTACTCTTTAGGCAGGTAATATGTGGACGGAAGTGCAATGGATCAAGGGTATAAGCTTACTCGATTCCGAGACTCGAAAGCATGAAGGACGAGGACCCGAAGGTTGTTGCTGCTTGTTGTCGAGGGGTGCCTCTACTGCAAGGATACCACACCCCCGCGTCCAGGCCAAGGCGCTCCTGCAGTCTGGGTTCACGGCCACTCCAGCGGCTAGGGTCAGGCACCTCTACGGACCTTTGTTGCGCTTCCAATCGTGCGACCGTGAGGCTGGAGTCTCCTGCTGGCGGTGTTGCTTTCTGCGAGGCTCAATCGATGGCCTAGCCGCACCGGACCCATGGAAGCGTGCTGGACTCGAGGATGAGAAGGCGGTCTGCAGATCCTCGTGTCCTTGGCTGGCGAAACCGGGGAAGCAGAAAGACGTGGGGCTGTGTTGGAGTGAGGGAAAGAACGAAACAATTTGGCTGGGAAGGAAGGTTGGTCCACGTTACTCCGATTACCATTCTAGGCGGGATCACAACTGCTGTACTGGAATTCAATCTAGACTTGCATCTGGACGTGAAGATGGGGAGGTGGAGGTTGCAGCAGGGCGTGATTTCAGGAAACGTAGAAGACTACATCTCCTCAGCATCACGTGAAGAGGCGTCGTTATTCCAGGCTGCCACAAGGACTCTCACTAGTGGGCTGGTGCTTCACTGTTGGGCTGATCCAATCCGCCAGCAAGGTATAAAGCCAAGGGCTGGACAAGGTAAATACAAGAAGTGGGCTGAAACAAAAGGGCAAAGTGGGCTGAGTTTTGTAAAAGCTTTGTCAAAACATGTCATGGCCTTGTCAAGCCCATGCATGGCTTTGTCATGATCTCGTCATAACTCGTCATGGTCTCGTCTTGGTCTCGTCAAAAGGGTGTCACGACTTTGTCAAGAACATGTCATGATAAAACTAGGGTTTGATAGATTAGGGTTTGATATAAAATTCTATCATTTTATGTGAAGTGAGGTTACATAAAATGATGAAATTTTGAGATAGTGTACTACTAGGTAGATAGAGGAAATCCACGGATTAAACTCCGGTTTGCTACGGAATCAAATGAAACGAAAAATTTCGGATATTACAGATCTGCACCAAGAACAACCCGATTTCTCTTCTGTTTTGATGGAAAAGCTCCGTAGAACTGGTTGAAACTTGTTTTCTCGTAGGGATCTTCATCCCAACCTTCCCAAGCACCTCAACCACCTCCTCCAAGGCTTCCCGTCATCCAAGATAAACATAAACGCAAATATGAACGTCTTTTAGCTCGCTCTATTATTGCACCACGTTATATTGAGTTGGATAAGCTTAATGTGTTGCATATTAGGGATGACATTGACTGGATTATAGAGAAGACTGGATTGACTGAATTTGTGCAGATTAGAGAGAACGGATATGTGGAGATTACTCTAGAATTCCTTAGCTCCATTGTCCATGATCCGAACACTAGGAATGTAACCTTTAGGTTGATGAACAAGAACTATAACTTTGATGTCGGAGTGTTCGGAAATTTCTTTGGCTTCCTAGTTTCACATGCAGGCACCTTCCCTCACGGAGTCAAGGCCGATGAATTTTGGGAAAAGATTTCCATTGGACATGTTGAAGGAGATAGATGGTGACCCGGAAACTCAAAGGAAAAGGGTATATACAATCTCACCTTCAAGATAGCTCATCGGAATTTGAGCGAGTCAGTGTTTGCAAGAACGGAGACTCCACAGAAGGTACAAGCTAATGAACTCTTCATCCTTTATTGCATGTTTGAGGGAACAATACCGGATTATGCTACCATGTTGTTGGACTACTTGACAATGATTGCCAACAAATCCGACGGCCACATTTGTGTTGGAGGTCTTGTGACCTATGTGGCCAAAGCATTGGGACTCGACATTTCGGCGTGTACTCTTGTTGTAGAGGCACAACCATTGGGAATTCAGAGGTTGATTTCTAGAGGCATCATTGATTCTAGAGGGCGGGGAGAGTCACATGTTGCCATGCCTTGGGATAAACAGTCCAAGGAAATTATGTGGAAGGGGTGCTACACATTCAAAGATTTCTACTACTGGAAGGAAGGATTCGAGGATTTCAGTGATGAGGAGTTCACTGAAGATGAGGATGCAGATTTTGAGGATGTAGGAGGTGATATTGAGGGGTATCCCACGGACATACAAGCTCCAGCTAGGGGCATGCTTGAGTTAGGCAGCGGGGGAGATACCGAGGTTTTGGATACTGATCAGGAGGGAGGTCCGAGTAGGCCGGTTGATGATGAGGCTACAGAGGACGAGCACATGGATGATGCCAACCCATCTTTCCCTCCTCAATAAGAGATGTCGGCTAGACCGCCTCGCCGGTCATTCTCAAGTCGATGTCGGACCCAGCGACAGGACGACAACTCCAGCCTCAACACCCAGATGTCCAGAATGACGAGGGAGTTCCAGGATTTTTGGACCGAGGTACGAGGCCGCCATTCTTCCTACGATGGCTAGTGGAACGACCTCTAATATCATACATTTGGCCGCTTCTACGATCCTACCGCTCTGATGTACCCTTATCCACCACCACCACCACTGTAGGATTGAGAGACTCGCCTTTTACATTGTAAGTATTTTTCTCCATTCTATACTTAAGTTTTCACATTTGGGAAATGTGAGATTTAAGTATTGGGTGGGGGTACTTACAATCTTTTATCATCTTGTCACATGTCTACTTTCATTGCATTTGCATTTTTAGATTTCGGGTTTGTAATAACTCTAGTCACACGTTTCTTTTCAGACATTTGCATTGCATTTTCATCCATTATCAAAAATCTAAAAAAATTGAAAAATTTTTAAAAATTATGTGCTTCTGAAAAGGGATATGACCTCGATGATGACAATTGTGTTTGTAAAAATGGCAAAGAAAGTCTTGTATGTTTAGGGTTAGTTATGACGTTTAAGGACATTTATCCTTTCCTTGAACAATATATATAATTTGTATGCTATTTGATGTCTTGATAAAATTAAGAAATAATAATCGAACCAACAAATAAGTTCTTATACATCATAATGGAATGACTAAGGTGCTTCGATCTTTTCTCTTCTTCTTATCCACGTTAAACACCCCATATGTATTATTGCCTCCCTTTACCTTTTTCGGGAATTAGGAAGCATGCTAGTGTAAAGTGTGATGGGTTGTAAAGTTGTTGCAAAAGTAAAAAGTGTTAAAGTATAGAAAATAGGTTTGGGAACGTCAATCATGATGATGAGTAACTCGGCACCATTCACATAGCCGGGTGTTTGTGTCTTGCCAAAGTCGGATTGAGCGATAGTCCTAACGAGTCATGGTATGTGCATCACGGTTTGAGGCATCTCGAGAAATTGAGAATTTCTGATTTCCTAGGCTTCGATTATTGTGAACCTCTGTCCATTTCTCAAAAAGTAAAAAAAGTAAAAATTGCAAAATGCAAAGTAAAGTTCTATTTTCGGTGGCTGCAAAAGAGTTCAAAAATTGTGAAGTTTTATTCCTTATTTCCGGAATTTACCACCACATACTCTTTATATCTTCCACCCCTTTGACACGTTTCTTTGGCCTTTATAATTAAAAGTCCTTGAGACCTTTATGCACGTATTTAAGGCTTATATGGTTTAGATTTGTTTTCTCATGATTATATCTACATTTTATACCATACATTTCATGTATATTATTTGAGTAAAGTATAATTACCCTTTCATGCCATAACTATATCAGTTCATACATTATCTTTCAATGCTTTATTACATCATGATGAGAGTGATCCATTATTAAGAAGCACATTACAAAAAGAGTTTTGTTTTTAAAGCATTATATAATCCATATCATCTTATATTCTAAATTCGAACCTTGCTTGGGGACAGACAAGAGGCAAGTATGGGGTATTTTGATGACATGAATTATATATCATCATATTCATGCATTATACGAGTCCATCGCCTCAGTTTTACATACATTTGATGAAGATTGTATGAGTTTTAGTTCATATTCATATACATTTTGAGAATAGAGGTCTACACACTTTTATTTGTGAAATTGTAGCTAAAAGGTGATGATGTGGCACGAAAAGGGAGTAATATGGAGCATGCCATCATTAAGGATCACGAGAGGAGCCAAAAGATATGAAAAGATATGAGAAAAGATCACAAGAGAAGATAGAAGTTGTAACTAAAAGATATCACACAATCTGAGGCAAAAATCAGATGAATATTTATATAGATCGATCGATCTCCTTCACAGATGACTCGATTTTTATCATATATAATCCGATTGGTTGTAGGATTGTAACCATAAGATCACATCTACTATAAAAGGAGGACGTCTCACCACATTCAAAGGCATCCAATTCCATCCAAGACTACTGAGGAATAAAACCGAAGGCGCTAAGGAAGGCATTTGGAGTTGAAGATCGAAGGAAGTTCGGAAGTTCTAGTCCAAGAATAGAGTTCTTGGAAGTTTTGTGAGTTTGATTCTATATTTTGTTTTTGTGAACGTGATTTGGAGTTTGTTATTGAGTTTTTCTTTGAGTTTTGAAAGATTAAACATTGTTCATACGCTCTTGGTTTGGTTTTATTCAAGATTCAAAGTTTTCTCATCATTCTTCGCTTTCTTGATTTAATATCTCTTTTGATTTTGATAATTTGTATTCTTGGCTAAAACCCTTGTGATTCTAGGGTGATTGGTTGAAGAATATGGTTAAGATGATGATAAAATGACCTTCACGAACAGATTGGACCTTGAGAGTTGACTTTAACCTTAACAGACGGAAAAATCGAATTGTTCGTTGAGTAAATCGGACGGTTTCTAGGGATGAACAACCCGATTTTCCTTATGTCGTACCTATCTTGCTTAATCCTTTGTCCTTGGTTAAAGATTGCTTAAACCCTATCCTTGTTGAACCTTTCTAACCTATATCCAAGTGTGGGAAGAGACTTACCCGGTGATTCCCGTTCTTGGTTGCCAACGATTACAAGATCTAGGTAATAGAGGATTCAGACCCCTCTATTAAGGTCGAGTGTACCAAAACCCTTACCTTTGTGAGTAAATCGGATTCCCTTGGGTTTTGTGTTTGGTTTTGAGAATATTATCCTTCCCTTAGATCTTCTATCTTATCGAAACTCAACATCCTTTATTTAGAGCCTTTGGATTTGGACATGGGTGATGGAGACTTCACTGTACATCATTCTGTTCTAGAACACATACCTTAGCAATCCCAGCTCTGTCCATATAATCTTTAGAAGTCTTGAATCGAAAACCGCAATCGAATTCCTTGATTCTTAGAATCCTTTTTCCCAAATCTTTACACAAAATCAATTCTTTGTCTTTTCATTGTCAATAGTTGCATCTTTCCTTGTTAGATTTCTTATTCTGATTTTGATTTCACCAAATCCCTGTGCTCGACCCTGGAATTCTTACTTTTATTACAATTAATCTATACACTGCAGGTTCGCTTAAATTGCATTTATTCTTGGTATAAATATTAAAACTTGCACACACCCTTTGGAGCGAACAACGGCTAGCACGAAAACACATCATAACACATAAACATAGCATACACTCATCAAGATAGCACTAAGATCTACTCGTGGATCCTACAGGTGCATCTATCTCGGCATAGAACTCTGGATAGTTCCTCTAGATACTATCCTCAGTCTCCCATGTAGCCTCATCAGGTCCTCGTCTAGACCACTGTATTCTAAGCATAGGAATGTCCTTCGAACACAAGCGTCTCACACCTTGCTCTAGGACTGTAATCGGGTGCTCAACAAAGGTGTGGTCCGACTCGACCACTAAGTCGTCATAGCTGACGATGTGTCTCGGATCTGGTATGTACTACCTCAGCTGAGACACATGAAATACAGGGTGAATACCCTCTAATCTCAAAGGCAAAGCCAATCTTATGTTGCTCTCCCAACTCTATCCAGTATCTCAAAAGGACCGACATATCGGGGACTCAGCTTCCCTTTTATGCCAAAATGTCTAACACCACGCGTCGGTGATACTCTCAGCCAGACATGAGCTCCAACGCTGAACTCTAGAGGCCGACGCCTCTTGTCTGCATACGACTTCTGGCAACTTTGTGCAGCCAGCATCCTCTCTCTGATCAGCGCTACTCGAGCCATATCATCCTGAATCTGCTCTGGCGATATCCCATTAACACTGCTAGGCTCATCCCAACATAACGGTGTATGACATCTACGCCCATATAGTGCCTCATACAGGGTCATCCCAATCGATGCATGCCAGTTGTTGTTGTATGAGAACTCAACCAATGCGAGGTAATTTGACCATCCATGTCCCCAATCCAACACACAATCTCACATCATATCCTTCAGTATCTGAATGGTCCTCTCAAACTGGCCATCTGTCTAAGGATGAAACGCAATCGTGAAGTGCAAACTCGTCCCCAAGGTGGTCTGAATCTGCTGCCAGAACCTCGAGGTGAATCGTCCATCTTGGTCTGAGAAGATCGTCCTCGGTACACCATGGAGTCTCACTATCTGCCTAGTGAACTCCTTAGCTAATCTGCTCACTGGCCACGTTTCCCTGATAGGGATGAAACGTGCAGTCTTCGTCAGACGGTCAACCACAATCCAGATAGCATCAAAACTTCTACTCGGTCTCAAACTTGTCACAAAGTCCATGGAGATGTACTCTCACTTCCATTGTGGTACTGATAGTGGATTGAGCTCTCCTCTTGGTCTACAATGCTCTATCTTGACCAACTGACAGGTCACACAATGAGCCACAAATCTGGCCACATCGGGCTTCAGCCCTCCCCACTAATATGAATGTCTCACATCTTGATACATCTTACTCGCACTTGGGTGCACTAAGTAAGGTATGGAGTGAGCCTCCTACAGAATTCTCTGCCTCAGATCTACATCAACGGGTACACAGACGCAGTCGCGGCGTCTCATCACTCCATCTACTCCTTTGGAGAACTGTGGGGCATCACCACGAGACATCCTATCTCGTATTATCATCAGTGTAGGGCAGGTCCCCTGCTTTTTTTGGATCTCACCCAATAGATCAGGTAGAACCTATAAGGTACTCAACTAGGCATCCTCATCAAGAAACTGGATGTTCATCTCTAGCCACGCGATCTCTCTACAGCTGAGGTTGTACTATTAGTCTCGCAATCGCCTTCTCTCGAGGCATCTTCCTACTTAGGAAGTCGGCGACAACATTCACCTTCTCTAGATGGTACAAAATCTCAAAGTCAAAGTCCTTGATCAACTCAAGCCATCTACGCTGACGGTTATTCAATTCCCGCTGTGTAAAAATATACTTCAGATTCTTATGGTTTGTGAAGATCTGACATGTAGCATCATACAGGTAATGTCTCCAAATCTTCGATGCATGAACTACCGCTGCCAACTCGAGATCATGAGTCGGGTAGTTCTCCCCATGCGTCTTCAGTTGTCTAGACGCATATGTAATCACCCTGCCACGCTGCATCAGAACACATCTCAAGCCTAGCTTGGATGCGTCACTATAGACTACAAAGTCCTATGTGCCCTCCGGTTGCGCTAAGAAGGGAGTGGAAGTCAGACATCTCTTCAGCTCCTCAATACTCTGAGTACACGGCTTGGACCATACAAACCGGGTAGTCTTCCTCAACAGGCTGGTAAGTGGACGGGCAATCACAAAGAATCTCTCCACAAACCGTCGGTAATAATTGGCTAAGCCAAGAAAGTCGTGCACTTCCTTGACGTTTGTCGGTGTCGTTCATGATGTTATAGACTCGATCTTTGCCAGATCAGCCTTGATCTCATCGGCGGAGACAACATGACCCAGAAATGCTACCTTTGGCATCCAAAACTCGCACTTAGAGAACTTGGCATACAATTCTCTATCCCTCAAAGCTCGCATCACTGTCCTCAGGTGTCCTACATGTTCCTCTCTGCTACGAGAGTACGCAAGGATATCGTCTATGAAGACCACCACAAACTAATCTAGAAAGTCGATGATTATGTCATTCATAAACTCCATAAAGACGGCGGGCACATTCGTGAGCCCAAATGGCATCACTACAAACTCGTAGTGGTCATACCGAGTCCGAAATGCCGTCCTATACACATCCTCCTCTCTCACCCTCAGTTGATGATAACCCGAGCATAAGTCGATCCTGGAGAACACAATCGCTCCCTAAAGCTGATCTAACAAGTTATCAATGCGGGGCAAAGGATACTTCTTCTTGATGGTCACCTAATTCAGCTCTTTGTAGTCGATGCACAATCTCAACAATCCGTCCTTCTTCCGCACGAAGAGGACAAGTGCTCCTCACGGGGATACGCTAGGGCAGATGAAGCCCTTCTCAGTCAACTCCTCAAGTTGCTTCTTCAGCTCTAACAACTCGATAGGAGCCATGCATTATGGGGCCTTCGAGATCGGTCTCGTACCAGGCTCCAACTCGATATCGAAGTCCACGCTCCTTTGAGGCGGCAAACTGGATGGCTCAGCAAACACATCCAAAAACTCGCAGACCACTAGGATGTCCTGATAGCATGAATTATTGTCTATATTTTGGGGTTTGTTTAGACGTTTTATCTTCAATAATCTGCATGTTTGTATGTATATTATGTGACTATATTGTCGTTTTATCTACCTTTGCGGGAATCGAGGTCTACACCTAGTTTTGTTGTAATCGTAGGTAAAATGACACGTTTTGCATCAAAAAGGAGCAAAAGGAGCTATGGAGTCATTGGAGCTACATTCAGGAGCTTAAGGAAACATCCAGGAAGCATAGCCATGGATTAAAGATTCACTTTGGACCAGATTTGAGAGATTTCACATTCAGTTGTGATTCACCTCGGTTGACTATAGAGTCACCTCGACCGAGGTGATCCAGACGAGCCGACTCGACCGAGGCGAACACCTGGGACGCGGCGAGAATATTTTATTCTTGGCTGAGATTTTTTATCTTTGGAAAGAGGATCTTATATTTTTGGGCTTGATTCCTGGAAGGAAGAAGATAAGATAGACCATATATTTTACCTATTTTTATGGGAAGAGATCTTTCTAAGATATCTTATCTTTGGAGAGTAATTTTCCTATAAAAAGGGTTGGATTTTCCACAAATCGATATCATGCTATACCACCGATTGTGTTTATACACCGCTGCAACCATACTCCAGTTGGGAGATTTGAAGAACCTTTTTGAAGGTTGAAGGAAGAAAGTCTATAGCTTTTATAGCTTTTGAAAGGTTTTTCTAAGATCATCTTAGATTCCCTTCTTCCTTGTTGTCTTGTTGGATTTCTATCCAAGGAACGCTTGTTGTTTGATAATTGATTCAGTTATTGAAGCCTTTCTCTTAAGGCTTTCTTGTTCAATTATTCTCTTTCTTCCCATATATTTGATTAATACTTTCATGATGATGAGTGACTAATCTCTTTGTGTGATTCTAGGGTGATTGGCTGAAGGTTGTGGGAAAAACAATGATAGAATAATCTAAATCACAGTAGGACCCTGAAAGTTCGAGTCTTTAACCTTAACCCTAAGCATCTCGCTCAGTCGATGAACATCTCGGCCGGGGTGGAATTTGGCTGACCGAGGTGACTTATCTGATCCGAAATTGAGAGTTAAGTGTTAGAGGTTGCCAAATCCTATTCTTATTACACCTTTCCTGGTTCAATGCAAGCCTAGGATGAGATTTACCCGGTAATTCTTTGTTTGTTTACCTAAGATCATAAGTATAGGTAGTAAAGGTTCATCCTTTATTGGGGTTTGAGTGTGCTTCATCCCATCTTTCTGAGTTAGCCTAAGACTTACCCGGTAAAGGTTGATTCTATTCCCTTAGGTGGTGTGTTAGTTTGAGGTTATAGTTCTTTATCTTAATTCCTTGAGACTTACCCGGTAATAGGAGTTACGGTTTGGGATTAGTGAGTAGTGAGACTTACCCGGTGATCTATTCAACTTTAGAAACACCTTCCCTATGCAAAAACCTCAGCTTTGTCCGCTTATCTTTAGATCTTGAGTTGGAACCACAACTAGATGCTTTAATCCCTAGAATTGCATATTTCCTTTATTGACTTTTTATCATCTTTGATTGTTTTAATTGCTTTTGTGGTTAGTAATTGCTAAAGCTTACCTATTCCGACTTTGTTTCACTAAGTCCTTGTGATCGACCCCTGGAATTCCTTGCTTTTTACTACGATTGACTCGTACACTGCGGGTTCGCATCCTTGTTTTAAGCTTACATCTAGGGTTATAAATTTAAAGCTTGCACACACCGTTTGGGGCGAACAAGTTTTTGGCGCCGTTGCCGGGGACTTGGTCTAGACCAAGCCGGTTGCGGTACGCTTTCGGGGCACTTGCCCTGTTGCTACTAACTACTCTTTCTATGAGTTTTGTAGTTTTCAGGATTTTCGATGACTACATTTG
Organism: Fagopyrum esculentum; assembly: GCA_033239045.1. Taxonomy (NCBI): domain Eukaryota; kingdom Viridiplantae; phylum Streptophyta; class Magnoliopsida; order Caryophyllales; family Polygonaceae; genus Fagopyrum; species Fagopyrum esculentum. Next base: position 33,763,865 of record BSUD01000004.1, on the reverse strand, counting down.
ATCCAGCCTGGATAGCAAGACAAAGTGCTAGGGCGGACCATTATGAATACTTGGAGGAGAAGTACTCCTTCTATTGGTTCAACAATGAATGGGAAAGAGAAGAGGCCATTAAGCATGAACTTGCGATGTGGGATGAACTGAATGTCCCTAAAAAGATTTGTGAGAAACCTCTTGAAGATTCTCTTGAATCAAGATGGGGGAGGTTGATGAAGAAGGTGGAGGAGCTCAAGGAAAGCACCCTATCCTATGCTAAGCCGGAAGAGGAGCATAAGGAAGTACTGCAAGTTCCAAGCACCCCTCCAATCAAGCCAGAAGTTTCTCCTGAAGCTTTTGAGGGAGAAGAAGATTTGAAAGATTTCGATCTAACTGTTGAGACCTCGGCCGAGGTGAAAGAGAGATCGGCCGAGGTGGAGGAAAAATCTGTAGAACTGGAAGATACGGAGAACCTTGGCCAAATTACTGAGACTGTGGTCAAGGTGGAAGAAAGACCAGCTGAGTTGAGAGGGATTTCGTGCGTGGATTATCAACCCAACATGAAACTTGTCTCAAGCTTTGGAGAACCTTACAAGGTACATTCTCCTACTTCGTTTGAAATCCCTATTAAAATTTCTGAATTTCTCAGGAATGCACCGGAGAGTTGGAAGTCTCTTCCGAAAGAACCTCCTAAGATCAAGATGAAACCTCCCTTGAAACTGTTGGAAGAAGATACTCCTTGGATTATAAGGATTGGAGTTTGCAAGCACTACACCGTTAAGGCGATGAAGTGTCTCTTGTTCAAGTATGGGGTTCCTCGCATGCTAAGGACCTTGTACCATCCCCAAGCTAAAGATGGGGAAGCTACTAGGATTCTCGAGAAGCTGTTTTCTCGATCAAGGAAAGGATGGGACGAAAGACTAAGTTATGTCCCGTGGAAAAAGAGGAAGACCGGTAGGATTCCGGTAAGGACCAAACCGTACAAGCTTGTACGTGGGAGATCCTACCATTTACCGGTGAAGTTAGGAACCGGAACCTTTTTGGGAGAGTTTCATTATGGATCCAATGAGCACTTACACTTGTTGGAGCGTTTGATAGACTTACTTACTTCACCCCATGATGGAGGTGAAGTATGGGGTGAGGGCACCTCCCGTCACGAATAGAGACGCCCAATGGTCCAGCTAGCGACCTTAAATCAAGCGCTTCTTGGGAGGCAACCCAAGGTATTGTTTTCTTTTCCCTTTTTCTATTTTAGCTTAGATAGTTCGCTTTTGCTTTGCTTTGTTTTGTTTTTTGGCGTCCTAGACAGAAACCAAGTACTTTCAAGGGAAGGATTACAACTCAGGAGCAGCACTGGAAGGACAGAAGTTCGAAAATTTGAGAAGACGGAGTTTAACTGAGGTACATCTCGGTTACTGTCACAGCACCTCGACCGAGATGATTTCTGAACAACCGAGCGATTAGGGCTTCTGACAACTCACCTCGGTCCATACCACTTCGGTCCAGTCGAGACCATCTCGACCAAGGTGACAGCAGTTTCAAAAATAAAAGGGGGATCGAATTCTCTCTCGTCCCTCTCTCACCTTCTCGACTGCGGCACAGTTTCACCTCGTTATCCCGTTCTTCGATCGATTTCGACGATTCTTGTTTCCAAACTGCAAGGAAAGAGTAGAGGATCGGACTTCAAGCACTTCAGTTGTGTCCCAAGTATGGGGTATGCGGATATGTTATTTGACTATGGATGATTGTATGCTACTTTGATGGATATTTATGATCTTATTATGCTCTACGTGTTTATCTGAGATTACATGCATGCATACAGGTTACTTGATTGAGAAAAACGTTAAAAACTGGACAAAAAATAAAATTTTTTGACCTCGACCGAAGCGATTCTGGCCAAACGAGGAACTTCACCTCGGTTGACTTAGTGATAGCATGAATTATAGTCTATATTTTGGGGTTTGTTTGGACGTTTTATCTTTCATAATCTGCATGTTTGTATGTATATTATGTGATTTTACTACCATTTCATCTACCTTTGCGAGAATCGAGGTCTACACCTAGTTTCGTTGTAATTGCAGGTAATATGGTACGTTTTGCATCAAAAAGGAGCAAAAGGAGTCAAGAGTCATTTGGAGCTACATTCAGGAAGCATAGCCATGGATTAAAGATTTACTTTGGACCAGTTTTGAGAGATTCTACATTCAGTTATGATCACCTCGGTTGACCAGAGATTCATCTCGACCGAGGCGATCCAGAGACGCCGACTCGACCGAGGCGAATACCTAGGACGCGGCGAGAATATTTTATTCTTGGAAGAGATCTTTTAATTTTGGAAAGTGATCTTATATTTTTGGGCTGAGCTTCTAGAAGGAAGGAGATATGCAGAATCATATATTTTACCTATTTTTATGGGAAGATATCTTTTTAAGATTTATTATCTTTGGAGGTTTATTTTCCTATAAAAAGGGTTGGATTTCCACAAATCCGACAGAACGCTATACCCGCTATCAGCGCAAGCAATCTCGCATACGACGCAGCAGCCGCAGCCTACTCCGATTTGGGAGAGATTTGAAGAACCTTTTTGAAGGTTGAAGGAAGATTGAAGATCATAGCTTTATAGCTTTTTGAAGGGTTTTGTAAGATTGTCTTCAATTCCCTCATTGATTGTCTTGTCTTGTTGGATTGCTATCCAAGGAACGCTTTTGTTTGTGATATTTGATTCAGTTATTGAAGTGTTTTCATTAAATTCTTCTTTGTTCAAATATTCACCATCTTCCCATATATTTAATACTTTCATTATGATGATGAGTGGCTAATTTCCTTGTGTGATTCTAGGGTGATTGGCTGAAGGTTGTGGGAAAAACAATGATAGAATAATCTTAGATTCCAGTAGGATCCTGAAAGTTCGAGTCTTTAACCTTAACCCTAAGCATCTCGTTTGGTTGATGAACATCTCGGCCGGGGTGGAATTCTTCTGACCGAGGTGACTTATCCGACCTAAAACAGAAAGTTAAGTGTTAGAGTTTGCCAAATCCTATTCTTATTACACCTTTTTGGTTCAATGCAAGCTTAGGATGAGACTTACCCGGTAATTCCTTAGTTTGTGTATTAACGATCATAAGTGTAGGTAATAAAGGTTTGTCCTTTATTAGGGTTTGAGTGTGCTTCCATCCCATCTTTGTGAGTTAGCCTGAGACTTACCCGGTAAAGGTTGATTCTATTCCCTTAGATGGTGTGTTAGTTTGAGGTTATAGTTCTTTATCTTAATTCCTTGAGACTTACCCGGTAATAGGAGTTACGGTTTAGGATTAGTGTGTAGTGAGACTTACCCGGTGATCTACTCCACTTTAGAAACACCTTCCCCATGCAAAAATCTCAGCTTTGTCCGCTTATCTATAGATCTTGAGTTAGAACCACAACTAGATGCTTTAATCCCTAGAATTGCATGTTTGCTTTATTTGACATCTTATTCATCTTTGATTGTATTGATTGCTCTTGTGGTTGGCATTGACATTAGCACACCGTATTGGACTTTGTTTCACCAAGTCCCTGTGATCGACCCCTGGAATTTTCTTGCTTTTACTACGATTGACCCGTACACTGCGGGTTCGCATCCTTGTTTTAAGCTTAAGTCTAGGGTTATAAATTTAAAGCTTGCACACACCGTTTGGAGCGAACAAGTTTTTGGCGCCGTTGCCGGGGAACTTGGTCTAGACCGAGCCGGTACGGTTTGCTCTCGGGGCATTTGCCCCCTTTTTGTCTAACCACTCTACTTGAGTGACTTTCGCAGGTTCTTTCTTAGGTATATGCGAAGAACCCGCACTGGGAAGGAAATCGTTCCTTACGATCCCGAACCAGAAAAGACATACAAGAGACGCTTAAGAGAAGCGAAGATGGCCCAACAAGACGATCACGATCTTGCGGCCCAGTTGAGAGAGACGCAGGAGCTGCTACGTCTCAGTAAAGAAGAGCTAAGGCAAGAGAAAGAAGAGAATCAGGCCAGGACTGCAGCAATCGAAGCTGAGATTGCAGCAATTCGGAACCAGATTCTACCTCGACCGATGCAGGATCCAGTAGTTGATCCTCGACCGAGGCAGAATCCAGTACCTGACGCCCCGGCCGATGTACATCCACTTCGGATGCCAGTCCGAGATGTTCTTCTTGCAGGAATTCCACAAACCCTAGGTCAAAGGATGGACCCTAATCAACAGCTGAGGCGTCCAGGAGTGAACCCAGGAGATCCAGCGGATCATGACTACGAACTTCGACCGCAAGTTCTAGCCATGATTCGCCAATGTCAATTCGGAGGGCTAGAGAAGGAGTCACCGCATCAACATCTTCAAAACTACGAGATCTTGATGGAGACCTTGCGACCTCCCAGAATTGAAAATAACAACTACAAGCTAAGACCTTTCTACTTTTCTCTTAAAGATAGAGCTCTTACTTGGTATCAATCTCTTCCTGCAGGAAAGATCAGCACATGGGAAGAGATGACTACGGAATTCTTGACCAAATTCTTTCCCCCCTCAAAGACTGCTGAAATGAGAGGGAAGATCAATGCTTTCATCATGAAGGACAAGGAGAGCTTGTCCAAATCTTGGGAGCGGTTCAAGGATATCCTTTTGGATTGCCCACATCATGGGATTCCAAAGATCGAGTTGTTGGAGATCTACTTCAAAGGACTGGACGGAAACACCCAGTTCAATCTCCAACTACTCTCCGCCGGTACATTCATGGATATGGCGGTTGACGAGGCTTGGGACTTCATTGAGAAGCAAGCCTTACATATGGAGAAGTAGACCCACCAAGGAGCTGAAGGTGGAGTTAAAAGAGTCGACTTTCAAGAGACTCAACCCAACAACAACCAACTCACGTCCTTGAAGAACGACGTAAAGCAATTGAAGGAGCTATTGATGGCTCAAACTAAGAAGGAAGAGCAAGGGCAAAGGAACAACAACAACAACGGGTACCGTAACAACAACAACGGACCCCGAAACAACAACTACAACAACAATAGAGGATCCAATAGCAACAATTGGAGGGCAAATAACCAAAACAACGGTAACAATCATTCAAACTCCAACTCTAATGATTCCTCTAACCCTTTCCTCTCTTCTCCTTCTTCTTCTTCTACTCCATTGAAGAGCCAAGGGCAAGGATCAAGTTCGTCTCAGCCGGAAAAGAAGGACGCAGTCCTGGAGGCAATCTTGATCAAGCTTAGTGCTATGGAGAATTCTATGACTTCATTTTCGAGGGCCCAAAAGTCCTTCGAACAACAACTTGCTAATAGGGCGAATGAAGCGCCAAGAGATCTAGGGAAGCTTCCAACAAAGACGGAAACTAACCCTAAGGGCCAGTGCATGGCCATCACGACGAGGAGTGGACTCAAAACTGCAGATCCAGTACCTCGCTCGACGCAGACCACCTCGGTCCAGATCCAGTCGAAGAACACCTCGACCGAGATGCCAACCGAGGCGGCGCAACAGAAAGCAGGAGGAACGACGGAAGCTTATGTTCCACCTCCTGCATATAAACCACCACTTCCATTCCCCAAGTCCAGAGCCAGAGCACATCTTGACAAGCACTTTGGTAAGTTCCTTGACTTGATGAATAAGCTCCATATTAATATTCCTTTCCTTGATGCTATTCTAGGTATGCCCGCCTATGGGAAGTTCTTAAAAGAAATCTTATCAAGGAAGAGGAAGCTGGAGGATGTTGGTGAAGTTAGGATGACATCTAAGTCTTCGGAACTCATAAAGATCATGAAGGAGAAGATGCCACCTAAATTGAGAGATCCCGGCTCATTTTGCATTCCCATTCAAGTTGGGGATGTTACTTGTGAAGCCCTTTGCGATCTAGGAGCCAGCGTGAGCATCATCCCGCTGGAGCTATGCACTAAGATCGGTCTTGGAGAGCCCAAGCCGGTCAAGTTCCGACTTTACATGGCGGATCGCTCCATCACCCATCCCGTGGGCATTTTGGAGGACGTTCCGGTCAAGTTAGGTAACTTCTATCTACCTATAGATTTTGTCGTACTTGACATTCCCGCAGATTATCCTGTTCCCATCATTCTCGGGAGGCCATTTCTAGCAACTTCGGGTTGCAACGTGGATTGCAAGAACGCCAAGTTGAAATTCAACGTTGGTGGCGATGAGGTGGAGTTCGCACTACTTGCAGCCATGAAAGGGGAGCAACTAACTGATGATATCTTCAACATCTACGATGAAGAAGAATCAAGAGAATTGGTGAGCTCTATCCTTATTAATGATCCACTCGAAAGAGTTATAAGCTTCAGTTTAATGGAGGAAGGTATAGATGCTTCTTGTGATGCAGATATACGGAGCTTGAAGGCACTGGAAGGAGATCCAGGAGCTAAAACTGAGAAGCTAGTCCAGGAAACGAAGAGTTCCAGCCTCGGATCCAGTAGCAGTACCTCGACCGAGGCACCCTCTGGACAGAGCGAGGCGTCTGAAGAACACCTCGGTCAACGCCTTTGCGCCTCGACCGAGGTCGACAGCGAGACGATTCAAACTGGAATTGCATCTAATCCAGTTTCTGACACCACTCCACTGGAAAGAGGAAGCACAGATCCCTCTCAGAAAGCACCCCCAGTTGTGGAGCTTAAACAACTCCCTAGTCACTTGAGGTATATCTTTCTTGGGCCGGATTCTACTTATCCCGTTATTGTTAGTGCTTCCCTTTCTGATCCTGAATTAACTAAGCTAATGCATGTCCTGAGAAAGCATCGAAAAGCCATAGGTTACACCACGGATGATCTTATTGGCATTAACCCTTCTTTCTGCATGCATAGAATTTTAATGGAAGATAATCATAAGACTTCACGGGAACCTCAAAGACGGTTAAATCCGATCATGAAAGAGGTTGTGAAGAAGGAAGTTCTTAAGTTGTTGGATGCAGGTATTATTTATCCTATCTCGGACAGCAAGTGGGTTAGCCCGGTGCATGTCGTTCCAAAGAAAGGAGGGATGACCGTTGTGACGAATAAGAACAACGAGTTGATCCCAACAAGGACCGTTACGGGCTGGAGAGTTTGCATCGACTATAGGAAGCTGAACACGGCTACTCGGAAGGATCATTTTCCGCTTCCCTTCATTGATCAAATGCTCGAACGGTTGGCCCAGCATTCACACTTTTGCTACTTGGACGGCTATAGTGGATTCTTCCAGATTCCTATCCATCCGGATGATCAGGAGAAGACCACTTTCACTTGTCCATGGGGGACGTTTGCCTATCGGAGGATGCCATTTGGATTGTGCAATGCACCAGCTACCTTCCAGCGATGCATGATGGCTATCTTTTCCGAGTACATAGAGGAGATCATGGAGGTATTTATGGATGATTTTTCTGTATATGGTTCCTCTTTTGATGATTGCCTATCTAACCTTTCTCTAGTGCTTACAAGATGTGAAGACACTAACCTTGTTTTGAATTGGGAGAAGTGTCATTTTATGGTTAACGAAGGCATTGTGCTAGGACACTGATAGCATGAATTATAGTCTATATTTTGGGGTTTGTTTGGACGTTTTATCTTTCATAATCTGCATGTTTGTATGTACATTATGTGATTTTACTACCATTTCATCTACCTTTGCGAGAATCGAGGTCTACACCTAGTTTCGTTGTAATTGCAGGTAATATGGTACGTATTGCATCAAAAAGGAGCAAAAGGAGTCAAGAGTCATTTGGAGCTACATTCAGGAAGCACAACCATGGATTAAAGATTTACTTTGGACCAGTTTTGAGAGATTCTACACTCAGTTATGATCACCTCGGTTGACCAGAGATTCATCTCGACCGAGGCGATCCAGAGACGCCGACTCGACCGAGGCGAACACCTAGGACGCGGCGAGAATATTTTATTCTTGGCTGAGATCTTTTAAAATTGGAAAGTGATCTTATATTTTTGGGCTGAGCTTCTAGAAGGAAGGAGATATGCAGAATCATATATTTTACCTATAATTATGGGATAATATCTTCTTAAGATTTATTATCTTTGGAGGTTTATTTTTCCTATAAAAAGGATTGGATTTTCCACAAATCCGATCATGCTTAGAGGCTGCATACATCACGCGACACCACCGATCAGGGTTTACAAGCGCAGCAGCCGCATCCTACTCCAATTTGGGAGAGAGTTGAAGAACCTTTTTGAAGGTTAAAGGAAGATTGAAGACTATAGCTTTATAGCTTTTTGGAGGGTTTTGTAAGATTGTCTTCAATTCCTTTCCTTGTTGTCTTGTCTTGTTGGATCATTATCCAAGGAACGATTTTGTGTGATATTTGATTCAGTTATTGAAGTGTTTTCATTAAATTCTTCTTTGTTCAAATATTCACCTTCTTCCCATATATTTAATACTTTCATTATGATGATGAGTGGCTAATTTCCTTGTGTGATTCTAGGGTGATTGGCTGAAGGTTGTGGGAAAAACAATGATAGAATAATCTTAGATTCCAGTAGGATCCTGAAAGTTCGAGTCTTTAACCTTAACCCTAAGCATCTCGTTCGGTTGATGAACATCTCGGCCGGGGTGGAATTCTTCTGACCGAGGTGACTTATCCGATCCTAAACAGAAAGTTAAGTGTTAGAGTTTGCCAAATCCTATTCTTATTTCACCTTACTGGTCCAATGCAAGCTTAGGATGAGACTTACCCGGTAATTCCTTAGTTTGTGTACCAACGATCATAAGTGTAGGTAATAAAGGTTTGTCCTTTATTGGGGTTTGAGTGTGCTTCCATCCCATCTTTGTGAGTTAGCCTGAGACTTACCCGGTAAAGGTTGATTCTATTCCCCTAGATGGTGTGTTAGTTTGAGGTTATAGTTCTTTATCTTAATTCCTTGAGACTTACCCGGTAATAGGAGTTACGGTTTAGGATTAGTGTGTAGTGAGACTTACCCGGTGATCTACTCCACTTTAGAAACACCTTCCCCACGCAAAAATCTCAGCTTTGTCCGCTTATCTATAGATCTTGAGTTGGAACCACAACTAGATGCTTTAATCCCTAGAATTGCATGTTTGCTTTATTTGACATCTTATTCATCTTTGATTGTATTGATTGCTCTTGTGGTTGGCATTGACATTAGCACACCGTATTGGACTTTGTTTCACCAAGTCCCTGTGATCGACCCCTGGAATTTTCTTGCTTTTACTACGATTGACCCGTACACTGCGGGTTCGCATCCTTGTTTTAAGCTTAAGTCTAGGGTTATAAATTTAAAGCTTGCACACACCGTTTGGAGCGAACAAGTTTTTGGCGCCGTTGCCGGGGATCGAACCCGGGTCACCCGCGTGACAGGCGGGAATACTTACCACTATACTACAACGACAATAGAGGATCCAATAGCAACAATTGGAGGGCAAATAACCAAAACAACGGTAACAATCATTCAAACTCCAACTCTAATGATTCCTCTAACCCTTTCCTCTCTTCTCCTTCTTCTTCTTCTACTCCATTGAAGAGCCAAGGGCAAGGATCAAGTTCGTCTCAGCCGGAAAAGAAGGACGCAGTCCTGGAGGCAATCTTGATCAAGCTTAATGCTATGGAGAATTCTATGACTTCATTTTCGAGGGCTCAAAAGTCCTTCGAACAACAACTTGCTAATAGGGCGAATGAAGCGCCAAGAGATCCAGGGAAGCTTCCAGCAAAGACGGAAACTAACCCTAAGGGCCAGTGCATGGCCATCACGACGAGGAGTGGACTCAAAACTGCAGATCCAGTACCTCGCTCGACGCAGACCACCTCGGTCCAGATCCAGTCGAAGAACACCTCGACCGAGATGCCAACCGAGGCGGTACAACAGAAAGTAGGAGGAACGACAGAAGTTTATGTTCCACCTCCTGCATATAAACCACCACTGCCATTCCCCCAGTCCAGAGCCAGAGCACATCTTGACAAGCACTTTGGTAAGTTCCTTGACTTGATGAATAAGCTCCATATTAATATTTCATTCCTTGATGCTATTTTAGGTATGCCCGCCTATGGGAAGTTCTTAAAGGAGATCCTATCAAGGAAGAGGAAGCTGGAGGATGTTGGTGAAGTTAGGATGACATCTAAGTCTTCGGAACTCATAAAGATCATGAAGGAGAAGATGCCACCTAAATTGAGAGATCCCGGCTCATTTTGCATTCCCATTCAAGTTGGGGATGTCACTTGTGAAGCCCTTTGCGATCTAGGAGCCAGCGTGAGCATCATCCCGCTGGAGCTATGCATTAAGATCGGTCTTGGAGAGCCCAAACCGGTCAAATTCCGACTCTACATGGCGGATCGCTCCATCACCCATCCCGTGGGCATTTTGGAGGACGTTCCGGTCAAGTTAGGTAACTTCTATCTACCTATAGATTTTGTCGTACTTGACATTCCCGCAGATTATCCTGTTCCCATCATTCTCGGGAGGCCATTTCTAGCAACTTCGGGTTGCAACGTGGATTGCAAGAACGCCAAGTTGAAATTCAACGTTGGTGGCGATGAGGTGGAGTTCGCACTACTTGCAGCCATGAAAGGGGAGCAACTAACTGATGATATCTTCAACATCTACGATGAAGAAGAATCAAGAGAATTGGTGAGCTCTATCCTTATTAATGATCCACTCGAAAGAGTTATAAGCTTCAGTTTAATGGAGGAAGGTATAGATGCTTCTTGTGATGCAGATATACGGAGCTTGAAGGCACTGGAAGGAGATCCAGGAGCTAAAACTGAGAAGCTAGTCCAGGAAACGAAGAGTTCCAGCCTCGGATCCAGTAGCAGTACCTCGACCGAGGCACCCTCTGGACAGAGCGAGGCGTCTGAAGAACACCTCGGTCAACGCCTTTGCGCCTCGACCGAGGTCGACAGCGAGACGATTCAAACTGAGATTACAGAGAATAACAATTTCCCTACTCCCTTCTCTGACATTCACCAACTTTCTGATAATAAAGGTCCTTGGTATGCTGATATTGTGAATTATCTTGTTTGCCAGGAAATACCACCCGGATTGACGTACTCCCAAAAGAAGAGATTCTTCAAGGAAATACGACATTACTACTGGGATGAGCCGCTGCTATTCAAGCGCGGGCCGGATGGGATGCTTCGAAGGTGCATTCCGGAAGATGAAGTTAATAGCGTCATAAGGCATTGCCATTCACTACCTTGCGGAGGGCATGCTAGCACCGATAAAACATGCGCTAAGGTATTACGTTCCGGTTTCTTTTGGCCTACATTATTTAAGGATGTGCAATCTTTTGTTGTTTCTTGTGATGCATGCCAAAGAACAGGGAACTTATCAAGGAGGAACGAAATGCCACTTAACAACATCCAAGAAGTGGAAATCTTTGATGTATGGGGGATTGACTTCATGGGACCTTTTCCATCCTCCGGAGGAAACCTCTACATTCTCCTTGCCGTTGATTACGTCTCTAGATGGGTTGAAGCCATCGCTTCTCCCACTAACGACGCCAAGGTGGTTGTGAAGTTCTTGAATAGAACTATCTTTCCACGATTTGGAACTCCACGCATCATCATCAGCGATGGAGGAACGCATTTCATCAACCGGAAGTTTAAGGCACTTCTATCGAAGTATGGGGTAACCCACAAGGTATCAACCGCTTATCACCCTCAAACTAGTGGACAGGTCGAGATATCGAACAGGGAAATCAAGGCGATTTTGGAGAAGACCGTCTCTAGAACGAGGAAGGATTGGTCCATGAAATTAGACGATGCTCTTTGGGCGTACAGGACCGCATTCAAGACTCCCATAGGCACCACCCCTTATAATTTGGTGTATGGGAAATCTTGCCACTTGCCCGTTGAGTTGGAGCACAAAGCGTATTGGGCTATCAAATGGTTGAACTTTGACATTAACGATGCCGGCGAGAAGCGACTATTGGAACTTAACGAGCTGGAGGAGCTGCGTTTGAACGCCTATGAGAATGCCAAAATCTACAAGGAAAGGACGAAGAGATGGCATGATAAGCGTATCGTTCCAAAGGAGCTTAACGAGGGAGATTTAGTTCTACTCTTCAACTCCCGCCTCCGTCTCTTTCCAGGTAAGTTGAAATCTAGATGGACCGGACCTTACGTTGTGAAACATGTTTTCCCTCACGGTGCAGTTGAGATATGGGGCGAAACTAGCGGAAGCTTCAAGGTCAACGGTCATAGACTTAAGAAGTACCAACCGGAAACGCCGGTTGAGGAGGTCGCGCCGATCTACCTCCTTTGAGACGCATCATGGTCCAGCTAGCGACCTTAAATCAAGCGCTTCTTGGGAGGCAACCCAAGGTATTGCTTTCTTTCCCGTTTTCTAGTCTAGTTTAGATAGTTTTTGTTTTTGCTTTGCTTTGCTTTGTTTTTGGCGTTCTGGACAGACAACAGGAAGGAGCACATCTGGATGGACAGAAGTTCGAAATTCTGAGAAGAAAGAGGCACCTCGGTCACTGTCAGAACACCTCGACCGAGTTGATTCTTGAAGCAACCGAGGCGACTAGGGTTTCTGCAGAACCGCCTCGGTCCGTACCACCTCGGTCCAGTCGAGACCATCTCGACCGAGGTGACAGCAGATCTCGTGACAGTATAAAAAGAAGAAAAATTTTTTTACTTTTCACTTTCACCCATTTCGACCGCGGCGCACAGAGGCACCTCGCTCCTCCATTTCTCGCTCGTTTTCGACGATTTCTCCTTCCAAATTGCAATTAAAGGGTAGAAGAGTCGATTGCAACTACGGATCTGCAAGAAGATTGAGTGTTTTCGACCGAAACGAGGTGCAAAGGTTCGAAAACCCTAACTCACTCGTTTACTGCGTATTGGGCTTTGGTTGCCCTTGTTTTTGCTGAGGAAATCTATAAGTACCCCTTAGGAAGCATTTGTAGTGATTTTAGGGGGAAAAGAACTGAAATTCTAAGAATTGAAATCGCAACTGCTACGCCTCGGTCCGGTCGAACTGCATCTCGACCGAGGTGATTTCTGAGGCTTGTCAGTCAACCGAGGTGGTCTGACAGTGTTAAGTGAAGATGAGTTCCGATCGCCGTTTAGCCCTGAGAGATAGATCTTCACCCTCCCCTTCCCCTTCTTCTTCCCGTCCCTACCGCCCGGTTATCCACGAGAGATGCCGGGTAGACTATGAGAGGATAGCGGGCCGTCCAGTTATCGCACCACAATTTCTGGAGGTGTCCGCTTTCGACTGCCTAGGGTTAGATGCTGACCTTAGGAGGATGATTGCTACCGTTGGGCTAGATCAGTTCACTGAGAACCGAGCCCCAGCCTACATAGAGCCGACACTCGAGTTTGTTAGCTCCTTCTCCTACCTTCCCACAGACGGTTCTGTGAAGTACCGGCTGATGAGCCGGAACTTCATAGTTCCATTAGAGATCTGGAGAGAGATCTTTGGCTTTCCTACCCCCACCGCTGTAGACTTCCCCTCCCGATCAGTAGCTAGGGAGTTCTGGGGACAGATAGCCCACATTACCACACATGCAGACAGATGGCGCCCTGGAGATTCCAGGGAGAAAGTCATCTTTCACCCAGCCTTCAGACTTGCCCACAGGATTTTTAGTGAGATGCTTCTGGCGCGTACTGAGACGCCCCAGAAGATCAGACAGGGGGAGCTCTTTTCGCTTTACTGCATGGTCACAGGAGGTTTCCCCGACTTTGGCTTGCTCTTGGCAGAGGATCTGCACAAGATCAAGGCCAAAGGGAAGGGGGATATTTGCTGTGGAGGTCTAGTCACCCACATCGCCACTTACCACGGGATGGACCTCAGCGTTTGCACATTGGCGGCGGCTCCGAAGCCGCTGGGTCTGCAGGAGATGATCACGCGGAGGATTCTAGTTCCCCGTGGGTTGACCACTCCATACGTCGTCATGCCATGGGAGCGGACTGCACCTCAGGGCATCAGATGGTCTGCACAGTTCTCTGTCTACGACCCACATTTTTGGCAGACAGCATGGGCTCCGCTTATGGAGGATTACAGAGAGGGAGCAGCTGCCGCTGCTGAGGCTGCTGAGGCTGAGGAGGCTGCTGATGAGGATGACGACGACGAGACTGTTGATGAGAGAGGAGGCGGCGTCCCGATGGACACAGGGACAGATACTGCTGGGACGAGCGCGCCTCCCATTATTGATCTAGATGAGGAGGACACTGAGCCGGCGCCAGCTGAGACTTCTCCAGTCAAGCCCGCTAGGCGCAGGAGACAGAGAGTTAGGGACAGAGCAGCACACCGACGGATCGATGACCTGACGGATCAGGTTATTGACACTTATGCTGCACTTTCATTGGATATCCGGGAGATGCAGGAGCGGCAGCATCATCAGCACATGATGGCTCAGCTACAGTTCCAGCATGTCATGGGGTATCCCTATGATCCTGCTCAGTTCCCCTACATTCCACCACCACCACCGGATCGAGACTACTGAGGAGCTGCAGGGTTTTATTTATTATATTTTTATGCAGTTCGGCTCTTTATCCGGTGAGTCCTCTTTTATTCAGACTTTTATTATACCCACTGGGACAGTGTGTCTCAAGTATGGGGTATTTGATGTATTATTTGACTACGTGACTACTTGATGTATTCGATACTTTTGATGTATTATATCGGATATTTTCATATTTATGCTTCATTCTGCATTTATATGTTTATCTGAGATTGCATGCATACTTACAGGTTATTTGATTGAGAAAAACGTCGAAACCGAAAAAAAAATGGTTTTAAAAAAAAAAATTTTCGACCTCGACCGGGACAGTTCTGGCGAAACGAGGTGTTTCACCTCGGTTGAACCAAGAACATCTCGACCGAGGTGGGTTAACTGAGAGTTTTCGAAAACGATTTTGTGTTACTTATCTGGATATGATCTCAGTGAAGATCTTGTTTACCTACTGTTTTTAAATTCTTTATGTGTTTGAAAGGTTTTATAATATGTTTAAGTTGCTAAATGCTTTGTTTGAGATTATTAGCATGTTTAATACTTTGTTTTTATCCAAATTATGTTGAATTTGAAGGTTGACACCGCAGGTTAAGTTCTCTCACATTCTTCTTGGAAAGACCAAGGCAATTCATTCTCTTCTTCTTCTTCTTCTTGATCATGCTTAGCCCCTCATATACATTTTGCCTCCCTTTACCTATCCGGGAATTTGGAAGCAAGCGAAGTGGTGAAAGCAAGTTAAAGTTGAAGGTGGCTGGAAGTGAAAGTGTTAGAAAGTAATAATAGGTTTGGGGAAGTCAATCATGAAGATGAGTAACTCGGCACCATTCACATAGCCGGGTGTTTGTGTCTTGCCAAAGTCGGATTGAGCGATATTCCTATCGGGTCATGGTATGTGCATCAAGGGTTTGATGCATCTCAAGAAATTGATGATTGCGGATTTCCTAGGCTTCGGTTATTGTGCACCTCTGTCCATGCATCCCAAAAAGTAAAGTAAAAAAGTAAAAGAAAAAGAAAAAAAGTGTGAAATAAGCAAAGCTTATTGGTGGAAGGTGTTGCAAGTCAAAGTGGAAGTGAAGTACATCCTTTTCCCGGATTCTAGCACCACATTACCTTACATACATCCCTACCCTACACGTTTCTTGACCTTTTCTTTTGGGAAGCCCTTGAGACCTTGAGCTTGTTGATTGACTTAGCGGTTTAAATTGGATTATACATGATTAATTTTGATAATTATGATTTATTATGCATTCTATGATTTTATGCAAAGATGAACAACTTTCTTATATTTATAAAATGTTTTGAGCATATTGAGTTTTTAAATTCCAGGAAGTATCCTCTTAGAGTGATCTATGATGGTTGCACACCATAAAATGTTTTTGAAGGACTTTTTCATTGATTTTCTTGACTTATAATCCATTCTATCTTGTCTTTTATATGAGGAACTTGCTTGGGGACAAGCAAGGGCTAAGTATGGGGTATTTTGATAGCATGAATTATAGTCTATATTTTGGGGTTTGTTTGGACGTTTTATCTTTCATAATCTGCATGTTTGTATGTATATTATGTGATTTTACTACCATTTCATCTACCTTTGCGAGAATCGAGGTCTACACCTAGTTTCGTTGTAATTGCAGGTAATATGGTACGTTTTGCATCAAAAAGGAGCAAAAGGAGTCAAGAGTCATTTGGAGCTACATTCAGGAAGCATAGCCATGGATTAAAGATTTACTTTGGACCAGTTTTGAGAGATTCTACATTCAGTTATGATCACCTCGGTTGACCAGAGATTCATCTCGACCGAGGCGATCCAGAGACGCCGACTCGACCGAGGCGAATACCTAGGACGCGGCGAGAATATTTTATTCTTGGAAGAGATCTTTTAATTTTGGAAAGTGATCTTATATTTTTGGGCTGAGCTTCTGGAAGGAAGGAGATATGCAGAATATATATTTTACCTATATTTATGGGATAATATCTTCTTAAGATTTATTATCTTTGGAGGTTTATTTTCCTATAAAAAGGGTTGATTTTCCACAATTTGAGGAGGCCGCATACAACCCGCTATCAGCGCAAGCAATCTCGCATACGACGCAGCAGCCGCAGCCTACTCCAATTTGGGAGAGATTTGAAGAACCTTTTTGAAGGTTGAAGGAAGATTGAAGATCATAGCTTTATAGCTTTTTGAAGGGTTTTGTAAGATTGTCTTCAATTCCCTCATTGATTGTCTTGTCTTGTTGGATTGCTATCCAAGGAACGCTTTTGTTTGTGATATTTGATTCAGTTATTGAAGTGTTTTCATTAAATTCTTCTTTGTTCAAATATTCACCTTCTTCCCATATATTTAATACTTTCATTATGATGATGAGTGGCTAATTTCCTTGTGTGATTCTAGGGTGATTGGCTGAAGGTTGTGGGAAAAACAATGATAGAATAATCTTAGATTCCAGTAGGATCCTGAAAGTTCGAGTTTTTAACCTTAACCCTAAGCATCTCGTTCGGTTGATGAACATCTCGGCCGGGGTGGAATTCTTCTGACCGAGGTGACTTATCCTATCCTAAACTGAGAGTTAAGTGTTAGAGTTTGCCAAAACCTATTCTTATTACACCTTTCTGGTTCAAAGCAAGCTTAGGATGAGACTTACCCGGTAATTCCTTAGTTTGTGTACCAACGATCATAAGTGTAGGTAATAAAGGTTTGTCCTTTATTGGGGTTTGAGTGTGCTTCCATCCCATCTTTGTGAGTTAGCCTGAGACTTACCCGGTAAAGGTTGATTCTATTCCCTTAGATGGTGTGTTAGTTTGAGGTTATAGTTCTTTATCTTAATTCCTTGAGACTTACCCGGTAATAGGAGTTACGGTTTAGGATTAGTGTGTAGTGAGACTTACCCGGTGATCTACTCCACTTTAGAAACACCTTCCCCATGCAAAAATCTCAGCTTTGTCCGCTTATCTATAGATCTTGAGTTGGAACCACAACTAGATGCTTTAATCCCTAGAATTGCATGTTTGCTTTATTTGACATCTTATTCATCTTTGATTGTATTGATTGCTCTTGTGGTTAGCATTGACATTAGCACACCGTATTGGACTTTGTTTCACCAAGTCCCTGTGATCGACCCCTGGAATTTTCTTGCTTTTACTACGATTGACCCGTACACTGCGGGTTCGCATCCTTGTTTTAAGCTTAAGTCTAGGGTTATAAATTTAAAGCTTGCACACACCGTTTGGAGCGAACAAGTTTTTGGCGCCGTTGCCGGGGATCGGTTTAGGCCGAATTCGGTTATCGGTTGTCAAGCTTGGGAGCTTTGCTCTTGTTATTTGATATCTCTTTTGAGTGTTCTTGCAGGTTTGTGTTCTTAGGTACATACGAAGTTCTTGTTCCGGCAACGGAACATAGTTTCGCCAAAGAACAAGTTTTTGGCGCCGTTGCCGGGGACTTGGTCTAGACCGAGCCGGTACGGTTTGCTTTCGGGGCGCTTGCCCCTGTTGCTACTAACTACTCTTTCTATGAGTTTTGTAGTTTTCAGGATTTCTGATGGCTATGTTTGATCCAGCCTGGATAGCAAGACAAAGTGCTAGGGCGGATCATTATGAATACTTGGAGGAGAAGTACTCCTTCTATTGGTTCAACAATGAATGGGAAAGAGAAGAGGCCATTCAACATGAACTTGCGATATGGGATGAGAAGAATGTCCCTAAAAACATTTATGAGCAACCTTTTGAAGACTCTCTCGAATCAAGATTGGAGAAGTTGATGAAGAAGGTGGCGGAGCTCAAGGAAAGCACCCTATCCTATGCTAAGCCGGAAGAGGAGCATAAGGAAGTGTTGCACGTTTCGAGCATACATCCAGTCAAACCAGAAGTTTCTCCTGAAGCTTTAGAGGGAGAAGATGTGGAAGATCTCGATCTGACTGTTGAGACCTCGGTCGAGGTGGAAGTAACCTCGGTCGAGATGAAAGAAGAACCTGCAGAACCGGAAGAGGCAGATGCAGAAGACTTTGGCCAAATTACTGAGATTGTGGTCAAGGTGGAAGAAAGACCAGCTGAACTGAGAGAGATTTCGTGGGTGGATTATCAACCCAACACGAAACTTGCCTCAAGCTTTGGAGAACTTTGCAAGGTACGTTCTCCTACTTCATTTGAATTCCCTATTAATATTTCTGAATTTTTCAGGAAGACACCGGAGAGTTGGAGGTCTCTTCCGAAAGAACCTCCTAAGATCAAGATGAAACCTCCCTTGAAACTGTTGGAGGAAGATACTCCTTGGATTATAAGGAGTGAAGTTCGCAAGCACTACACCGTTAAGGCGATGAAGTGTTTCTTGTTCAAGTATGGGGTCCCTCGCATGCTCAGGACCTTGTACCATCCCCAAGTTCTAGATGGGGAAGCTGCTATGATTCTCGAGAAACTGTTTTCTCGATCCAGGAAAGGATGGGACACGAGGGTAGATTATGTCCCATTGAAGTGCAGGAAATCTAGAAGAATTCCGGTGAGAATCAAACCGTACAAGCTTGTACGTGGGAGATCTTACCATTTGCCGGTGAAATTAGGAACCGGAACCTTTTTGGAAGACTCTTATGATGGATGTGATGAGCACTCCACAACGTTCGAAGTGCATTGAGTAATTCTATGGAGAAGGGTCCAGCTAGCGACCTTAAACCAAGCGCTTCTTGGGAGGCAACCCAAGGTATTGCTTTCTTCTCCCTTTTCTAGTTCAGTTTAGATAGTTGCTTTGTTTTTGTTTTCCTCTAGACAACAACCAGGTATTCCAAAAAGGAAGGATCACAGTTCAGGAGCTACACTGGAAGAACAAAATTTCGAGAAGTTGAGGAAACGAGCTTTACTGAGATACATCTCGGGGACTGTCAGAACACCTCGACCGATATGTGCTTCGCCAACCGAGATGGTCTTATCTTGGAGCTGTTTCTTACTTCTTCATGCAGCTTAGCTATGTTCGGTGAGTATCCTGTCCTTAGACTTTTATTATACCCACTGGGACAGTGTGTCTCAAGTATGGGGTATTTGATGTATTATTTGACTACGTGACTACTTGATGTATTCGATACTTTTGATGTATTATATCGGATATTTTCATATTTATGCTTCATTCTGCATTTATATGTTTATCTGAGATTGCATGCATACTTACAGGTTATTTGATTGAGAAAAACGTCGAAACCGAAAAAAAAATGGTTTTAAAAAAAAAAATTTTCGACCTCGACCGGGACAGTTCTGGCGAAACGAGGTGTTTCACCTCGGTTGAACCAAGAACATCTCGACCGAGGTGGGTTAACTGAGAGTTTTCGAAAACGATTTTGTGTTACTTATCTGGATATGATCTCAGTGAAGATCTTGTTTACCTACTGTTTTTAAATTCTTTATGTGTTTGAAAGGTTTTATAATATGTTTAAGTTGCTAAATGCTTTGTTTGAGATTATTAGCATGTTTAATACTTTGTTTTTATCCAAATTATGTTGAATTTGAAGGTTGACACCGCAGGTTAAGTTCTCTCACATTCTTCTTGGAAAGACCAAGGCAATTCATTCTCTTCTTCTTCTTCTTCTTGATCATGCTTAGCCCCTCATATACATTTTGCCTCCCTTTACCTATCCGGGAATTTGGAAGCAAGCGAAGTGGTGAAAGCAAGTTAAAGTTGAAGGTGGCTGGAAGTGAAAGTGTTAGAAAGTAATAATAGGTTTGGGGAAGTCAATCATGAAGATGAGTAACTCGGCACCATTCACATAGCCGGGTGTTTGTGTCTTGCCAAAGTCGGATTGAGCGATATTCCTATCGGGTCATGGTATGTGCATCAAGGGTTTGATGCATCTCAAGAAATTGATGATTGCGGATTTCCTAGGCTTCGGTTATTGTGCACCTCTGTCCATGCATCCCAAAAAGTAAAGTAAAAAAGTAAAAGAAAAAGAAAAAAAGTGTGAAATAAGCAAAGCTTATTGGTGGAAGGTGTTGCAAGTCAAAGTGAAAGTGAAGTACATCCTTTTCCCGGATTCTAGCACCACATTACCTTACATACATCCCTACCCTACACGTTTCTTGACCTTTTCTTTTGGGAAGCCCTTGAGACCTTGAGCTTGTTGATTGACTTAGCGGTTTAAATTGGATTATACATGATTAATTTTGATAATTATGATTTATTATGCATTCTATGATTTTATGCAAAGATGAACAACTTTCTTATATTTATAAAATGTTTTGAGCATATTGAGTTTTTAAATTCCAGGAAGTATCCTCTTAGAGTGATCTATGATGGTTGCACACCATAAAATGTTTTTGAAGGACTTTTTCATTGATTTTCTTGACTTATAATCCATTCTATCTTGTCTTTTATATGAGGAACTTGCTTGGGGACAAGCAAGGGCTAAGTATGGGGTATTTTGATAGCATGAATTATAGTCTATATTTTGGGGTTTGTTTGGACGTTTTATCTTTCATAATCTGCATGTTTGTATGTATATTATGTGATTTTACTACCATTTCATCTACCTTTGCGAGAATCGAGGTCTACACCTAGTTTCGTTGTAATTGCAGGTAATATGGTACGTTTTGCATCAAAAAGGAGCAAAAGGAGTCAAGAGTCATTTGGAGCTACATTCAGGAAGCATAGCCATGGATTAAAGATTTACTTTGGACCAGTTTTGAGAGATTCTACATTCAGTTATGATCACCTCGGTTGACCAGAGATTCATCTCGACCGAGGCGATCCAGAGACGCCGACTCGACCGAGGCGAATACCTAGGACGCGGCGAGAATATTTTATTCTTGGAAGAGATCTTTTAATTTTGGAAAGTGATCTTATATTTTTGGGCTGAGCTTCTAGAAGGAAGGAGATATGCAGAATCATATATTTTACCTATTTTTATGGGAAGATATCTTTTTAAGATTTATTATCTTTGGAGGTTTATTTTCCTATAAAAAGGGTTGGATTTCCACAAATCCGACAGAACGCTATACCCGCTATCAGCGCAAGCAATCTCGCATACGACGCAGCAGCCGCAGCCTACTCCGATTTGGGAGAGATTTGAAGAACCTTTTTGAAGGTTGAAGGAAGATTGAAGATCATAGCTTTATAGCTTTTTGAAGGGTTTTGTAAGATTGTCTTCAATTCCCTCATTGATTGTCTTGTCTTGTTGGATTGCTATCCAAGGAACGCTTTTGTTTGTGATATTTGATTCAGTTATTGAAGTGTTTTCATTAAATTCTTCTTTGTTCAAATATTCACCATCTTCCCATATATTTAATACTTTCATTATGATGATGAGTGGCTAATTTCCTTGTGTGATTCTAGGGTGATTGGCTGAAGGTTGTGGGAAAAACAATGATAGAATAATCTTAGATTCCAGTAGGATCCTGAAAGTTCGAGTCTTTAACCTTAACCCTAAGCATCTCGTTCGGTTGATGAACATCTCGGCCGGGGTGGAATTCTTCTGACCGAGGTGACTTATCCGACCTAAAACAGAAAGTTAAGTGTTAGAGTTTGCCAAATCCTATTCTTATTACACCTTTCTGGTTCAATGCAAGCTTAGGATGAGACTTACCCGGTAATTCCTTAGTTTGTGTATTAACGATCATAAGTGTAGGTAATAAAGGTTTGTCCTTTATTAGGGTTTGAGTGTGCTTCCATCCCATCTTTGTGAGTTAGCCTGAGACTTACCCGGTAAAGGTTGATTCTATTCCCTTAGATGGTGTGTTAGTTTGAGGTTATAGTTCTTTATCTTAATTCCTTGAGACTTACCCGGTAATAGGAGTTACGGTTTAGGATTAGTGTGTAGTGAGACTTACCCGGTGATCTACTCCACTTTAGAAACACCTTCCCCATGCAAAAATCTCAGCTTTGTCCGCTTATCTATAGATCTTGAGTTAGAACCACAACTAGATGCTTTAATCCCTAGAATTGCATGTTTGCTTTATTTGACATCTTATTCATCTTTGATTGTATTGATTGCTCTTGTGGTTGGCATTGACATTAGCACACCGTATTGGACTTTGTTTCACCAAGTCCCTGTGATCGACCCCTGGAATTTTCTTGCTTTTACTACGATTGACCCGTACACTGCGGGTTCGCATCCTTGTTTTAAGCTTAAGTCTAGGGTTATAAATTTAAAGCTTGCACACACCGTTTGGAGCGAACACTTAGAACACCTTAACCGAGGTGGTTTAACTGAGAGTTTTCGAAACGTTTTGTGCTTCTTATCTGGATATGATCTCAGTGAAGATCTTGTTTGCTGACTGGTTTTGAAATCTTTATATGCTTGAAAGGTTTTATGATATGTTTAAGTTGTTAACTGCTTTGTTTGAAATTTTTGGCATGTTTAATACTTTGTTTTTATCCAAATTATGTTGAATTTGAAGGTTGACACCACATTATGAGTTCTCTCACTTTCTTCCTGGAAAGACCAAGGCAATTCATTCTTCTCTCTTCTTCTTCTTGATCAGGCTTAGCCCCTCATATACATTTATGCCTCCCTTTACCTATCCGGGAATTTGGAAGCAAGCAAAGTGGTGAAAGCAAGTGAAGTAAAAGTTGAGAAGTTGGCTGGAAGTGAAAGTGTTAGAAAGCAATAAATAGGTTTGAGGAAGTCAATCATGATGATGAGTAACTCGGCACCATTCACATAGCCAGGTGTTTGTGTCTTGCCAAAGTCGGATTGAGCGATATACCTAACGGGTCATGGTATGTGCATCAAGGGTTTGATGCATCTCAAGAAATTGATGATTGCTGATTTCTTAGGCTTCGGTTATTGTGCACCTCTGTCCATGCATCCCAAAAAGTAAAGTAAAAAAAGAAAAAGTGTGAAATAAGCAAAGCTTATTGGTGGATGATGTTGAAAGTGAAGTGAAAGTAAAGTGAAGAAAGATCCTTTTCCCGGATTCTAGCACCACAAGACCTTATATACAACCCTACCCTACACGTTTCTTGACCTTTCTTTTGGGAAGCCCTTGAGACCTCAAGCTTGTTGATTGACTTAGTGGTTTAAACTGGATTATACATGATTAATTTCGATAATTATGATTTATTATGCATTCTATAATTTTATGCAATGATGAACAACTTTCTTATATTTATAAAATGTTTTAAGCATGTTTTGATTTTAAATTCCATGAAGTATTCTCTTAGAGTGATCTATGATTGTAGCACACCATTAAAATGTTTTTAAAAGACTTTTTCATTGATCTTTATGACTTATAATCCATTCTATCTTGTATTTTATATGCGGAACTTGCTTGGGGACAAGCAAGGGCTAAGTATGGGGTATTTTGATAGCATGAATTATTGTCTATATTTTGGGGTTTGTTTAGACGTTTTATCTTCAATAATCTGCATGTTTGTATGTATATTATGTGACTATATTGTCGTTTCATCTACCTTTGCGGGAATCGAGGTCTACACCTAGTTTTGTTGTAATCGTAGGTAAAAAGGCACGTTTTGCATCAAAAAGGAGCAAAAGGAGCTATGGAGTCATTGGAGCTACATTCAGGAGCTTATGGAAACATCCAGGAAGCATAGCCATGGATTAAAGATTCACTTTGGTCCAGATTTGAGAGATTTCACATTCAGTTATGATTCACCTCGGTTGACTACAGAGTCACCTCGACCGAGGTGATCCAGACGAGCCGACTCGACCGAGGCGAACACCTGGGACGCGGCGAGAATATTTTATTCTTGGCTGAGATCTTTTATCTTTGGAAAGAGGATCTTATATTTTTGGGCTTGATTCCTGGAAGGAAGAAGATAAGATAGACCATATATTTTACCTATTTTTATGGGAAGAGATCTTTCTAAGATATCTTATCTTTGGAGAGTAATTTTCCTATAAAAAGGGTTGGATTTTCCACAAATCGATATCATGCTATACCACCGATTGTGTTTATACACCGCTGCAGCCATACTCCAGTTGGGAGATTGAAAGAACCTTTTTGAAGGTTGAAGGAAGAAAGTCTATAGCTTTTATAGCTTTTGAAGGGTTTTTGTAAGATCATCTTAGATTCCCTTCTTCCTTGTTGTCTTGTTGGATTTCTATCCAAGGAACGCTTGTTGTTTGATAATTGATTCAGTTATTGAAGCCTTTCTCTTAAGGTTTTCTTGTTCAATTATTCTCTTTCTTCCCATATATTTGATTAATACTTTCATGATAATGAGTGGCTAATCTCTTTGTGTGATTCTAGGGTGATTGGCTGAAGGTTGTGGGAAAAACAATGATAGAATAATCTAAATCACAGTAGGACCCTGAAAGTTCGAGTCTTTAACCTTAACCCTAAGCATCTCGCTCAGTCGATGAACATCTCGGCCGGGGTGGAATTTGGCTGACCGAGGTGACTTATCTGATCCGAAATTGAGAGTTAAGTGTTAGAGTTTGCCAAATCCTATTCTTATTACACCTTTCCTGGTTCAATGCAAGCCTAGGATGAGACTTACCCGGATATTCCTTTGTTTGTTTACCTAAGATCATAAGTATAGGTAGTAAAGGTTTATCCTTTATTGGGGTTTGAGTGTGCTTCATCCCATCTTTGTGAGTTAGTCTGAGACTTACCCGGTAAAGGTTGATTCTATTCTGTTCGCTCCAAACGGTGTGTGCAAGCTTTAAATTTATAACCCTAGATGTAAGCTTAAAACAAGGATGCGAACCCGCAGTGTACGGGTCAATCGTAGTAAAAAGCAAGAAATTTCAGGGGTCGATCACAGGGACTTAGTGAAACAAAGTCGGAATAGGTAAGCTTTAGCAATTACTAACCACAAAAGCAATTAAAACAATCAAAGATGATAAAAGTCAATAAAGGAAATATGCAATTCTAGGGATTAAAGCATCTAGTTGTGGTTCCAACTCAAGATCTAAAGATAAGCGGACAAAGCTGAGGTTTTTGCAAAGGGAAGGTGTTTCTAAAGTGGAATAGATTACCGGGTAAGTCTCACTACTCACTAATCCCAAACCGTAACTCCTATTACCGGGTAAGTCTCAAGGAATTAAGATAAAGAACTATAACCTCAAACTAACACACCATCTAAGGGAATAGAATCAACCTTTACCGGGTAAGTCTCAAGCTAACTCACAAAGATGGGATGAAAGCACACTCAAACCCCAATAAAGGATAAACATTTATTACCTACACTTATGATCTTAGGTAAAAAAACAAAGGAACTACCGGGTAAGTCTCATCCTAGGCTTGCATTGAACCAGGAAAGGTGTAATAAGAATAGGATTTGGCAAACTCTAACACTTAACTCTCAGTTTCGGATCAGATAAGTCACCTCGGTCAGCCAAATTCCACCCCGGCCGAGATGTTCATCGACTGAGCGAGATGCTTAGGGTTAAGGTTAAAGACTCGAACTTTCAGGGTCCTAATGTGATTAAGATTATTCTATCATTGTTTTTCCCACAACCTTCAGCCAATCACCCTAGAATCACACAAAGAGATTAGCCACTCATCATCATGAAAGTATTAATCAAATATATGGGAAGAAAGAGAATAATTGAACAAGAAAACCTTAAGAGAAAGGCTTCAATAACTGAATCAATTATCAAACCAACAAGCGTTCCTTGGATAGAAATCCAACAAGACAACAAAGAAGAAGGGAATCTAAGATGATCTTACAAAAACCCTTCAAAAGCTATAAAAGCTATAGGCTTTCTTCCTTCAACCTTCAAAAAGGTTCTTCAAATCTCCCAACTAGAGTATGGCTGCAGCGGTGTATAAACACAATCGGTGGTATAGCATGATATTCCGGGTGATAGCGGATTTTGTGGTATGCGGCGTGTGGATTTGTGGAAAATACAACCCTTTTTATAGGAAAATTACTCTCCAAAGATAAGATATCTTAGAAAGATCTCTTCCCATAAAAAGAGGTAAAATATATTGTCTATCTTATCTTCTTCCTTCCAGGAATCAAGCCCAAATATATAAGATCCTCTTTCCAAAGATAAAAGATCTCAGCCAAGAATAAAATATTCTCGCCGCGTCCCAGGTGTTCGCCTCGGTCGAGTTGACTTCTCTAGATCACCTCGGTCGAGGTGAATCTGTAGTCAACCGAGGTGAATCACAACTGAATGTGAAATCTCTCAAATCTGGTCCAAAGTGAATCTTTAATCCATGGCTACGCTTCCTGGATGTTTCCTTAAGCTCCTGGATGTAGCTCCAATGACTCCTTAGCTCCTTTTGCTCCTTTTTGATGCAAAACGTGCCATTTTACCTACGATTACAACAAAACTAGGTGTAGACCTCGATTCCCGCAAAGGTAGATGAAATGACAATATAATCACATAATATACATACAAACATGCAAATTATTGAAGATAAAACGTCTAAACAAACCCCAAAATATAGACATGAATTCATGCTATCAAAATACCCCATACTTAGTCCTTGTTTGTCCCCAAACAAGTTCCGCATATAGAATACAAGATAGAATGGATACTCATAAAGATCAATGAAAAAGTCTTTCAAAACATTTTAATGGTGTGCTACAATCATAGATCACTCTAAGAGAATACTTCATGGAATTTAAAATCAAAATATGATCAAAACATTTTATAAATATAAGAAAGTTGTTCATCTTTGCATAAAATCATGGAATGCATAATAAGTCATGATTATCGAAATTAATCATGCATAATCCAGTTTAAACCACTAAGTCAATCAACAAGCTCGAGGTCTCAAGGGCTTCCCAAAAGAAAGGTCAAGAAACGTGTAGGATAGGGATGTATGTAACGTAATGTGGTGCTAGAATCCGGGAAAAGGATATCACTTCACTTTCACTTTGACTTTCAACATCTTCCACCAATAAGCTTTGCTTATTTCACACTTTTCCTTTTTTACTTTACTTTTTGGGATGCATGGACAGAGGTGCACAATAACCGAAGCCTAGGAAATCAGCAATCATCAATTTCTTGAGATGCATCAAACCCTTGATGCACATACCATGACCCGTTAGGAATATCGCTCAATCCGACTTTGGCAAGACACAAACACCCGGCTATGTGAATGGTGCCGAGTTACTCATCATCATGATTGACTTCCCCAAACCTATTTATTGCTTTCAAACACTTTCACTTCCAGCCAACTTCTCAACTTTTACTTCACTTGTTTTCACCACTTTGCTTGCTTCCAAATTCACGGATAGGTAAAGGGAGGCAAAAATGAATATGAGGGGCTAAGCATGATCAAGAAGAAGAAGAAGAGAGAAGAATGAATTGCCTTGGTCTTTCCAGGAAGAAAGTGAGAGAACTCATAATGTGGTGTCAACCTTCAAATTCAACATAATTTGGATAAAACAAAGTATTAAACATGCCAAAAATTTCAAACAAAGCATTTAGCAACTTAAACATATCTTAAAACCTTTCAAACATATAAAGATTTCAAAACTAGTCAGCAAACAAGATCTTCACTGAGATCATATCCAGATAAGAAGCACAAAAAATCGTTTCGAAAACTCTCAGCCACCTCGGTCGAGGTGTTCTAGGACAACCGAGGTGAAGTACCTCGTTTGGCCAGAACTGCCCCGGTCGAGGTCAAAAATTTTTTTTTTTGTCCAGTTTTGACGTTTTTCTCAATCAAATAACCTGTATGTATGCATGTAATCTCAGATAAAACCATAGAAGCAAAATAAAGCATAAATATCCGATAATGTCGAGTCATACATCACATAAGTCATAAAATACATAAACATCCCATACTTGGGACACACTGTCCCAGTGGGTCAGAATAAGTCTAAAGAAATAAAGTACTCACCGGACAAAGCTGAGCTGCATAATAAATAAGAAAGAAAATCCTGCAGGCTCTCAATAATCATGGTCCGGTGGTGGTGGTGGTGGATACGGATACTGGGATGGGTCAAATAGATAACCCATAGTCTGCTGAAACTGGATCTCCATCATCCGGCGCTGATAGTGCTGACCCTCTAGCATCTGATGAGTACAGCGGTCGATCTCTCGGTGTTGGGCGTCAAACCTCTCCTGGATGTCTACAGAAAGGGCAGCATAGGAGTCTATCATCTGATCCGTCAAATCATCGATCCGACGGTGAGCCTCTGGATCTCTCTGTCGGCGTACCCTACGCCTAGCAGGTCGCACTGGTGATGCAGCCGGCGCGGTCTCAGTCTCGTGATCGTCTAAGTCAATGACCGGCGCACTCGTCCCAGCAGTATCAGTCCATGTATCCATAGGAACTCCACCATCCCTATCATCATCATCAGCAGTCTCCTCCTCCACCTCATCCTCCTCAGCCGGTGCAGCTGCTGCCTCTCTAGCATCCTCCATCAATGGGATCCAAGCAGTCTGCCAATAGTGTGGATCATACACTCAGAACTAGGATGACCATCTGATCCCCTGTGGTGCTGTCGGCTCCCATGGCATAGCTACATACGGTGTAGTGAGTCCTCGGGGAACTAGATCCTCCGAGTGATCATCTCCTGAAGCCCTAGCGGCTTCGCAGCCGCCACCATGGTACATGCGCTGAAATCCATATCCTGGTAACTCGTAATGTGAGTCACGATGCCTCCGCAGCAGATATCCCCCTTCGCCTTGGCCTTGATCCTGTGCAGATCCTCTGCCAGCATCAAGCCAAAGTCTGAGATCCCTCCAGTCACCATGCAGTATAGGCTGAAAAGCTCCCCATGTCTGACCTTTTGGGGCGTCTCAATACGCGCCAGAAGCGTCTCACTAAAAATCCGGTGAGCTAGCCTAAAAGCTAGGTGAAATATAATACGCTCCCTGGAGTCTCCAGGGCGCCATCTATCTGCGTGCTCAACTACATGAGCAATCTGACCCCAGAACTCCCTAGCTACAGCTCGGGAGGGAAAATCAACAACAGTCGGAGCCGGGAAACCAAAGATGTCCCGCCAGTACTCTAAAGGAACTAAGAAGTTCCAGTTCATCAACTGGTACTTCACAGAACGCTCTGTGGGGAGGTAGGTGAAGGAGCTAACAAACTCCATAGTAGGCTCTAAGTAGGCAGGTGCGCGGATCTCAGTGAACTGATCTAGCCCTACCATCAAAATCATCTGTCTCAAATCTCCATCCACATGGAGACAATCAAAAGCTGATACGTCCAGGAAGCGAGGTGCAATCACTAGACGGGCGGTGATGCGGTCATAGTCGACCCGGTGTCGCTCGTGGATCACCGGTCTAATAGGTTTGGAGGAAGAAGAAGAAGGGGAAGGAGAGGATATGTCCCTCAGGACTAACTGTCTAATTGAACTCATCTTTCAAACAACCTGTCAGATCACCTCGGTCGGCCTGACAACTCTCAAGAACACCTCGGCCGAGGCACAGGCCGACTGGACCGAGGCGAATAACTGCCCGACGAATTTCCTCAAAAATCCAGTTCTTTTCCCCCAAAATCACTACAACTGGTTCCTATGGGGTACTTAATCTGTTTCTCAGCAAATGCAGGGGCAACCAAAGCCCAATTCGAAGGAAATCAGTGGAGAAGAGCGAGGTTAGGGTTTTTCTGATTTTACCTCGATTCGGTCGATTCGGTTCGTTTTTCTTGCAGATTAGCACTTGCACTGGGATCCTCTACCCTTTCTTTGCAATTTGGAAGCAAGAATCGTCGAAAACGAGCGAAGAACGGTGAAGCGAGACGAAGTGGCTGCCGCGGTCGAGGAGAAGGTAAAGGAGGAGAGAGAAATTCAGCCCCCTTTTATACCCTTTTCTGGAACTGCTGTCACCTCGGTCGAGGTGGTCTCGACTGGACCGAGGTGGTACGGACCGAGGTGGTTCTTCAGAAATCCTAGTCGCCTCGGTTGCTCAAGAATCATCTCGGTCGAGGTGCTTTGATAGCAACCGAGATGTGCCTCAGTCAAACTCCGTCTTCTCAAATTCTCGAACTTCTGTCCTTCTAGTTGTGCTCCTAGTTTGTATTCCTTCCTTAGATGTCACCTGTTGTCTGTCTAGGACGCAAAAAACAAAACAAAGCAAAGCAAAAGCAAACTATCTAAGCTAGACTAGAAAAAGGGAAAAGAAAGCAATACCTTGGGTTGCCTCCCAAGAAGCGCTTGATTTAAGGTCGCTAGCTGGACCATACGGCTTCTCTCATACGAGGTATAGTGGTGCAACCTCCTCAACCGGAACTTCCGGTTTGTATTTCTTAAGTCTATGACCATTGACCTTGAAGCTTCCACTCGTCTCGCCCCATATCTCAACTACACCATGAGGAAAAACATGTTTCACAACATAAGGTCCGGTCCATCTAGATTTCAACTTACCTGGAAAGAGGCGGAGGCGGGAGTTGAAGAGTAGAACTAAGTCTCCTTCTTTAAGCTCCTTAGGGATGATACGCTTGTCATGCCATCTCTTCGTCCTTTCTTTATAGATTTTGGCATTCTCAAAAGCGTTCAAACGCAGCTCCTCTAGCTCATTGATATCCAATAGCCGCTTCTCGCCGGCTTCCTTAATGTCGAAGTTCAACCATTTGATCGCCCAATATGCTTTGTGTTCTAACTCAACGGCCAAATGACAAGACTTCCCATATACCAAATTATAAGGGATGATACCTATGGGAGTCTTAAATGCGGTCATTTCGACCTGTCCACTAGTTTGAGGGTGATAAGGGGTTGCTACCTTGTGGGTAACCCCATACTTCGATAGAAGTGCCTTAAACTTCCGGTTGATGAAATGCGTTCCTCCATCGCTGATGATGATACGTTGAGTTCCAAAACGTGGAAAGATAGTCCTGTTAAAGAACTTCACAACCACCTTGGCGTCATTAGTGGGAGAAGCAATGGCTTCAACCCATCTAAAGACGTAATCAACTGCTAGAAGAATATAGAGGTTTTCTCCGGAGGATGGGAAATGTCCCATGAAGTCTATCCCCCATACATCAAAGATTTCCACCTCTTGAATGTTATTAAGTGGCATTTCGTTCCTTCTAGATAAGTTCCCTGTTCTTTGGCATGCATCACAAGAGACAACAAACGATTGCACATCTTTAAATAATGTAGGCCAAAAGAAACCGGAACGTAATACCTTAGCGCATGTCTTATCGGTGCTAGCATGTCCTCCACAAGGAAGTGAATGACAATGCCGTATGACGCTATTAACTTCATCTTTCGGAATGCATCTTCGAAGCATCCCATCCGGCCCGCGCTTGAATAGCAGCGGTTCATCCCAGTAGTAATGGCGTATGTCCTTGAAGAATTTCTTCTTTTGAGAGTACGTCAATCCGGGCGGTATTTCCTGGCAAACAAGATAATTCACAATATCAGCATACCAAGGTCCTTTATTATCAAAAAGTTGGTGAATAGAATGTTCCACCAACTAAGGATGAATGTCAGAGAAAGGAGTAAGAAGTTTGTTATTTTCAACAGTCTCAGTTGACATCATCTCGCCTTCGACCTCGGTCGAGGCGCAGAGGCGTTGACCGAGATGTTCTTCAGTCGCCTCGCTTGCTCCAGAAAGTGCCTCGGTCGAGGTACTGTAACTGGAACCGAAACTGGAGATCTTCGTCTCCTGGATTAGTTTCTCAGTTTTAGCTCCTGGATCTTCTTCCAGTGCCTCTAAGCTCCGTATATCTGCATCACAAGAGGCGTCTATACCTTCCTCCATTAAACTGAAACTAATAACTCTTTCGAGTGGATCGTTAATAAGGATAGAGCTCACCAATTCTCTTGATTCTTCTTCATCATAGATGTTGAAGATATCATCTCCTAGCTGCTCTCCCTTCATGGCCGTAAGTAATGCGAACTCCACTTCATCTCCGCCAATGTTGAATTTCAACTTGGCGTTCTTACAATCCACATTGCAACCCGAGGTTGCTAGAAATGGCCTCCCGAGAATGATAGGAACAGGATAATCTGCGGGAATATCAAGTACAACAAAGTCTATAGGTAAATAGAAGTTACCTAACTTAACCGGAACGTCTTCCAAAATTCCCACGGGATGGGTAATGGAGCGGTCCGCCATGTATAACCTAATCTTAACCGGATTGGGCTCTCCAAGTCCGATCTTCACACATAGCTCCAGCGGAATGATGCTCACGCTAGCTCCTAGATCACATAAGGCTTCACAAGTGACATCCCCAACTTGTATGGGAATGCAAAATGAGCCGGGATCTCTCAACTTGGGTGGCATCTTCTCCTTCATGATTTGAATAAGCTCCGAGGATTTAGATGTCATCCTTACTTCACCAAAGTCTTCCAGTTTCCTCTTCCTTGATAGGATCTCTTTCAAGAACTTCCCATAGGCGGGCATCCCTAGAATAGCATCAAGGAAAGGAATGTTAATGTGTAGTTTATTCATCAAGTCAAGGAACTTACCAAAGTGCTTGTCTAGATGTGCTCTGGCCCTTGACTGGGGGAATGGAAGTGGTGGTTTGTATGCAGGAGGTGGAACATAAACTTCAGTTTTCCCCTCCGCTTTCTGTGGCTCCCCTCGGTTGGCATCTCGGCCGAAGTGTTCTTCGACTGCATCTGGACCGAGGTGGTCTTCGTCGGTACTAGCACCGACCGAGGCACTGGATCTGTAGTCTTCAGTCCACTCCTCGTCGTTATGGACATGATCTGGCCCTTAGGGTTGCTTTCCGTCCTTGCTGGAAGCTTCCCTGGATCTCTCGGCATTTCGTTCGCCCTACTAGCAAGTTGTTGTTCAAAGGCTTTTTGGGCCTTCGAAAATGAAGTCATGGATGTCTCCATAGCACTAAGCTTGATTAAGATAGCCTCCAGCACCGCGTCTTTCTTTTCTGGATGGGACAAACTTGATCCTTGCCCCTGGATCTTTAATGGAGTAGAAGAAGAAGAAGGGGAAGAGAGGAAAGGATTAGAGAAATCGTTAGAATTGGAGTTAGAATGATTGTTACCAGAATTTTGGTTGTTCGCCCTCCAATTATTGTTGTTGGATCCTCTATTGTTGTTGTAGTTGTTGTTCCGGGAACCGTTGTTGTTGTTACGGTACCCATTATTGTTGTTCCTTGATCCTTGATCTTCCTTCTTTGTTTGAGCAACCAAGAGTTTCTTCAATTGCTTCACGTCATTCTTCAAAGACGTGAGTTGATTGTTGTTAGGTGGAGCATCTTGAAAGTTAACTCTTTTAACTCCACCTTCAGCTCCTTGGTGGGTATATTTCTCCATATGCAAAGCTTGCTTCTCTATAAAGTCCCAAGCTTCGTCAATCGCCATGTCCATAAATGTACCGGCGGATAGTAGTTGGAGGTTGAACTGGGTGCTTCTATCCAGTCCCTTAAAGTATATCTCCAACAACTCTATCTTTGGAATCCCATGATGTGGGCAATCCAAAAGAATGTCTTTAAACCTCTTCCATGACTTGGACAAGCTCTCCTTGTCCTTCATAATGAATGCATTAATTTTCCCTCTCATTTCAGCGGTCTTAGAGGGGGGAAAGAATTTAGTCAAGAATTCCGTAGTCATCTCCTCCCAAGTGCTGATTTTTCCTGGAGGAAGAGATTGATACCAAGTAAGAGCTCTATCTTTTACAGAAAAGTAAAAAGGTCTTAGCTTGTAGTTGTTGTTTTCTATCCTTGAGGGTCTCAAGGTCTCCATCAAGATCTCATAGTTTTGCAGATGTTGATGCGGAGATTCCTTCTCTAGCCCTCCGAACTAGCATTGGCGAATCATGGAAAGAACTTGCGGTCGAAGTTCGTAGTCATGGTCCGCCGGATCTCCTAGGTTAACTCCTGGACGCCTCATTTGTTGATTGGGGTCCATCCTTTGCCCTAGGGTTTGCGGGATTCCAGCAAAAAGAGCGCCTCGGATTGGCATCCGAGGTGGAAGTACCTCGGTCGGGGCATCAGGTACTGGGACCTGCCTCGGTCGAGGATCTGGAACTGGGACCTGCACCGGTTGAGGATCGGGAACTGGGTCTTCCCTCGGTCGAAGTAGATCCTGGTCTCGTAAGGCTGCCATATCTGCTTCGATCGCTTCAGTCCTGGTGCGAGTTTCTTCTTTCTCTTGCTTCAGTTCTTCCCTGCTGAGGCGTAGCTGTTCTAACGCCTCTTTCAACTCGGCCTCAAGATCGCGATTGTCTTGGTTGGCCATCTTCGCTTCTCTTAAGCGTCGTTTATATGTCTTTTCTGGTTCGGGATCGTAAGGAACGATTTCCTTCCCAGTGCGGGTTCTTCGCATAAACCTAAGAAAGAACCTACGAGAATCACTCAAGTAGAGTGGTTAGTAGACACGGGGGCAAGTGCCCCAAAAGCGTACCGCAACCGGCTCGGTCTAGACCAAGTCCCCGGCAACGGCGCCAAAAACTTGTTCACTCCAAACGGTGTGTGCAAGCTTTAAATTTATAACCCTAGATGTAAGCTTAAAACAAGGATGCGAACCCGCAGTGTACGGGTCAATCGTAGTAAAAAGCAAGAAATTCCAGGGGTCGATCACAGGGACTTAGTGAACAAAGTCGGAATAGGTAAGCTTTAGCAATTACTAACCACAAAAGCAATTAAAACAATCAAAGATGATAAAATTCAATAAAGGAAATATGCAATTCTAGGGATTAAAGCATCTAGTTGTGGTTCCAACTCAAGATCTAAAGATAAGCGGACAAAGTTGAGGTTTTTGCAAAGGGAAGGTGTTTCTAAAGTGGAATAGATTACCGAGTAAGTCTCACTACTCACTAATCCCAAACCGTAACTCCTATTACCGGGTAAGTCTCAAGGAATTAAGATAAAGAATTATAACCTCAAACTAACACACCATCTAAGGGAATAGAATCAACCTTTACCGGGTAAGTCTCAGGCTAACTCACAAAGATGGGATGAAAGCACACTCAAACCCCAATAAAGGATAAACCTTTATTACCTACACTTATGATCTTAGGTAAACAAACAAAGGAATTACCGGGTAAGTCTCATCCTAGGCTTGCATTGAACCAGGAAGGTGTAATAAGAATAGGATTTGGCAAACTCTAACACTTAACTCTCAGTTTCGGATCAGATAAGTCACCTCGGTCAGCCAAATTCCACCCCGGCCGAGATGTTCATCGACTGAGCGAGATGCTTAGGGTTAAGGTTAAAGACTCGAACTTTCAGGGTCCTACTGTGATTAAGATTATTCTATCATTGTTTTTCCCACAACCTTCAGCCAATCACCCTAGAATCACACAAAGAGATTAGCCGCTCATCATCATGAAAGTATTAATCAAATATATGGGAAGAAAGAGAATAATTGAACAAGAAAACCTTAAGAGAAAGGCTTCAATAACTGAATCAATTATCAAACCAACAAGCGTTCCTTGGATAGAAATCCAATAAGACAACAAAGAAGAAGGGAATCTAAGATGATCTTACAAAAACCCTTCAAAAGCTATAAAAGCTATAGACTTTCTTCCTTCAACCTTCAAAAAGGTTCTTCAAATCTCCTAACTGAAGTATGGTTGCAGCGGTGTATAAACACAATCGGTGGTATAGCATGATATTCCGGGTGATAGCGGATTTTGTGGTATGCGGCGTGTGAATTTGTGGGAAATCCAACCCTTTTATAGGAAAATTACTCTCCAAAGATAAGATATCTTAGAAAGATATCTTCCCATAAAAATAGGTAAAACACATGGTCTATCTTATCTTCTTCCGTCCAAGAATCAAGCCCAAATATATAAGATCCTCTTTCCAAAGATAAAAGATCTCAGCCATGAATAAAAATTCTCGCCGCGTCCCAGGTGTTCGCCTCGGTCGAGTCGACTTCTCTGGATCACCTCGGTTGAGGTGAATTTGTAGTCAACCGAGGTGAATCACAACTGAATGTGAAATCTCTCAAATCTGGTCCAAAGTGAATCATTAATCCATGGCTACGCTTCCTGGATGTTTCCTTAAGCTCCTGGATGTAGCTCCAATGACTCCTTAGCTCCTTTTGCTCCTTTTTGATGCAAAACGTGCCATTTTACCTACGATTACAACAAAACTAGGTGTAGACCTCGATTCCCGCAAAGGTAGATGAAATGACAATATAATCACATAATATACATACAAACATGCAGATTATTGAAGATAAAACGTCTAAACAAACCCCAAAATATAGACAATAATTCATGCTATCGTATTCCCTTAGGTGGTGTGTTAGTATGAGGTTATAGTTCTTTATCTTAATTCCTTGAGACTTACCCGGTAATAGGAGTTACGGTTTGGGATTAGTGAGTAGTGAGACTTACCCGGTGATCTATTCCACTTTAGAAACACCTTCCCTATGCAAAAACCTCAACTTTGTCTGCTTATCTTTAGATCTTGAGTTGGAACCACAACTAGATGCTTTAATCCCTAGAATTGCATATTTCCTTTATTGACTTTTTATCATCTTTGATTGTTTTAATTGCTTTTGTGGTTAGTAATTGCTAAAGCTTACCTATTCCGACTTTGTTTCACTAAGTCCCTGTGATCGACCCCTGGAATTCCTTGCTTTTTACTACGATTGACCCGTACACTGCGGGTTCGCATCCTTGTTTTAAGCTTACATCTAGGGTTATAAATTTAAAGCTTGCACACACCGTTTGGGGCAAACATGTCCTCTAACACTGGACTCTCGCTCTCCTTCATATCATAACACCAGAAGGCCTCGCAACTCTGTGCGATCAATCTCGTTGCTCGTACTGAGCTAATAACCATACCCGTCTTCCCAAGGTCCCAACCTCGGAAAATCTCTATCTGACCCGACTTGGTAGAGACCATCACGGTCCTCCTACCAACATCTAACACAACACGATGTCTATCCATCCAATCCATACCAAAAATGACTTCCATATGCACTAGCGGCATGACAAAGAAGTCTACAACCAAATCGCGGTTTCCTAAATGTATAGGACAACCGTGTACCTCTCGGGTACCTCTAACTTGACCCCCATCAGGTAACCCTATCAAGAAAGGTCTACCCTCTACTGTATCTAAGGTAAGTCTATCAACGAATGCATCAGAATGAAAGAGTGTGTCGCACCCGTATCAAACAAAACTCTAACAGGTAAACCATGAATCATAATGGTACGTGTAGCAGCTAGTGTTGCGGCTCCTCAGCACTCCTCAGCTCAAAAACTCGACCTCTAGCTCCTTTGGTGTCACTGGCACCACCATCTCGACTTTTGTCTCTACTCGGTCCTGGAGCGGAACCTTTAGTAGCAAGATGGTCTGGGACTCTCTCTTGTCCCTGTGTTTGGTGCAAAAGCGGTCTCTGCCCACCTCCTATTGCACCAGCAGGGGAAGAACCCTGATGTGATGATACCTTGCCCTAATGGTAAAATATAGACCTATGTCCTAGCTTCCCACAAGAGAAGCATGTCATTGGCGCTCTCGGGCAATAAATCCTCAAGTGTCCAGACTCGCCGCAGTTATAACACTGTTGGCTTCTCTCAGAAGTTTGTGCAGACACTGGATAACTTGAGCGGCCCTGAGTCTGGTCTGGCCCATACCCAGATGCTCCTGTACCTGTTTGTCCTGTACGATGTCTCTTCTTAGACCGTCCTGTTTGAGAATTCCTCCTTTGGCTATCCCGCTCACGCTCATAAGCTAAGGCTCTATCTTGGTAGTCTGTCATAGACTTGCAATGAAAACCCACCATGTAAGAACGTGTACTCTCCCTTAGTCAGCGGGAGAACAAATACACGTGCTGGTCCTCAGAAGGTGCAGTCGGACCTAGTAATGTCAGCTCCATCTGGAAACGACTGATGGCATCGGCTATCGGCATATCCTCGAAGCCTGCCTTAACAAAATCTTGCAGTTTCTCTCTCCTCAAAGAGGTAAGGCATAAACGCTCTCTAATCATGGCCCGCATCTGGTCATAGCTAGTGGCTCGAACTCTCATAGTCCTCCACCATTGTTGAGCTGGGTCATGGAATAGAGTTTGTACTACCTCTATCCGTCTGTCCTCTAGACATCTAATAGACTCAAGAGCTGAGTCCACATGTCCAATCCAGACCTCCGTCTCTAATCCCAACTTCCTAGAGAAAGGTGGTACTCCCAACTGATGGAATGCTTTCAACCAAGTGTCTGGTTGAGGCCCTCTATACTCCTTTGGAGCTCTAACAACCTCAGCAGCACGTTCCGGCATAACTGGCACCTGAGTAGCTCCTTGGGACATCTCAGAAGATCCCTCCCGTGCTGGCAGATTTGGGGCACGTCTACCCGCTTTGACAGCCTCCTCAACTCGTTGGATGTACGCGCGGAACTTTGGTCCCCTCAAAGACCCATGATCCGAGTCATTTGAATGGGCTCGTTGTGATCATTGTCTCGCAGATCCACCGCTCCTAGTCTCAGGAACGACGCTCTTGGCTACCTCCTCGTGTATCTCCTTTTCTATAGGCAAATCAACAGCGAGAACTAGTCCCTGACCTATCACTACTAGAGGAAGAGGTGGTCTACCTCTACCAGCTCGTCCAACTACAGATGTCGCTCTAGTCTGAGCCATCTGCGGGGTATACACACCTAACTTATAAGGCTATATATATGCCATATGTATAGATATATATATAATACTTAATCCAACATACATGCAATCACAGCATCACATAATAGGTATATATATATAGGGTGCAGTTCCCATGAGAACAACATTATCGTGTAATCATGAGAACAATCTTAGACCGTCGGATGGTGAGTATTAAGGGTCGAGATATAGGGTAGATATCATAATTATTAGATAAATAATATTATGAAAATAATAATAACTACGAATAATCCATTCAACCAACAATAACTACGAATAATGCATTAAACGATATGACACATTCGTAACAAAACTAATAATAACTACGAATTGTTCTCATGATTACACGATAAGGTTTGTTCTCATATTGTATATATATATATAAATATATATATATATATATATATATATATATATATATATACTATCGAGATCCTCAGAAGGGTGATGGCTTCCTGTACATACTATCCCAAAACATTTGTACTCGTTTCAAAACCAAAATCCATTTTTAAAAGGCAGACCCCCTTCGGGTTCTGGTTTTTTTATCTATTCGACCTTTATTGTAGATTGCAAGTGCCATTTTTGTCAACCTAAGGCTCTGATACCAACTTTGTAACACCCCGAATCCGCGGGACTAGGGGTGCCACGTGGGCTAGGATCTCACAGTGGATCCTGACCCTAGCCTGACAACAAGTTCACTAGATCTTACAACAAGGCACAGATAGATTAAAACCAAATACATAAAACTGTACAATGTATACATCACAAGGTTTACAAAATCACACCCGAGTACAAAACAACAACATCATATCCATACAAGGATATAACACCCCAAATCCCTCGCATATCCTAGTGTACAGAAGCCCTCGGCTGATCACCTTGTTTGGCTCACTCTGTAGTCCTCCTAACGTGCAGATCATCTACAACACGGTATAAACCGTTATCTAACAAAAATGAATAAGAATGAAGCAACATCACATATAACACATCATCATATCATAGATGCAATGTCCACACACATATCCATTTATTATCTTTAGTTAAGTTATACCATTGTTAATTCATTACTTGTGATACGAGGAGTAGAACTACCTCACCTTTGTTTCCTTTCACACAGGTTTGGAAAGGTGTCAATCATCACCACTTGGAGGACCAGTCACAAAGAACCCCCTAGCTATTGAGCCAGGCAAGTTATCACCGCCCGTTATCATACACTTGGGCCAATAATATGCATGTAGGGTCATCCTAGTCCGGTTAAGTTATAAATACAATATACATATGCTCATACACAACCAAAGCACACACTCAAACCCATACTGCTCGCTAAGTAAGTCTCAAGGACTTACCTGTCTCAAACGCAATCCATATCAAGTGGTCACAGCTTTCCCTCAGAGAAACGATCAGTGCCTGCATAAGCAAAGCACAACAATATCAACTTCGTCCCAAAGTTAGGAGATTCCACCTCCTAAACCCTATACTCATCCTCAACTCATAACTCGAATCCAAACCTCATAAACACATCACAACTCACGAATGTCTAAAGCATTACCTCAACATTCATCTCATCATCTCATACACATACTAAACCTTAAAGCCATAACCGACATACAACAATATCATGATCCTCAACTCACTCTCACACCTAGCATGCCTCTAAGCCACTCATACTAGGAAAGGAAAGGAGCCATACCACCCTAGGTAGGTCCTGCACAAGACGCACCTGCGTGACAGGAAGGACGCAAGGGCGAAGCATTGGGAGGCGCAGGGGCGGCTCAGGGGTGGCGTATGGGCGGCTCCTGTGCAAAATGTGATCCTTGGCTTCTCTTCGATCCTTCACTCGATTCCCTTCATCTCTTCGCTATCCAACAACCAGATACATACATATATATAAATATATACATCAATACATGCCTAGGAAGATCAACACAAGATCAATCTTGTGGAGTCCTAAGCTAAAGAAGAAGAAAAGAAGAAAAAGAAGAAGGAGGAGAAGGAGAAGAAGGAACTCACCAGTACTGCTCAAAACAGAACCCTTACCACTCAAGTCTACCATAACACATCAGCAACAACATCCAACATCATCATCATCCAAATCCACAAAAACCTCTCTTGCAAACCAAGGAAAACAAGAAGAAGATCCAAGGAGGAAGAGAAAGAGAAGAAAAACGTGAGGAGAGAAGAAGGAGTTGGGAGAAGATAAAACCCTCATCAAGAGGTAATAGAATGAACTTATAGGAGAAGAAAGGGTAAAGCACGGGTTAAGAGTCAACAAAGACGGATGCAGCTGCACAAAACCGCAAGGGCGGGCCTATAGAGTCGCAGGGGCGGACCACAGGACCCGCAGGGGCTGCTGGGTCCTGGCTCAACACTGCTCAGCACATGCGTCTCAACTGAGGCACTTGTGCGGGATCTTTAAAAGACTAAGACTCTTACAGAGGTCTTCCTCCGCGGCCACAACCTCTAACGGAAAGAGTCCTATCAACCCTACCCGGTCCAAAAGGAGGAAAGGTGGACGATCTCTACCTCGACCCATAGTGGGTGTTGCCCTAGTACGTGTCATCTACAAGAGGTGTAATAACTAAAATTACAATCTAGCTAACTGATAAGAAAGAAATTCAATTCTAATAATATCAACCAACTACCGAGATCCACGGTGGTAATGGTGGTCCCACGTACTTTCTATCCTATCCCGACTATGCATATGATTTGAAAACAAAATCCTTTTGAAAACCTCATACCCCTTTAGGGTTTTGTTTATTTTTTTGTTCGGCCTTTTAGAAGATTGCAAGTGTCATTGTTGTCAACCTAGAGCTTTGTTACCATGCTATAACACCCCAAATTCTCAAAATTCGGGGCGCTACGGGTTAGGACCTCACAATGGGTCCTAACCCTAGTGTGACAACAATATCACCGAATCTTACAACAAGGCACAAATAAAGGAAAACCGAATATCATAAAAAGGTAGTATTGTCATGAAATTAACAGAAGACCGTCAACCAAATATAATATAGAGTCACAAACTCTAAGGACACAATGCAAAAGGGAAACTAAAATGATAAAGACCCCCAAACCATGTCCTACTGAGTACGGGAACCTGACAGACCACTAACTTTCGGATCATTTGGCAGTTGCTCTATCCTATATCAAATCTAACAACATACAATACAACCGTTATCTAACAATCCAAATATCAACAGAATTATAATAGCTTAAACACACACATAAACTGAATTTAAACACGCAACATGCTTACACAGAAATCCGCTTATTATCTTATATAAGTAATTTACTTCTAATTCAATTTATGCTTGTGGCACGAGAGTCTCCCAACTCCCGCTTCTTCCCCTTATAGCAACATGAGTGGTTCGATGCATCTCCCCGTATACAATGTTTGGACTGGTCGCGGAAAACCTTCCAGACTCATGTCAGAGCTGGGCAGTGATGCCAAGACCCGTTATGCATACACTTGGGTCTTCATTAAGTAACAACATCGTCCTACTCAAGTTATAATTTTAGACATGAAAAATAGACACCACTATCATAATCCCCACCAACATTTAGAAGCTAGTTAAGTAAGCTCAAAGGACTTACTTGAATCAAGCCAAAAATCCCGTTAAAGCTAATACTCGACTCCGCAAGAGTAAGAGCTCAAACACCACCAGCCACTATTTATTTCCATCAAAACTGGTACGTAGGAGATCAATGGTTCGAAACCCAACGGTGAAGTCAATGGGAGGAACTCTGGCTACTGTCGGGATTGTTCACGGCGGCAAGGGCAAGGTTGCAAGACGTGACTTGCTTCCACCTTTTGTGCTTGTTGTCCTTTGGAAGATTGAAGGAGGAATGAACAGTCTGGACTTGCTTCTCTATGTACACGAAGGAGGGAGTCCGACGTTGGCCTCTACGTTTGTTGTGGCAAAAGAGGATGCTCTTTGTTGCTTGTCAACGAGGATCTAGACTTGTGTGCAAGATTGAGGAAGTTTTGTTGGTTATCCTTGTGTAGAGAAGGACAAGCTTCAATTTGTCGCTTGTGTGTAGATGAGACCCTTGTTGCTGCTTCAACGTTCGATGAGGGGAAGGAAACTGAGTGTCGACGGCTATGGTTATCTGTTGGGATCCATTGAACGAAGTGAAGGAAGGAAAAATAAGCTGCTCACGATTGTCGATTTAAAGAAGGCAAGGAATCATGGTGGTTATCGGCAGTCTTGCAAAAGGAAAGGCTAAAGGTCAGTTTGCCTTCAATGTGATCCCAGGGAAGGAAGGAAGGCACAAAAGATAGGCTAAAGAAAGATATGCTAAAGAAGGTAAGAGAGATCTACGTAGTTGACACACTAAAGGAGTACTCTCATTGCTGGGGCCATATGGCGTGAAGAAGGCTAGGAGCTCTCGCTGTTGGCCCAGTTGGCGTGACAACACAAGGAGGAGCTCACGTAGATTTATTCCCATGATGGGCTCAACTGGTATCCTTCGTGGGTTTGGTTGTAAATTCTTCATGGACGGATTGTCTCTAGATTTACTATTTTGATAGAATGGGTTTTGATCGTTTAGCGGCTCTTTCTAAGAGACGTCTCACATAAAATAATAGAATTAGAGTCTCGTATGTGAATGATCCTCACATAAAATAATACAAATTCATTGAATTGTGACACTAAGTATGATGTAAAAGGTCAAGTTAGTCGAAGTTCGATTTAACTCAGAAATAATTGAAAATAAATTTTATTCGGATCTGGCAATGTTATTTTGTGTCTATAGTTTTCGATTACACGACTCTTTTTACGCAATCGCATTGCGATGTTCGATATTTGATAATGTTATAACGTTGTGTAAATAATGCAAAAATGGAGTAAAAAAAAGTATAAAGTAAGCGACGGTCGTCGGGAAAGAAAAGAAATAAAAAAAAAAAAAAAAGAAAGATGAAAAGGGGTTAATCTGGCTTGTGCAGACAGCTACGCTATCTTAATTGAAGACAGCAGTCTAAAGACACTGCGAGGAGAGAGAAAGCTTCCCAACGCTCTCTTAGTCATCTCTCTCCTCCACCACCCCCCTCCAACCCACAGCTTTGCCCTTTTTTGACCGATCGTTCGAGCCCTAGCGATCCTATTTGTGAGCAATTCCCATTTCACAAGCAACAACACAGGAGCCTCATAGATTACTTATTTTGGGATTTTCCTTCT
Organism: Fagopyrum esculentum; assembly: GCA_033239045.1. Taxonomy (NCBI): domain Eukaryota; kingdom Viridiplantae; phylum Streptophyta; class Magnoliopsida; order Caryophyllales; family Polygonaceae; genus Fagopyrum; species Fagopyrum esculentum. The sequence goes on along the minus strand of BSUD01000004.1, from coordinate 33,719,943 downwards.
TTAATGCTTCAATTATCCGTTTCGCTTCATACAATTGCACTTTCGATTTAGGGCTTTCTTTCTCCTTTGTTTGTCTCGTCGGAATTCAGTTTCTACTATGGGGTTTGATGACCCGGATCTCAACGCCGATGATGCTCCTGCTGGACCCAAACCGTTGAGCTCTTCCAATGTTTCGTGTTCGATTTGTCTTGACCTGGTCATCTTTGAAAATGGAAGATCTTGCGTTAAGCTTATATGTGGACATGAATTTCATCTCGGTACGTGCCGCTTCCGTCTGGATCTACTTTTGCATCCGATGCTGTTACGTTTTTGCGGTTTTTTGTTTGTTTGCTTGTTCGTTTGTTTGTTTTTGCTTGTGGAGTTGTCTGCCTTGTTTGTATATTCCTTTCGATAATGCGATTTAATAATCAATTGGTTGTTGTTACTATGGATTTATGCTTATCGGCTATCAATTTGCAGCTATAGACCTTATAAAACCTGAGATTACGGATAAATTGTTTGAAAGAATAAGAGGGAGTTGTTGTTTTTCAGGGTTTGTTTGAGAACGATGGAGTATGGATCCAGCTATAGCATCGATAGGATGTCTCACACTTAAATATTTGGAAAATTATTTAACACAAAAATGGTTTATGTGGTGGAGGGATCAATGATAATTGTAGTAGCATTGAGATCTCATCCAAGAGAACCATACAAGTCATTGTTGCTACTGCTGGGTTAGCTTAGGTCTAGACAATTTATTACTAACATATAAATACCTGTGCTTCTTTTTCTACAATGTTCTAAAAGCTAAGCATTCTTCTTAAGTCTTACGAGTATGAAGCAGTATCTACTTATATATGTGGCTAAACTTTGTGAACCTTGAACTATGATCTGCTGATACATCTTTGACAGTAGGCAACTCCTTCATTTTGCAATTTGGGAGGAATTGATGTGTTGCTTGCATCAGTCCATTTTCATTTGCATGTTATTGAATTGATGTAAAGAGGTTATTGAGGTATTTTCGCATCAGGGCGATTCAGGACCAACGTAACATAATTGGACACTGTAATTTCCCCTTCTTCCCTTGACCTATACATTCTTTACATTTTTTTTGGAAAATTTCCCTCATGCCGCTTGGAACTAAAGATTTTGAATGAGTATATCCTTCAGCTTAGGGCGATGATGTAGCTAGCAAGGTAATGGCCCCGTTTGGTGATGAAGAGTTGAAGATGAAATATTTATTTCATCCCCATAATCTAGATAATCTATCTCATAGAGGATTAAAAAAATCTCCCAATTTCATCTCCATAATCTAATAAACTTCATTTCATCTTCATAATCAATACTCACCAAACGGGGCCAATATGCGTCAATTGCCGGTTGACAAGTATTTCCTGAAAAAATGATCTGGTTGATTTTTGGCTATTTCATTTGCTCGCTTCTCAAATGTTCATGTATCGGTGCATATACATATAATTTTCTCTATATTTTCATGTATCTAGCTTAGGGCGATGATGTAGCTAGCAAGGTAATATGCGTCAATTGCCGGTTGACAAGTATTTCCTGAAAAAATGATCTGGTTGATTTTTGGCTATTTCATTTGCTCGCTTCTCAAATTTTCATGTATCGGTGCATATACATATAATTTTCTCTATATTTTGGTCTTTTAAATATACAACGGTTAGGCACATTTTTTGCATTCTGATTGCACTTTTACTCGTAAGTGGACTGCTTTTTTAATTATGTGACAGATATACATCCTTAACTGTCAAAATTTCGTATATGTAAGGTTAGTTTTACTTTTTAAATGGGTTCGGTTGAATCTTTTGTGTATCTCTTTCTGAACCGTACATTGCACAAATTGATTATGATATTCCTGATGTTGGTGAAAACAAAATGAAGATTAACTCTTTTACCTAAGGTTATTTTTTAGAAATCAGCGATTGTTGTTGTCTATCCATATGCACTTAAATATAAATACAGATGTAGGTTTGGAGTTTTGTTTATTCTTCAGGAAGAATGGGAGTAGTATGAGTAGCAAGCTTCCAATCAAATACTTGTGTAGGCTTGCATGCTTGTTGAAGGATCTTATTCTCTTGCCATCCTCGTGTCATGCCTGGATATGTTTTTGCTGACATCAGCATGCCCTTCAAATGTTTTCCATTTTCTAGTTACTTCTTTCATGGCCATGATTGACTGCTCGCTGCTATATGTTCCTGGTCTTATCATGTGTTAATACTTGGATGTGATTATGTTTTATCTCCAGATTGCATCGGTTCAGCTTTTAATAGCAGGGGAGCAATGCAGTGCCCTAATTGTCGGAACATTGAGAAAGGTCAATGGTTATATGGATCTGGTGGGCCAGCCTGTGATGATCCCCATGATGAGGAATTTTATGACCTAAGTTATTCGGAGATGGTAGGTTTTTGACTTTTTGTATTGGAAACTTTTACAGTTGGTAACAATTTTCACTTAATTAGCTTCCAGGTTCCAATTTATGTGTGCTGTCGGGATTTTTTTAAGATGAGCCTTACTTCTTCACATTGACTTTTCCTTGTCATATTCAGATTAAGGTTGTATTTGGCAGTGTCTTTAAGTTGTCCATGCAAGGATAGTGCTAAGCACACCTTATCTAATACTTTTGGATTGGTTTGATTGCTAAGAATTTAGAACATGCTGTGAATCACTTGGTAGTTAGAGTTGGAACTTGAATTTTAGTCAAACATAAAATTCCTCGTGAAGGTGGCTTTGAGCTTGTTGTTCTCTTGTTGAGTTGATTATTGTGTCATTAGTAGTTAGAGTTGGAACTTGAATTTTAGTCAACCATACTCTTTTGGCTATTCCTCTTGAAGGTGGCTTTGAGCTGTTGATAGTAGGAGATTATGCTTGAGTTCAATGTGAAACTAAGTTGAGACAATCTATGGTAGGTGGAATTAGTATGCCCAGGATGGTAGCAAAGTTGGTGTTGGATCAGTTTTATTCAGAAGACAAATTTGTTGATTCTTGGAAATTTTGAAATAATGCTAGGGGAAGGGCAAGCAGCCAAACATTGATACATCTGGCCTTTAAACATCAATATCTACCCTTGTAAAGACATACATGTGATCAATGTGAGACAAGGTCTTAAAAATTAGGTGTGTCTTAGAATATCTCCCACTCGAAGCATTGGCATCCTTGTTAGGTTTTTGGCTTGGAATGTCTAGTGATACGGTCTTCGGACTCATGACCTTGGTGGCTAGTTTCATACCAACCAAACCTTCCATGCCTTCCATTATACAGGGCTTATTTGCATGACCAATGTTTCCTGAAACATGCGTGTTGCTAGGTAATTGAATTACCAATTGGACTGTCCTCACTCTGAACATTGCTGGTTATGATTATGTATGTGGCATGCTATGCTATTACATCTATAAATAACTTCTGAGCTGTCTAATCCTAGCGGTTGTACAGTTGGACTTTATTTTGTTGTCTTGTTTTGATTAAATGGCATACTTTGTTGGTTTGTTGCCGATTTATTGGGTTTCTTATATTTGTTTGAAACCTTTACTTGGCATGGATGTGGGATGAATTTAACTCTGATGATTGTTGGATCATTGCAGTCTTTCGGTGTTCGGTGGTGCCCTTTCATGTTTTCACAGCTCTCCTCTTCTTTTGAGTAAGCTTGAGTTCTTATGCAAAAAATTATGTCATGATGTAAATTTCTTTTATGGGTCGCTGATTTATTTGTTTTTGTGCTTAGCTAGAGTGAGGTACTTTTCATTTTGCATGCAATATAACATAGCTGTGTTATTCTTCGGTATTCTTTGCAATGCTTCATCTTAGAAGATAAATTACTTTTTTTTTTCTTCCACTGCTGCTCACACCTTCAGAATTTATGGCTTAACGTTTGTGTCTGGGGTATTGTAGTCCGGTAGTTAGTGTTCATTTGTTATAGAAGTCAAGCTGAGTAATTCTTTGAACCTTTTTATATATCCTTTATCGAATAAGACGTGCGAAATTCTTTCTCTGACATTTTTTACTAATGTTTCTTTGTTTTTTTCCAGGGAAGGAGAATTCCCATCGAGTGCATGTAAGTTTCCTTCAGTGCCGGTCTCTTAACTCTCTTACTTAGGGTTATTGTATGGCAATAACATTTCCTCTTTTCTCCTCTTGTAGACCATGATCTTTTGGGGCATCATGCCTTATTTGCAGAACATCCATCTGTTTCTTCTACAAACCAACCATGCCCTTACTTCTCTTACTATGGGCCACCGCCTATCCATTCATCGTCCCTGAGTTCAGGCCCGAGTGTTTCAGACAATTCATTTAGTAATCACTGGAGTGGTCTGTCAGGGCCAAGTGAGGTACCAAGTCCATACACTTTGCCAGCCTTGGATCACCATTACCACAGCTGGGAACACCATTCGTCACCTCTACCTGCTGTCAACAACCGTTTAGGTAATGCTGACCAGTCTTCGTTACCATCTATCAATCAAAGGCCAGTGAGGGCAAACTCTGATGTGCCAAGACCGGGGTTTTTTGTGAATCCATTCCTTGTTGGTCATAGGTATGCAACAATTCCTTGGTTGAATTTGATTGCTTTCTCAGCATATTTAATGCCTCGCCCTTTCAATACCCCTCTTCAAAATATGTTGCGGAATAGCTTTGCTGTTATTACCTAAAATACGTTCCTCTAAAATTTTCTCCAAGAAAAAGGATCCACGTTAAAATGGGGAGTCCAGTTACCCCTAGCTATTTTTACTGTAAAATTATGTTGTTAGTCCTTAAACTTAACAAACATTTGCTAAAGTGGGTCTGGCCCCTAAACTTCAAATCGCTCTAATTAGGTCCCTGATTAAAGTTTAGATACCAAGATAGGAAAACTCACAAATTTAGGGACCAATGACGTAATTTACCCCTTCTACCGACTGTGCAGCTCTTCATTTACTGTGGTTCAAAGGTATTTTTAACCTGGACTTCTGATTTGCAATTGTCACAGTTCTAGTACAAGAGCTTCAAACAGCATTACCCCACCAATGATAGCTCCATACCCAGGCAGTGCTGCTAGAAGTCGTGATCACATGCAAGCCCTTCAAGGACATTATCAACCACCTAATAGTTCACCTCCAGGGCGTGCACCCTCATTGTCTGTTGCCCGACATTCAAGCAGTCACAGGAACTCAACTCCACTTGCATCATCATCTGATCAATCAGGAGGTTTCTACATCTTCCCTTCCAATGCTCCTACCCGGAACTTCCCAGAGGTAGATAATCAAATGCTTAGAGGCTTCCATGCTTGGGAAAGAGATCGGTTGGCTTCTTTATTCCCACCGTTGAACCAGGTTGAACGAGAACCTACGTGGGGCTCAATTCCTAACGGTGCCAGCAGTTTCCAACAACGCCATGGTTCTGATCGCAATCAATCACAAGGTCGCTCGTGAAAAAACTGCACTTAGCTTTCACGCACATGTTTCTCGGTGAACTTAAAAACTGTCCATCTTGACAAAGAAACCCGGATTTATTGTAATGTATTGTGTGAGAAATGGTGCCGGAATTGTGTTATCAAAGACCTGGAGCTACCATAGCCTGCTTCCATTTGCTGTAAACTGGAAAATCGAGTGTGTTTCTGGCAGCAGGTATGGTTGAAGAAGTGAAGAGGGGGACCCCGGCCGCCTTCCCCTTTGATTTGCCCTACAATGATGTCAAAATAAGGTTGGCATTCTGCTTTGAAGACAATGTTAATCAGGGTCATTGTGAATTTGAGATGCCTGAATGCTTTTATGAATGAAACTTAAAACCCTGGTTGAGAAGTTTGTGGAGGGAGATTGAACATTATCTCATACTCTGCTATATTTATTGTCTTGAATGATAATGTATGAAAACTCCTTGTTGATTTCAAAACCAGATGCTAGACGCCAACACTCCGATTATGTCGCAAACTTGTGTTTGGCTTGGTAGCGTTATCACCACTACCAAAATAGATGGTTTAAACTATGACATTTTTTCGCCACTACCAAAAATCCGACTAGGTATCGAAGTTGTGTTTGGCATGTCATATACAGACATGGCAGTGTTATCACCGCCAGCAAGGGAAGTGGTTTAAACGCTGCCATTACCATCCCAGTAACAACAATATCACCAAACATTTCTTTATTCCACGTGACTGAACATGTAGCATTACAAGCACCAACATCACAAACAAGTAAAGAGAAAGAAAGAAAGAAAGAAGAAAACCAAACACTTTGCTTAGGTTAGTATGCCATATGGCTAGCAATAAGCTCATTAAGAAATGTAGCTAAAAGATCATGACCACAAATGTTGTTTCCTACAGAAACCAAGCAACAATGACATGAGATTACTCGGATTTGTTTTCCTCTTTCTTCTCCTCCAGATACCTGCCAGGTACAAGAAACAGGTGGAATACTAAGAAGTGCATTCATATGTTCATTAATATAAACCCAATTCCAAGCTATTTCAGCTTTAGGTGATAGTTTCAGAGCTCATGCTCATAATGTGAAGTCAGGCAAATTCATAAGCTAGAGCATCAATGAGTGATCAGTATCGTGATATCAGATTTTTAACAAAAAAAGTAGCTAATTCCTTTTCATATTTTTTTGAAAGGCTATTCCTTTTCATATTCATCCCACCTAAAGAGTGAGGATAGGCTCTATAAAATTAAAGAGTTTACAGGTTCCTAACAGAACTTACCCGTTAGCCCTTGCCCAACGAGAGAGTTGGTAAAGTTGCACTGTCTCATTTGAAGCATGGCATGCAAGGAGTAGGTAGTTACGGGGTTGTACCATCCATGCAAACCGCATGAACAATGCTGAGTAGACACACATAGCTGCATTGACCCAAAAAAGAACCGATCAGAATCATCATCCGTATGCTATTTTGGGGAGTTTTAACTTTACAATGAATTGCAAGATGAACCTGTAGTCATGTTTCCAGATATCATTTCAGGCGGTTTGTTCATGTCCACCAGTCCCTATCAAGTCCGAACAATTATTAGCATAGTAAGTACTATTAATTTGTGATAAATTAAAATACTAACACTTATGTGAAAACAATGCATGTAATGTTATGCATCCATCAAAGTCAAAGAATGAGAAGGCCTACAGCTGCAACGAATCCCCAGTTTGCAATAGGTCCCCAGAAGTGAGTAGTTTTGGGGCCGACTGGACTGTTTAGGAATGCTTTGAAGGTGGAAGCCATGTCTAAAACCTGTAACAGTCGATTATAAAAATTATGCCATCTAGTTCACATGAGTTGTACGATCCTGAGAGGAAAATAAATCTTCAAGGTCAAACAGATGCTTGAAAGTCAGTAATAAACAATGTATACCTTGTTTATTAATCAAGTAAAAAAAAAGGCACAAAGATTTTCTGCAGCCTGGCATCTCTATGTATATCTTGAAGCTCAGCAAATTGTTATTAATGTCATAACTCATAATTCTCACCTGTCAGTTACTTTATCCCAAATGAGTCCTGCATTTACATTCCATATCTGGCCTAAACTATGGTCTATGAATTGGATATAAATCGAGTCATTGACAAAGGAGCCGGTTAGTACAGTTCAGATTCTCCATGAGTACGCATATTTAGTAGTTTGGCCAAGATTCCCTTTTACGGAGCACTAATTCTAGGCAACCACACCATTTGATAGCCAAATTAGCAGAAATACGAGAGTCTCTCAGCCTACACACATCTGCTAATTCCAACAATCCAAGCTACAACATTGAGACAATTGTTTTCATCTAAAGAGAGCACATGGGTGGAAGATAGAATAATAAGGAACCTGAAACTATTATCTTAAAGGCCTTCTACACATTGACCAAACTAATGAACCAAACCCAATCAAGCAACCAAATAAACCGAACAGAAAATAATAGCTTGAAAAGGGATTGAAACACAAATAAAACCTAAAACAATAAGCCCCAACTCCACAAGCACGGTGTCGAAATTCATTATTTTGCAGCCCTTTAATAAATCGAAAATCAGAGGCGGGGCAAAGCACATCTCAGAAAATGTTAATTTATTTTCTCAAACGAATTAAAGCATGAATTCATCATCAAAATCATCAATTGACCGAAGATCTAATCCCCATATTTGGGGGATCACATGGTGGCAATACAAGTCGCTAATTCCACTAATTTTAGGGAACAATTTCGATTTGACAAAAATCGACGACTTCGAGGACTCGAGCATATTACTTTGTACAAATTATCTGTACCATGATAATGTCTGCGAGCAACAATTTCATCTTTGCAACAAAAAACAGAAAGAGGAAAGAGTCGTACGCTGTAATTAGGAAGGCGGAGAAGACGAGAAACAAGAGATCCCAGTAATGGAGTCGTTGGAGTAAGAGGCTTTTTGCGAAGTCCAGTCGTAAGTGACGTTTCCTGGAAACGGGTAGGTGACTCGGTAATTTTTATAGGATGAGTTTGGGATGAGCTAGGATTATTTTAAATTATATTATAAAGGATTATATTTGGAAATGTGTAAGGGTTTATTTGGATTGTTTTAGATTAAAATTGAGGGACAAGGTTTATTGTAGATGTCGATTATATATAAGATTATATAATTTTGAAAAAGAGAATTGATTATTTTGGTAGGTATGTATTTTTTTGTAAAGGTGACTTTGTACTTTTCTAATATAGGTGAATTTTTTTTAATCACCCTAGGAAGAAGGAAAAAATGATATATCCAAGTTTATGTACCCAATTTCGGTAACATACCTAACTTAACATACCTAACTTCGTCAACTTCACGTACCTAATTTCACGTATCCAACTTCACATACTTAATTTCACGTACCTAATTTCATTGACGTACTCAACTTTCACATACCCAACTAATGGTCCTAAAACCTACCCGCAAGGATGACGGAGTCAATTGTATTATATAGAGTGTTCAATCCACACGGATTACGTATTATTTGAAAAATACTAATAATTAATTATTCTAAGTAAAAGGGGAAGAAAAAGAGAGGGATGAGGAAAATATGTCTTTTGGTGAAAACAAGGAGAACAAGAGAAAATAACAATTGATTGTAGGCAAATATATGGAGGAAGATGATATAAGGAAACAAGATTTCCCAATATAATAAATTAAAGTAATATTGCATATATGAAATTCATGAGCATTGATATGTGAACATTGCAGGTAAGTATCTAATATAGTCTTTGACATAGACAAACAAAAACCATGTTATCCAACTTAATTGCGCCCTCATGTCGGCGGTTGTGTCAAGTAAATATGAAAATCCACTAAGAACTTTGAAATCCAAAAAAGACCAAGAAAAACCTCGCCGGTCAAGGCAAGTTAGAAAAGGTACGAAGACATGAACTTTATACGGTAGTTAGAAACCCTCGAAGTAAAAGGTAGGTATCAATCTCTTAAACCAAGTATTTTTCAATAATTCCAGAAAAAATAACCTCGCCGGTTTGCGTAGAGTCTTTTATTTAAATCTTTTATAAACGCCACTTCTTTCGAAGGTAAATAAAAGATGAAAAAAAGAGCTTTGGAAAGAAGCGATATCATAATCTCAATTCACAAACATATATGCAATAATAAATCAAACTTAGGGATCGTATAATCCTTAGATCAAGATGGAGATTAGCTAGACATGATTAAATATAAAGCAAAGTCAATATATAAAATCAGAAAGGACAAAACTCACAATTGTTTGGTTTCAGCACAATGAGGCGAACCGTCTATTAACTAAAGCTACTTGATGGTTGCAAGAATTAGGGCAAGAGAGATTTATGGGATACGAGAGATATCTAACCCTAGGACTGATATGTGCTTATATAGGGGGGAAGTCGGAGTCTAGAGTTTCCCAAAATATATCTTACCAAAGATAAGATTGAAAGATATGATTTCCTTTCATTGCGTAGTTAAGACGGCATAAAGATGGCTAAAGAGATAGCATACATGCGGTCTGACATCTCGTATGGGGTGTGAACCAAGGGTATCAACCCTTGACTCCAGATGTATTGCCCGGTCTTTCGAATGTGATCTTCAATGTCACCTCCAAGGAATTTCTAAGCCTTGTCAATACTCAGCTTTTCTAGGGTGGTGAAACTAGGTATGTAGGTTCCTCAACTCAAGTAACCTCATATCCCTTGTCAATACTCGGAAACTAAAAGTCGAATAATAGAAAAGGCAATAAAGGAGAAAACTTTAGAAAAAAATATTGGAAGTGACAATCTTGTTTTCCTAAAAACTCCAAAGAACGCATAATCAATATTGAAACCGAATTGACAAACAAAAAGGGAAAAGGAGCAAACTTGATTCAATCTAGTTGATGGAATCAAACTCGAAACTTCAGCCCTAATTCTCCCTCAAGTCGACGACAATGGATATTCTTGGAGACTTCCTGAAACTGTAATCTCAATCACAAACGTTCACTACAAAAAATAATTCATTTAGCCACGCTTGTTGTCGACGGTAAAGGTATGTCGTCGCCATTGGCCTTGATTTGGTGACGGCAACATCAGCGTGACAAAAATTACAGATTATTTGCGTCGGTGGTATACGACCGTCGCTAATAGTCATGTAATTGGCGTCGGCTAATCTTATCATGGCTAATAAAAGGGACCATTGACGACGACTTTATGACACCGACGCCAATAACCAAATTATTTGGCTTCATATTAAAATTTTTGGGGTAAAAAAAAATATAAATATTTTTCTTTTCTTAGAAAACTTAAAATTCATCGAAATTCTATTCCCGCAAAAAATTAGGTTTTCCTCTTACACCCCTTCCGTTTAGGGATGTCAATTTCTTCCGAACCTGACGGACATCCGATTACCCGATCCATAGTAAAAGGGTGAAAACCCGATATGAAGCGGGTGAAAGCGAGTGGCGAGTGAAGCGAGTGGCGAGTGAAGCGAGTGATGGATCGGGGTAGAATTCGGGTCGACCTTTCATCCACCCGTCACACGATTCATCATCCATCCACCCACCCGACACGCTTCACCCGCTTACACCCATTATCATTCAAACTTCATTCTTCGATTCATTGACATCGTCTGAGCCGTCTTCTACTTTCGGCGCCGTCGTTTGAGTCTTCTCCGACTCCAACCGCCATGTCCGGCTTCAACTCGCAAGGTCTAGATCGTCTTCTACTTCTTCTTCTGCACATGAGATTTACCGACTCCCGTCTTCTTCTTCTTCTTCTTCTTCTTCACTTCTTTTAGGGTTTCAGACTCACGCTATATCTCGTCTTTCAAATCTCAACTCTCAGTCGTCATTTTCAGTTTCCACTCGCAAAGTCTGGTCTTTGTCTTTACTTTCCACTTTCCGTCTTTGCCTTCAGCTATCGTCCTCAATCGCCGGACACAATCTCAACTCTCAAGCTGTGTGTAAAGTCGTATTTTATTTTTTTATTTTATTTAATTTGATCCGATCTGATTTGATTGATAAGGTAAGCCGGATCCGCAAAATACCGAAACATTCCGTAAAATTGGATTCCGTCTCACCTATTTAACTCTATTTTGTCTCTCCTAATCTTATTCTCCCTCCCCGTAAACCTTCTCTTGTTTGTGCCTTCTTCTGTTGCGAACCACTGGAACCAAGAAGCCCTTCTTCTTCTCCGGCGAACAGTCCAACTCTTCTCCCGCAAAACTGTCGGTCCAGCTGCCGTCCCTGCAAGCCTCTGCGAGACCCTGCGAACCAGGGCAGCGTGAAAAAGGGTGGGGCAGTCCTTGCGAGTCGTGGGTGGTGTCAGTACGGATCGAAGTCCACTCCTTCTCCTTCCTTGATGCGAGTCGCGAACGGTGCCAAGACAGACCGGAACCTCCATGCATTGTTGATGCCTCCACCTCCATTACCCACCAGCGACACCGTTTCTTCCCCGACACCAGTAACCGTCTTACCTCTCTTGCGCAGATCCGATTCCGAACACAGTTGGGTGAGATTGGAAACTATGTGATCCTAATTTCATTTTGGGGGATTTTATTTCTGAAATTTTAGATGGAATTTGGGGCTTTTGTGTATGTAGGATTGAATTGTGTATGCGTAGGTTTATGTGTAATTTCATGTCTATTTGTATAATTAGTGATTGCTGACTGTTGTTAGTGTAATCTAAGTGTTGGCTTGTGGAATTAAATGTTATTAGGCTTAATGGTTTTTTAACATGATAGTTGACTTGTATTTGCAGTCTATCTTATAACTTTCATTCATAGTAAAGTCATTTCATGTCATTCATGTCATTCACTGTAAATTCATTTCATGCCATTCATTGTATTTCATAAAGTTTGCTTTCATTCACAGTATTTCATATTGTTTGCTTAGGGTAATTGCTGAGGATGGGATATGTTCTTAGACTTCTACATGATTGCTGAATGCACTTAGTGTAATCTAATTTGTGGAATTAAACATTATGAAATGTTTTTTATGCATATGCCCCCTTCTCAAGACTTCTACCTGAAGATGGGATGTGTTCTTAGACAACTTATAATAGATTTGACGCACCTTGGGCAAAAGGGCTCGCACTACTCATTCATCTTTAGAAGAAATAGGTGCAAAGGTAATGTACGGTTGTTCAATTAGGATATGTTCATACTGCATTCTCTCATATAAGTTCTTATGTTTATGCCCAATTATGTTTTATTTTTATATTTCTAGATCAGGTTTTGGATATACCGACATGCTTGCTTGGATTGATTCGAAATTGTTAATTGCTAAAGGTGAATTGATTAGGTAACAGATCACACACTATGAACCCTCTCCTCTTTTCCATATTTTGCTATGAGTTACATAAGTTTCAGTTCATTTTTTCTCATTCTATGTAATTTTTGTGTTTGCAGTGACGTTGTGGATTGTTACTCTATGGTCCTTTGGGGACTGGAAAGGTACACACTATTACTCATACTTGGATATTGTCTATAGATTATTTATATATTTAATATTTAGGTTTAAGTTGTCTATTTTCATTTATGTTTGACATGTTTGGTGGGAGATAAAAGTAAAGTAGATGAATTAGTAGTATTATGGAATTTATGTAGCCCCTGACTTGGATGTATGGAAGATTTTGCTTCTCTTAGTGGATTGTTACGCACTGCATCAACGTGTGGTAACATTTTTGCTTGCAAAATCTAGGTTTCTCACAGCCAGGGATTAACTGGCATTAGGTAGGAGACAGATTCTGGTGTATACAAGGTGTTTGTTGTAATGTCTCAAAGAAATATGGGTCGGAAGTTCAATAAATTCATCAAAGCCGATGATGTTGTTCAATTCCTAGATTGTAGAGATGTTTCTTGCACTAAAAATTCATGACCATTTATGAAGAAAAAAAAGCATTACTTTCTTATTTTTATTTATGTATCTTATCATGATTAGTTGAAGCAATTATCTCTTTGTAGTAACTTGTGATTTTTTATCTCATTTTTCATGGCTGAATTTATAATTTTATTTTCCAAATTGATCCGCTTGAACTGTGTCATAGTAGTAAGTTTGCATAGGAACGGGTTCTACTCTTCAACCGCAACTCGCTGTTTGCGGTTTCATGCCAAATTTGGTACTTGATATGGTATATTTTAGTGGATATGGTAATATTTTCTTTTTAGTAGTGTTTATGGAGTTTTGCCTATTTAAGTTGTTTATAGTGCCAAATAGAGCTTGACTTGTGTGTTTCCTTATAAGTCAAATTGATATCAAGACTAAAAAGGTTGACTTAGTTACTTGATGTCATCTTCACGGATATACTCTCTTGAGGACTATTTTCTTACATAGAGCTTCCATCGATTGATTTTTGCAAATGATACATGAAACTTTTAATGGACTTTAGAGAATGTAGCTAAGTCAGTTGTATGCATGCTTATGTCAGGACCATTTTATCTGGCTACACATGTGAGTTTTGTGGAATGAGAATGTGTAATTTCCCTCAAACATGTATTAACTTAGAAGCTGTAAAATGAATTTATTCTTTATTTCAGACAGTGAATGATTGTATGACTGAAAAATTGATGCAAGAGGTTATGAAGGGTTTGGTGGATTGAAATCCTGATTTTTTTGGTTTTTTTGTTCAATAGTTTATGAAGATTTTGGTGAAAAAGAAACAAGCTAAGCTGAAGAAGAAGAATGGTATTGAATTAGCAGATGAAGGGGATGCTTTGAAGGATATTAAAAAAACTGCCAGAAGATTCAGCCTAACAAGAATTAAGAGGTGATTAACTTGTAAATCTGTTGTTACAAAATCAGATGAAACTGACAAATAAAATCCTTAATTTGACTTGTATATTCAGGCTAATAAAAAAGAAAGACAAAGATCAAGGACAGTTGGAGTTGCAAATGGTAACACAACAAAGTTACAAGCATGGCAACCCTCCTTGAAAAGTATATCTGAAGGTGGAAGTTGATATGAAAATCAAATTAGCTTCCAATTTTATGTTAATGGGGTTTTATTAGTCAGGAGCACTTGTACTCTTTTTACAGGCTCTTGAAGAAAGTGGAAATTAGGGTTTGAGGAAAGATGCAAAAATTATAGTACTAGAAATATGCTTGTAAGATTTGGTGGTAGAAAATTTGTATAGGAAAACAGTGTTTGAAGATTATCATGGATTTAATCATGAAACTGATGTCCCTTTGTTTGTTCATACCCTTAGTTCTGCAAATTAGCTTCTAATCTATTTGATAATTAAAAATGGAGGAGTTGATGTTGAATTAGAAAAAAGAGGAAGATATGATAGTACAAGAGGTAATAACCTCATATATTTTGAGCCAAGAATTCTGATGTTTTATAAACAATGAGCTCAAGTTTCAGAAAAGACATAAATGAATTACAAAGACTACTGAGCATGTAATATTCAAACAAATTCGTAGATCTAGGACCACCGAATATCGCACCAATTTTTAAAATTTGCAACACCCTGGACGACGACAGCTCTTGCCGACGCGAAAAATTTGCGACGGATGTTTTTCCGTCGCAAAACTTTTAGCGACGGCAAACGACCGTGGCGAAAAAATTGGCGTCGCCTGTTCTGGCTTCGCCCTGTTCTGCCGTCGCCGTTGATGATTGGCGACGGCAAATAGCTTTTCTGCCGCTGCCTATTTGCCGTCGCCAACATTCGTGGCTAATTGAATTATTTTTTTGTAGTAGTTAGTAACTTAAGCTAAGGAAAAATGAGAAGATTTAATTTCATATTCAACCTAGAGTGATCGTCAAGAGCCGAATGTAGGAGTGAATCACACGTCTAGAAAAGAGGAAGAAAACGGCAAAAAAAAATTAGAATAAATGTTGAAATTGTATTATGTATTGGCTAATCGAGTAGTATTGGCAATTTATGCACAATATTATTCAATTCAAGCTAAAGAATTACAAAGAGGATGCCCTTCTATTTATACTACTAGCTAGTGTTTGAAGGATGCTAACCCAACAAGGAAGCTTTATTTAATGCTAAAATAGAAAAGGAGATAATATAATATAACTAGCAAAATAATAAACTAAATAGTTTAGCTAAAATTTTAAGGAGAGCAAATAATTGCACTCCTAAAATAACAAAAGTTGACTAGTTGAACCAAAACTAGGATAAGTCATCCAAGGAAGCTAGAGCTAGGCGTGTGGCAAGGGTTTGGACGCCACCTTCCTCCTCAGATGGGCCCGGTTCAAACAAAACCGCCGAACCGGCGGTTTGTGAACCGGCGTAAACCGCCGGTTTGGTCAAACCGGCGGTTTAGGTTCGCCGGTTTGGTTGAACCGGGGGTTCACGGTTTAGGTTTAGGTTTGGCTCTCGGCCAAACCTAAACCGGCGGTTCAAACCGGCGGTTTAACCGCCGATTTGGACCTTTTATTTATTTATTTATTTATTTATTTATTTATGCCTAAACCGGCGGTTTGGCAAAAAAAGAGCCGTTGGGATTTCCAACGGCTCTTTGGCCCACAACGGCTATAAGCCGGTGGGCCCCACATCTCAACGGCTCTTAGAGCCATTGGGTTCTTTATTTTTTTTTAATTTTTTTTTTGTAGTTTTTTAATATTTGTTTAATTAAAAAAAATTACTACCCACAATTCCTATAAATACCATACAATTCTTCCATTTATCTCACACCAACATTCTCATCTATCTACTACTACTCTCAATCTCCATCTCGTATTCTCTTTCTCGTATTCTCGATCTTTCGAAATGAAAAACCCGGATCACCAAAGCGACTTCAACTTCACTCCGAGTCCCGCTTTCTTTCCTAGCACACAAGAAAGCGAGACTTAAATGCCGCATTCAGAAATGCCACAAGTTTCACAAGGTGAAGGGTCATTCCGATAAGCCCCTCCACCGAAAATGCTCACCTCCGACATATTCACGAAGCATAACAAGAAGGGTCCGGTGGTAGACAATTATTGCCAAGTTTCATGCAATTATTGTATAAAGGTGTACAAGTGGAAGGCGAAGGGTGGATACGGGACTTTGCAAACCCACATGCAAAAGTATCATCCGGAGAAGCTCGGAATATCACGGGGACAAACACAATTGTCCCACGGGTTTGCATCCTCTTCCTCTCAATCTTCTTTATTTACTTATAATCATGTTGATGAATCTTTAGGATTAGCCAACTTAATTGCATTCGAAGCTTTTCCATTTTCTTATGCGGAATCTAATAATGTAAGAGAATATAACACTACTTTTCTTCAACCGGCTTTTAAACCAACTTCTCGTAAACAAATTTCAAAATTAATTTCTCATTCTTATGAACAGAAGAAACAAAAAATTCTTACGATTTTACAATCTTTTTCGCATAAAGTTTCAATTTATAGTGATATTTGGAGTACTTTGTCACAAAAACATTTTTACATGGGCATCACTTTACATTTTATCGATAATGATATGTACTTGCATAAATTTGTTATTGCATTTCACCATTTTAATGAAAGACATAGTTCCGCCAACATTGCTAATTTAATAAAAACGGTTTTACAAGAATTTAATTTACAAAATCGAATTATTTCATACTCATTTGATAATGCTTTCGCTAACACCCGCGCCGTAAACAATTTGGTGGGGAATGCGGGTCAACTTATAAAAACACCTTTTACTCACCAAAGATGTTCATGTCATATATTAAATTTATGTGTTCAAGATGGCCTAAAAGTTTTACATGAAAATTTAGAACCTATAACCGACATAATTGAACATATTTGGCATTCAACCGACTTAAGAAGAAAATGGAGATCAACTTGTATAGAAAAAAATGTTCCTCCGATTGCTTTTTCAAAAGATATTGGAACTCGTTGGAACTCAACTTATAAACTACTTAGTCAAGCTCTTCGTTATAAAAGATGTTTTACAAGAATTTTCCTCTAAATTTATTTCTTGGTCTATTTTAGATGATGAAAGTATTTGGCAAACTTGTTTTGATATTTGTAGTGTTTTAAAAGTTTTTAGTGATTCTACTAATATGTTGAGTTATGTTTGCATTCCAACCTCTTGTAGTTTTTTAGAAATAGCCGTAAATGTTGTCGAAGCTTTACAAACCGGTTTAGGTTTAGAATCACTTAAATATGTTGCAACCGAAATGAAAATAAAATGGCTAAAATATTATGATGACATTTCCCTAGTTTATCTTATTGCCTCCGTTTTCGATCCTAGACTAAAAATTGATGGTGTTACGGAATTTTTAAATGCTTATTATGAATGTTTAGGTTTATCTTCTATTAAGAACGTTAATTCTATTACTAGTAATATTCGTGTTGAAATTGGTAAATTACTTCCTTTATTTGAAACAAGTGCTAGTGCTTCTTCCCAATCAACTCGCCCACCCTCCTCTTCTTCTTCTTCTTCTTCTTCTTCTTCTTCTTCTTCTTCTTCTTCTTCTTCTTCTTCTTCTTCCTAAAGCTAAACAAATTTTAGCTAAAATAACAAAAACACCTAGGCATTCATCCGCAAGTGCGAAATTTGAAGATTATCTAACAACTCCTTTTAGTTTTGATGGTGGAATTGATAGTTTTCAAGTTTTAGAATATTGGAAGAAGATGGCCCCAAAGTATCCAACATTGGCCAAGATTGTGCAACAAATTATGGCCGTCCCCGCATCAACGGTGGCCGTGGAGCAAGCTTTTAGTAAAGGAGGAAACATGCTAAGCTACAAGAGAAGTCAATTGAATCCCGATAAATTGGAGGCTCAAGTATGTGTTCAAGATTGGATAAGGGCGGAGAAGAGGAAAGAATGCACCCGTTTATGACTCAAAATCGGATTCCAACTCCGATGATCCGGCCACTACTTCCGAGTCCGAGGCGCAAAGGTAAGGGGGTATCGAAAACAACTCGGGAGTCCGAAAAAAGGTAAGCAAATGTAAGAGAAATACGTAGCCTTTGATTCCTCTTAAACCCCAAGAGGATACGTAGGCAACCGGGAAACCGGTTCAAGCCCTCTCCTTTTTTTTTTCAATTACTTCTATTTAAAATTTCAAATGCTAATGTAATTCAAAAGCTAATGTAATAAAAAAAAAATTTGGAAGTATAAAAAAATGAGTTTGCTTTGTTGTAATTATTTTACTTGGTCTTTTTTATTTTACTTGCTCTCTTTTATTTACTTAGTAATTCTATTAAAATGCTATTGTAATAAAAAAAATTCAATGTATATGATAGCATGAATTATAGTCTATATTTTGAGGTTTGTTTGGACGTTTTATCTTTCATAATCTGCATGTTTGTGTGTACATTATGTGATTTTATTACCATTTCATCTACCTTTGCGGGAATCGAGGTCTACACCTAGTTTTGCTGTAATTGCAGGTAAAATGGTACGTTTGCATCAAAAAGGAGCAAAAGGAGTCATGAGTCATTTGGAGCTACATCCAGGGAGCATAGCCATGGATTAAAGATTTACTTTGGAGCAGATTCAAGAGATTTCACATTCTGTTGTGACTCACCTCGGTTGACCAGAAATTCACCTCGATCGAGGCGATCCAGATACGCCGACTCGACCGAGGCGAACACCTAGGACGCGGCGAGAATATTTTATTCTTGGATGAGATCTTTTAAATTTGGAAAGTGATCTTATATTTTTGGGCTTGGCTCCTGGAAGGAAGGAGATATGCAGAATCATATATTTTACCTATTTTTATGGGAAAAGATCTTTCTAAGATATTTTATCTTTGGAGGGTTATTTTCCTATAAAAAGGGTCGGATTTCCCATAAATCAAGGATCCGCTATCAGCGCAAGAGAGTCGCTTACGCAGCAGCAGTAGCATACTCCAATTGGAGAGATTCGAAGAACCTTTTTGAAGGTTGAAGGAAGATTGAAGTCTATAGCTTTTATAGCTTTTTGGAGGGTTTTGTAAGATTGTCTTTAATTCCCTCACTTGTTGGCTTGTCTTGTTGGATTGCTATCCAAGGAACGCTTTTGTTGTGATATTTGATTCAGTTATTGAAGTCTTTTCCTTAAATTCTTCTTTGTTCAAATATTCACCTTCTTCCCATATATTTTAATACTTTCATAATGATGATGAGTGGCTAATTTCCTTGTGTGATTCTAGGGTGATTGGCTGAAGGTTGTGGGAAAAACAATGATAGAATAATCTTAGATTCCAGTAGGATCCTGAAAGTTCGAGTCTTTAACCTTAACCCTAAGCATCTCGTTCGGTCGATGAACATCTCGGTCGGGGTGGAATTCTTCTGACCGAGGTGACTTATCCGATTCTAAACAGAAAGTTAAGTGTTAGAGTTTGCTAAATCCTATTCTTATTACACCTCTCTGGTTCAATGCAAGCTTAGGATGAGACTTACCCGGTAATTCCTTAGTTTGTGTACCAACGATCATAAGTGTAGGTAATAAAGGTTTATCCTTTATTGGGGTTTGAGTGTGCTTCCATCCCATCTTTGTGAGTTAGCCTGAGACTTACCCGGTAAAGGTTGATTCTATTCCCTTAGATGGTGTGTTAGTTTGAGGTTATAGTTCTTTATCTTGATTCCTTGAGACTTACCCGGTAATAGGAGTTACGGTTTAGGATTAGTGAGTAGTGAGACTTACCCGGTGATCTACTCCACTTTAGTAACACCTTCCCCATGCAAAAATCTCAGCTTTGTCCGCTTATCTTTAGATCTTGAGTTGGAACCACAACTAGATGCTTAAATCCCTAGAATTGCATGTTTGCTTTATTGACTTCTTATTCATCTTTGATTGTGTTAATTGCTCTTTGTGGTTAGTATTCACGAAGCTTACCGTTATTGACTTTGTTTCACCGAGTCCCTGTGATCGACCCTTGGAATTTCTTGCTTTTTACTACGATTGACCCGTACACTGCGGGTTCGCATCCTTGTTTTAAGCTTAAGTCTAGGGTTATAAATTTAAAGCTTGCACACACCGTTTGGAGCGAACAAGTTTTTGGCGCCGTTGCCGGGGACTTGGTCTAGACCGAGCCGGTACGGTTTGCTCTTGGGGCGTTTGCCCCCGTGTCATCTAACCACTCTACTTGAGTGACTTTTGCAGGTTCTTTCTTAGGTATATGCGAAGAACCCGCACTGGGAAGGAAATCGTTCCTTACGATCCCGAACCAGAAAAGACATACAAGCGACGCTTAAGAGAAGCGAAGATGGCCCAACAAGACGATCGCGATCTTGCGGCCGAATTAAAAGAGACGCTAGAGATGCTACGTCTCAGCAAGGAAGAACTAAGGCAAGAGAAAGAAGAGAATCGCACCAGGACTGCAGCTATCGAAGCGGAAATAGCAGTCATCCGAAATCAGATTCTACAGCCACGAAGGGAAGATCCTCCTGTTGATCCTCGACCGATGTAGGATCCAGTAGTTGACCCTCGACCGAGGCAGGTTCCAGTACCTGATGCCCCGGCCGATGTACTTCCACCTCGGAGACCAGTCCGAGATGTTCTTCTTGCAGGAATCCCACAAACCCTAGGTCAAAGGATGGACCCTAATCAACAACTGAGGCGTCCAGGAGTGAACCTAGGAGATCCAGCGGACCATGACTACGAACTTCGACCGCAAGTTCTATCCATGATTCGTCAATGCCAATTCGGAGGGCTAGAGAGGGAGTCACCACATCAACATCTTCAAAACTACGAGATCTTGATGGAGACCTTGCGACCTTCCAGAATTGAAAATAACAACTACAAGCTAAGACCTTTTTACTTTTCTTTAAAAGATAGAGCTCTTACTTGGTATCAATCTCTTCCTCCAGGAAAAATTAGCACATGGGAGGAGATGACTACGGAATTCTTGACCAAATTCTTTCCCCCTTCAAAGACCGCTGAAATGAGAGGGAAGATCAATGCTTTCATTATGAAGGACAAGGAGAGCTTGTCCAAATCTTGGGAGCGGTTCAAGGATATCCTTTTGGATTGCCCACATCATGGGATTCCAAAGATCGAGCGTTGGAGATCTACTTCAAAGGGCTGGACGGAAGCACCCAGTTCAATCTCCAACTACTCTCCGCCGGTACCTTCATGGACATGGCGATTGATGAGGCTTGGGACTTCATTGAGAAGCAAGCCTTGCACATGGAGAAATATACCCACCAAGGAGCTGAAGGTGGAGTTAAAAGAGTCAACTTTCAAGAGACTCAATCCAACAACAATCAACTCACGTCTTTGAAGAATGACGTGAAGCAATTGAAGGAACTCTTGATGGCTCAAACTAAGAAGGAAGAGCAAGGGCAAAGGAACAACAACAATAACGGGTACCGTAACAACAACAACGGTCCCCGAAACAACAACTACAACAACAACAACAATAGAGGGTCAAATAGCAACAATTGGAGGACGAACAATCAAAGCAACCAGAATCCTGGTAACAATTATTCTAACTCCAACTCTAGTAATTCCTCTAACCCTTTCCTCTCTTCCCCTTCTTCTTCTTCTACTCCATTAAAGAGCCAAGGGCAAGGATCAAGTTCGTCTCAACCGGAAAAGAAAGACGCAGTTCTGGAGGCTATCTTGATCAAGCTTAGCGCTATGGAGAATTCTATGACTTCGTTTTCGAGGGCCCAAAAGTCCTTCGAACAACAGCTTGCTAATAGGGCGAATGAAGCGCCAAGAGATCCAGGGAAGCTTCCAGCAAAGAAGGAAAGAAACCCTAAGGGCCAGTGCATGGCCATAACGACGAGGAGTGGACTCAAAACTGCAGATCCAGTACCTCGCTCGACGCAAACCACCTCGGTCTAGATCCAGTCGAAGAACACCTCGACCGAGATGCCAACCGAGGCGGAGCAACAGAAAGCAGGAGGGACGACAGAAACTTATATTCCACCTCCTGCATACAAACCACCACTTCCATTCCCACAGTCTAGAGCCAGAGCACATCTAGACAAGCACTTTGGTAAGTTCCTTGACTTGATGAATAAGCTACATATTAATATTCCTTTCCTTGATGCTATTTTAGGTATGCCCGCCTATGGGAAGTTCTTAAAAGAAATCTTATCAAGGAAGAGGAAGCTGGAAGATGTTAGTGAGGTTAGGATGACATCTAAATCTTCGGAGCTTATAAAGATCATGAAGGAGAAGATGCCACCTAAATTAAGAGATCCCGGCTCATTTTGCATTCCCATTCAAGTTGGGGATGTCACTTGTGAAGCCCTTTGTGATCTAGGAGCCAGCGTGAGCATCATCCCGCTGGAGCTATGCACGAAGATCGGACTTGGAGAGCCCAAGCCGGTCAAGATTCGACTTTATATGGCGGATCGCTCCATTACCCATCCCGTGGGCATCCTGGAGGACGTTCCGGTCAAGTTAGGTAACTTCTATCTACCTATAGATTTTGTTGTACTTGACATTCTAGCAGATTATCTTGTCCCTATTATTCTCGGGAGGCCATTTCTAGCAACTTCGGGTTGCAACGTGGATTGCAAGAACGCCAAGTTGAAATTCAACGTTGGTGGCGATGAGGTGGAGTTCGCACTACTTGCAGCCATGAAAGGAGAGCAGCTAACTGATGATATCTTCAACATCTACGATGAAGAAGAATCAAGAGAATTGGTGAGCTCTATCCTTATTAACGATCCACTCGAAAGAGTTATTAGCTTCAGTTTAATGGAGGAAGGTATAGATGCTTCTTGTGATACAGATATACGGAGCTTAAAGGCACTGGAAGAGGATCCAGGAGCTAAAACTGAGAAGCTAGTCCAGGAGACAAAGATCTCCAGTTTCGGATCCAGCAGCAGTACCTCGACCGAGGCACTTTCTGGACTGAGCGAGGCGACCGAAGAACATCTCGGTCAACGCCTATGCGCCTCGACCGAGGTCGATGGCGAGACGATTCCAACTGAGACTTCCGAAAGTCCAGTTTCTGACACCACTCTACTGGAAGGAGGAAGCAAGGATCCCTCTCAGAAAGCACCCCCAGTCGTGGAGCTTAAACAACTCCCTAATCACTTGAGGTACGTCTTTCTCGGACCGGATTCTACTTATCCCGTTATTGTTAGTGCTTCCCTTTCCGAATCTGAATTGTCTAAGTTAATGCATGTGTTCGCTCCAAACGGTGTGTGCAAGCTTTAAATTTATAACCCTAGACTTAAGCTTAAAACAAGGATGCGAACCCGCAGTGTACGGGTCAATCGTAGTAAAAGCAAGAAATTCCAGGGGTCGATCTCAGGGACTCGGTGAAACAAAGTCAATACGGTAAGCTTCGTGAATACTAACCACAAGAGCAATTAACACAATCAAAGATGAATAAGAAGTCAATAAAGCAAACATGCAATTCTAGGGATTAAAGCATCTAGTTGTGGTTCCAACTCAAGATCTAAAGATAAGCGGACAAAGTTGAGATTTTTGCATGGGGAAGGTGTTACTAAAGTGGAGTAGATCACCGGGTAAGTCTCACTACACACTAATCCTAAACCGTAACTCCTATTACCGGGTAAGTCTCAAGGAATCAAGATAAAGAACTATAACCTCAAACTAACACACCATCTAAGGGAATAGAATCAACCTTTACCGGGTAAGTCTCAGGCTAATTCGCAAAAATGGGATGGAAGCACACTCAAACCCCAATAAAGGATAAACCTTTATTACCTACACTTATGATCGTTGGTACACAAACTAAGGAATTACCGGGTAAGTCTCATCCTAAGCTTGCTTTGAACCAGAAAGGTGTAATAAGAATAGGATTTGGCAAACTCTAACACTTAACTCTCAGTTTCAGATCAAATAAGTCACCTCGGTCAGCCAAATTCCACCCCGGCCGAGATGTTCATCGACTGAACGAGATGCTTAGGGTTAAGGTTAAAGACTCGAACTTTCAGGATCCTACTGGAATCTAAGATTATTCTATCATTGTTTTTCCCACAACCTTCAGCCAATCACCCTAGAATCACACAAGGAAATTAGTCACTCATCATCATTATGAAAGTATTAAATATATGGGAAGAAAGTGAATATTTGAACAAAGAAGAATTTAAGGAAAAGACTTCAATAACTGAATCAAATATCACAACAAAAGCGTTCCTTGGATAACAATCCAAAAAGACTAGACAACCAATGAGGGAATTAAAGACAATCTTACAAAACCCTCCAATAAAGCTATAAAAGCTATGGACTTCAATCTTCCTTCAACCTTCAAAAAGGTTCTTCAAAACTCCCAACTGGAGTATGCTGCTGCTGCTGCGTATGCGGGATCTTCTCGTAAGCAAGATGTTGGAATTGTGGAAATCCAACCCTTTTTATAGGAAAATAACTCTCCAAAGATAATAAATCTTAAAAAGATATTTTCCCATAAATATAGGTAAAATATATGATTCTGCATATCTCCTTCCTTCCAGGAGCCAAGCCCAAAAATATAAGATCACTTTCCAAATTTAAAAAGATCTCATCCAAGAATAAAATATTCTCGCCGCGTCCTAGGTGTTCGCCTCGGTCGAGTCGGCGTCTTTGGATCGCCTCGGTCGAGATGAATCTCTGGTCAACCGAGGTGAGTCACAACTGAATGTGAAATCTCTCAAAACTGGTCCAAAGTGAATCTTTAATCCATGGCTATGCTCCCTAGATGTAGCTCCAAATGACTCATGACTCCTTTTGCTCCTTTTTGATGCAAAACGTACCATATTACCTGCAATTACAACGAAACTAGGTGTAGACCTCGATTCTCGCAAAGGTAGATGAAATGGTAGTAAAATCACATTATGCACATACAAACATGCAGATTATGAAAGATAAAACGTCCAAACAAACCCTGAAATATAGACTATAATTCATGCTATCAAAATACCCCATACTTAGCCCTTGCTTGTCCCCAAGCAAGTTCCGTATATAGAAGACAAGATAGAATGGATTATAAGTCAAGAAAATCAATGAAAAGTTCTTTCAAAAATATTTTATGGTGTGCAACTATCATAGATCACTCTAAGAGAGTACTTCCTGAAATTTAAAAACTCAATATGATCAAAACATTTTATAAATATAGAAAAGTTGTTCATCTTTGCATAAAATCATATAATGCATAATAAATCATAATTATCAAAATTAATTATGTATAATCCGATTTAAACCACTAAGCCAATCAACAAGCTCAAGGTCTCAAGGGCTTCCCATAAGAAAAGGTCAAGAAACGTGTAGGGTAGGGATGTATGTAAGGTAATGTGGTGCTAGAATCCGGGAAAAGGATGAACTTCACTTTCACTTTGACTTGCAACATCTTCCACCAATAAGCTTCGCTTATCTCACACTTTTTTTCTTTTTACTTTACTTTTTGGGATGCATGGACAGAGGTGCACAATAACCGAAGCCTAGGAAATCTGCAATCATCAATTTCTCGAGATCCATCAAACCCTTGATGCACATACCATGACCCGTTAGGAATATCGCTCAATCCGACTTTGGCAAGACACAAACACCCGGCTATGTGAATGGTGCCGAGTTACTTATCTTCATGATTGACTTCCCCAAACCTATTATTGCTTTCTAACACTTTCACTTCCAGCTACTTCTCAACTTTAACTCCACTTGCTTTCACCACTTCGCTTGCTTCCAAATTCCCGGATAGGTAAAGGGAGGCAAAATGTATATGAGGGGCTAAGCATGATCAAGAAGAAGAAGAAGAGAATGAATTGCCTTGGTCTTTCCAAGAAGAAAGTGAGAGAACTTAACCTGCGGTGTCAACCTTCAAATTCAACATAATTTGGATAAAAACAAAGTATTAAACATGCCAATAATTTTAAACAAAGCATTTAGCAACTTAAACATATTATAAAACCTTTCAAACACATAAAGAATTTAAAATCAGTCAGTAAACAAAATCTTCACTGAGATCATATCCAGATAAGTAGCACAAAATCGTTTTCGAAAACTTTCTGTTACGCACCTCGGTCGAGATGTTCTTGGTTCAACCGAGGTGAAATGCCTCGTTTGGCCAGAATCTCCCCGGTCGAGATCAAAAAACAATTTTTTTTAAAACCATTTTTTTTCGGTTTTGACGTTTTTCTCAATCAAATAACCTGTAGGTATGCATGTAATATCAGATAATCATATAAATGCAGAAGTGAAGCATAAAATAGAATATCCGATAAATAGTAATGTGCGTCATACATCAAAAGGTAGTCAAATAATACAAACACCCCATACTTGGGACACACTGTCCCAGTGGGTCAAATAAAAAGTCTGAAAATGAGAGTACTCACCGGATAAATAGCTGAACTGCATAAAAGAAAATAAAGAAAATCCTGCAGCTCCTCAGTAATCTCGATCCGGCGGTGGTGGTGGTGGCACGTACGGATACTGTGTCGGGTCGAACGGATAACCCATGACACGCTCGAACTGCAGCTGGGCCATGACGTGCTGATAGTGCTGCCGCTCCTGCATCTCGCGGATATCCAGCGATAATGCAGCATATGAGTCAATAACCTGATCCGTCAGGTCATCGATCCGTCGGTGGGCAGCTCGATCCCTCACTCCGCGCCTCCTGCGTCTAGCAGGTCTGACTGGAGAAGTCTCAGCTGGTGCAGGCTCCGTCTCCTCCTCATCATCCAAATTGATGATCGGTGGTGCGCTCATCCCTGCAGTATCCGTCCCTATATCCATCGGGACTCCACCATCTCTCTCATCCACTGTCTCCTCGTCGTCGTCATCCTCCTCCTCCTCAGCCGGGGCAGCTGCTGCCTCTCTATGATCCTCCATCAGAGGAGCCCAAGCTGTCTGCCAGTAATGCGGATCAAAAACTGTGAACTGAGCGGACCAGCGGATCCCCTGTGGTGCAGTCCGCTCCCAAGGCATAGCGACGTATGGAGTGGTCAAACCACGGGGAACCAGAATCCTCCGTGTGATCATCTCCTGTAATCCCAGTGGCTTCGGAACCGCCACCATCGTGCATACACTGAGGTCCATCCCGTGATAGGTAGCAATATGGGTGACCAGACCTCCGCAGCAAATGTCTCCCTTTGCCTTGGCCTTGATCTTGCGCAGGTCCTCTGCCAAGATCAAGCCAAAGTCTGGGAAACCTCTTGTAACCATGCAGTAGAGGCTGAAGAGCTCGCCCTGTCGGATCTTCTGGGCGTCTCAGTACGCGCCAGAAGTGTCTCACTGAATATCCTATGGGCTAGTCTAAAGGCTGGATGGAAGATGACCTTCTCCCTGGAATCTCCAGGGCGCCATCTGTCTGCATGCTCGGTAATATGGGCAATCTGCCCCCAGAACTCCCTAGCTACGGATCGGGAGGGGAAATCAGTGGCGGTGGGCTCAGAAAAGCCGAAAATCTCTCTCCATATCTCTAAAGGAACTATGAAGTTTCGGTTCATCAACCGGTACTTCACAAACTGGTCTGTGGGAAGGTAGGAGAAGGAGCTAACAAACTCTAAGGTCGGCTCCAAATAGGCTGGGGCTCGGATCTCAGTAAACTGATCCAGCCCGACAGTAGCGATCATCCTCCTAAGGTCACCATCTAACCCTAGGCAATCGAAAGCCGACACGTCCAGAAATCGTGGTGCGATAACTGGACGGCTAGCTATCCGCTCATAGTCTACCCGGCATCTCTCGTGGATAACCGGGCGGTAAGGACGGGAAGAAGAGGAAGAAGGGGAGGGTGAAGATCTGTCTCTCAGGGCTAGGCGACGATCGGAACTCAATTTCACTCAACACTGTCAGACCACCTCGGTCGCTGACAATCCTCAAGAATCACCTCGGTCGAGATGCAGTTCGACCGGACCGAGGCGCAACAGTCGCGATTCCAATTCTCAGAAATTCAGTTCTTTTCCCCCAGAAATCACTACAATTGCTTCCTATGGGGTACTTAAATCCTTTCTCAGCAGAATCAGGGGCAACCAAAGCCCAAATCGAAGCGAATGAACGAGTTAGGGTTTCGACTTGTTTTACCTCGTTTCGGTCGATTCGTTCGATTTTCTTGCAGATCTGTTGTTGCAATCGGTTCCTCTACCCTTCAATCACAGTTTAGAAGCAGAAATCTTCGAAAACGAGCAAGATTTGAGAGAGAGCGAAGTGGACTGTCGCCGCGGTCGAGGTGAAGAAGATAAAAAGGTAAAAATAAATTTTTTCCCAATTTATACCGTTCCTGGATCTGCTGTCACCTCGGTCGAGATGGTCTCGACTGGACCGAGGTGGTACGGACCGAGGTGGTTCTGCAGAAACCCTAGTCGCCTCGGTTGCTCAAGAATCAACTCGGTCGAGGTGCTCTGACAGTAACCGATGTGCTTCTGTCTTCTCAGAATCTCGAACTTCTGTCCTTCTAGTTATGCTCCTTCCTTAGATATTCCCTGTTGTCTGTCCAGAACACCAAAAACAAAGCAAAAAAAAGCAAAAACAAAAACTATCTAAGCTAGACTAGAAAACGGGAAAAGAAAGCAATACCTTGGGTTGCCTCCCAAGAAGCGCTTGATTTAAGGTCGCTAGCTGGACCAAACGGCGTGGAATCACTCAATGTACCTCGAATATCGAGGAGTGCTCATCACATCCATAGTAAAACTCTTCCATAAAGGTTCCGGTCCCTAACTTTACCGGCAAATGGTAAGATCTCCCACGTACAAGCTTGTACGGTTTGATTCTCACCGTAATCCTTCTAGATTTCCTGCACTTCAATGGGACATAATCTAGCCTCGTGTCCCATCCTTTCCTGGATCGAGAAAACAAGTTCTCGAGAATCCTAGCAGCTTCCCCATCTATAGCTTGGGGATGGTACAAGGTCCTTAGCATGTGAGGGACCCCATACTTGAACAAAAGACACTTCATCGCCTTAACGGTGTAGTGTTTGCAAACTTCACTCCTTATAATCCGAGGAGTATCTTCTTCTATCGGTTTCAAGGGAGGTTTCATCTTGATCTTAGGAGGTTCTTTCGGAAGAGACCTCCAACTCTCTGGTGCCTTCCTGAAAAATTCAAAAATATTAATAGGGAATTCAAATGAAGTAGGAGAATGTACCTTGCAAAGTTCTCCAAAGCTTGAGGCAAGTTTCGTGTTGGGTTGATAATCCACCCACGAAATCTCTCTCAGTTCTGCTAGTCTTCCTTCCACCTTGACCACAGTCTCAGTAATTTGGCCAAGGTTCTCTGCATCTTCCACTTCTGGTTTTGCAGATTCTTCCATCTCGGCCGAAATCTCTTCCACCTCGGCCGAGGTCTCAACAGTTAGATCGAAATCTTCCACATCTTCTTCTCCCTCAAAAGCTTCAGGAGAAGCTTCCGGTCCGACCAAAGGAATGCTTGGAACTTGCAACACTTCCTTATGCTCCTCTTCTGGCTTAGCATAGGATAGGGTGCTTTCCTTGAGCTCCTCCACCTTCTTCATCAACCTCTCCAATCTTGATTCGAGAGAGTCTTCAAAAGGTTGCTCACAAATGTTTTTAGGGACATTCTTCTCATCCCATATCGCAAGTTCATGTTGAATGACCTCTTCTCTTTCCCATTCATTGTTGAACCAATAGAAGGAGTACTTCTCCTCCAAGTATTCATAATGGTCCGCCCTAGCACTTTGTCTTGCTATCCAGGCTGGATCAAATGTAGTCATCGGAAATCCTGAAAACTACAAAACTCATAGAAAGAGTAGTTAGTAGCAACAGGGGCAAGTGCCCCGAAAGCAAACCGCAACCGGCTCGGTCTAGACCAAGTCCCCGGCAACGGCGCCAAAAACTTGTTCGCTCCAAACGGTGTGTGCAAGCTTTAAATTTATAACCCTAGACTTAAGCTTAAAACAAGGATGCGAACCCGCAGTGTACGGGTCAATCGTAGTAAAAGCAAGAAATTCCAGGGGTCGATCTCAGGGACTCGGTGAAACAAAGTCAATACGGTAAGCTTCGTGAATACTAACCACAAGAGCAATTAACACAATCAAAGATGAATAAGAAGTCAATAAAGCAAACATGCAATTCTAGGGATTAAAGCATCTAGTTGTGGTTCCAACTCAAGATCTAAAGATAAGCGGACAAAGCTGAGATTTTTGCATGGGGAAGGTGTTACTAAAGTGGAGTAGATCACCGGGTAAGTCTCACTACACACTAATCCTAAACCGTAACTCCTATTACCGGGTAAGTCTCAAGGAATCAAGATAAAGAACTATAACCTCAAACTAACACACCATCTAAGGGAATAGAATCAACCTTTACCGGGTAAGTCTCAGGCTAATTCGCAAAGATGGGATGGAAGCACACTCAAACCCCAATAAAGGATAAACCTTTATTACCTACACTTATGATCGTTGGTACACAAACTAAGGAATTACCGGGTAAGTCTCATCCTAAGCTTGCTTTGAACCAGAAAGGTGTAATAAGAATAGGATTTGGCAAACTCTAACACTTAACTCTCAGTTTCAGATCAAATAAGTCACCTCGGTCAGCCAAATTCCACCCCGGCCGAGATGTTCATCGACTGAACGAGATGCTTAGGGTTAAGGTTAAAGACTCGAACTTTCAGGATCCTACTGGAATCTAAGATTATTCTATCATTGTTTTTCCCACAACCTTCAGCCAATCACCCTAGAATCACACAAGGAAATTAGCCACTCATCATCATTATGAAAGTATTAAATATATGGGAAGAAAGTGAATATTTGAACAAAGAAGAATTTAAGGAAAAGACTTCAATAACTGAATCAAATATCACAACAAAAGCGTTCCTTGGATAACAATCCAAAAAGACTAGACAACCAATGAGGGAATTAAAGACAATCTTACAAAACCCTCCAATAAAGCTATAAAAGCTATGGACTTCAATCTTCCTTCAACCTTCAAAAAGGTTCTTCGAAAACTCCCAAATTGGAGTATACTGCGCTGCTGCGTGTGTGGAGTATGCTGCGTCGTATGCGGGATGTAAGCGGATGCCGGAATTGTGGAAATCCAACCCTTTTTATAGGAAAATAACTCTCCAAAGATAATAAATCTTAAAAAGATATTTTCCCATAAATATAGGTAAAATATATGATTCTGCATATCTCCTTCCTTCCAGGAGCCAAGCCCAAAAATATAAGATCACTTTCCAAATTTAAAAAAATCTCATCCAAGAATAAAATATTCTCGCCGCGTCCTAGGTGTTCGCCTCGGTCGAGTCGGTGTCTCTGGATCGCCTCGGTCGAGGTGAACCTCTGGTCAACCGAGGTGAGTCACAACTGAATGTGAAATCTCTCAAAACTGGTCCAAAGTGAATCTTTAATCCATGGCTATGCTCCCTAGATGTAGCTCCAAATGACTCATGACTCCTTTTGCTCCTTTTTGATGCAAAACGTACCATATTACCTGCAATTACAACGAAACTAGGTGTAGACCTCGATTCTCGCAAAGGTAGATGAAATGGTAGTAAAATCACATTATGCACATACAAACATGCAGATTATGAAAGATAAAACGTCCAAACAAACCCTGAAATATAGACTATAATTCATGCTATCAAAATACCCCATACTTAGCCCTTGCTTGTCCCCAAGCAAGTTCCGTATATAGAAGACAAGATAGAATGGATTATAAGTCAAGAAAATCAATGAAAAGTTCTTTCAAAAATATTTTATGGTGTGCAACTATCATAGATCACTCTAAGAGAGTACTTCCTGAAATTTAAAAACTCAATATGATCAAAACATTTTATAAATATAGAAAAGTTGTTCATCTTTGCATAAAATCATATAATGCATAATAAATCATAATTATCAAAATTAATTATGTATAATCCGATTTAAACCACTAAGCCAATCAACAAGCTCAAGGTCTCAAGGGCTTCCCATAAGAAAAGGTCAAGAAACGTGTAGGGTAGGGATGTATGTAAGGTAATGTGGTGCTAGAATCCGGGAAAAGGATGAACTTCACTTTCACTTTGACTTGCAACATCTTCCACCAATAAGCTTCGCTTATCTCACACTTTTTTCTTTTTGGGATGCATGGACAGAGGTGCACAATAACCGAAGCCTAGGAAATCTGCAATCATCAATTTCTCGAGATCCATCAAACCCTTGATGCACATACCATGACCCGTTAGGAATATCGCTCAATCCGACTTTGGCAAGACACAAACACCCGGCTATGTGAATGGTGCCGAGTTACTTATCTTCATGATTGACTTCCCCAAACCTATTATTGCTTTCTAACACTTTCACTTCCAGCTACTTCTCAACTTTAACTCCACTTGCTTTCACCACTTCGCTTGCTTCCAAATTCCCGGATAGGTAAAGGGAGGCAAAATGTATATGAGGGGCTAAGCATGATCAAGAAGAAGAAGAAGAGAATGAATTGCCTTGGTCTTTCCAAGAAGAAAGTGAGAGAACTTAACCTGCGGTGTCAACCTTCAAATTCAACATAATTTGGATAAAAACAAAGTATTAAACATGCCAATAATTTTAAACAAAGCATTTAGCAACTTAAACATATTATAAAACCTTTCAAACACATAAAGAATTTAAAATCAGTCAGTAAACAAAATCTTCACTGAGATCATATCCAGATAAGTAGCACAAAATCGTTTTCGAAAACTTTCTGTTACGCACCTCGGTCGAGATGTTCTTGGTTCAACCGAGGTGAAATGCCTCGTTTGGCCAGAATCTCCCCGGTCGAGATCAAAAAAATTTTTTTTTAAAACCTTTTTTTTTCGGTTTTGACGTTTTTCTCAATCAAATAACCTGTAGGTATGCATGTAATATCAGATAATCATATAAATGCAGAAGTGAAGCATAAAATAGAATATCCGATAAATAGTAATGTGCGTCATACATCAAAAGGTAGTCAAATAATACAAACACCCCATACTTGGGACACACTGTCCCAGTGGGTCAAATAAAAAGTCTGAAAATGAGAGTACTCACCGGATAAATAGCTGAACTGCATAAAAGAAAATAAAGAAAATCCTGCAGCTCCTCAGTAATCTCGATCCGGCGGTGGTGGTGGTGGCACGTACGGATACTGTGTCGGGTCGAACGGATAACCCATGACACGCTCGAACTGCAGCTGGGCCATGACGTGCTGATAGTGCTGCCGCTCCTGCATCTCGCGGATATCCAGCGATAATGCAGCATATGAGTCAATAACCTGATCCGTCAGGTCATCGATCCGTCGGTGGGCAGCTCGATCCCTCACTCCGCGCCTCCTGCGTCTAGCAGGTCTGACTGGAGAAGTCTCAGCTGGTGCAGGCTCCGTCTCCTCCTCATCATCCAAATTGATGATCGGTGGTGCGCTCATCCCTGCAGTATCCGTCCCTATATCCATCGGGACTCCACCATCTCTCTCATCCACTGTCTCCTCGTCGTCGTCATCCTCCTCCTCCTCAGCCGGGGCAGCTGCTGCCTCTCTATGATCCTCCATCAGAGGAGCCCAAGCTGTCTGCCAGTAATGCGGATCAAAAACTGTGAACTGAGCGGACCAGCGGATCCCCTGTGGTGCAGTCCGCTCCCAAGGCATAGCGACGTATGGAGTGGTCAAACCACGGGGAACCAGAATCCTCCGTGTGATCATCTCCTGTAATCCCAGTGGCTTCGGAACCGCCACCATCGTGCATACACTGAGGTCCATCCCGTGATAGGTAGCAATATGGGTGACCAGACCTCCGCAGCAAATGTCTCCCTTTGCCTTGGCCTTGATCTTGCGCAGGTCCTCTGCCAAGATCAAGCCAAAGTCTGGGAAACCTCTTGTAACCATGCAGTAGAGGCTGAAGAGCTCGCCCTGTCGGATCTTCTGGGCGTCTCAGTACGCGCCAGAAGTGTCTCACTGAATATCCTATGGGCTAGTCTAAAGGCTGGATGGAAGATGACCTTCTCCCTGGAATCTCCAGGGCGCCATCTGTCTGCATGCTCGGTAATATGGGCAATCTGCCCCCAGAACTCCCTAGCTACGGATCGGGAGGGGAAATCAGTGGCGGTGGGCTCAGAAAAGCCGAAAATCTCTCTCCATATCTCTAAAGGAACTATGAAGTTTCGGTTCATCAACCGGTACTTCACAAACTGGTCTGTGGGAAGGTAGGAGAAGGAGCTAACAAACTCTAAGGTCGGCTCCAAATAGGCTGGGGCTCGGATCTCAGTAAACTGATCCAGCCCGACAGTAGCGATCATCCTCCTAAGGTCACCATCTAACCCTAGGCAATCGAAAGCCGACACGTCCAGAAATCGTGGTGCGATAACTGGACGGCTAGCTATCCGCTCATAGTCTACCCGGCATCTCTCGTGGATAACCGGGCGGTAAGGACGGGAAGAAGAGGAAGAAGGGGAGGGTGAAGATCTGTCTCTCAGGGCTAGGCGACGATCGGAACTCAATTTCACTCAACACTGTCAGACCACCTCGGTCGCTGACAATCCTCAAGAATCACCTCGGTCGAGATGCAGTTCGACCGGACCGAGGCGCAACAGTCGCGATTCCAATTCTCAGAAATTCAGTTCTTTTCCCCCAGAAATCACTACAATTGCTTCCTATGGGGTACTTAAATCCTTTCTCAGCAGAATCAGGGGCAACCAAAGCCCAAATCGAAGCGAATGAACGAGTTAGGGTTTCGACTTGTTTTACCTCGTTTCGGTCGATTCGTTCGATTTTCTTGCAGATCTGTTGTTGCAATCGGTTCCTCTACCCTTCAATCACAGTTTAGAAGCAGAAATCTTCGAAAACGAGCAAGATTTGAGAGAGAGCGAAGTGGACTGTCGCCGCGGTCGAGGTGAAGAAGATAAAAAGGTAAAAATAAATTTTTTCCCAATTTATACCGTTCCTGGATCTGCTGTCACCTCGGTCGAGATGGTCTCGACTGGACCGAGGTGGTACGGACCGAGGTGGTTCTGCAGAAACCCTAGTCGCCTCGGTTGCTCAAGAATCAACTCGGTCGAGGTGCTCTGACAGTAACCGATGTGCTTCTGTCTTCTCAGAATCTCGAACTTCTGTCCTTCTAGTTATGCTCCTTCCTTAGATATTCCCTGTTGTCTGTCCAGAACACCAAAAACAAAGCAAAAAAAAGCAAAAACAAAAACTATCTAAGCTAGACTAGAAAACGGGAAAAGAAAGCAATACCTTGGGTTGCCTCCCAAGAAGCGCTTGATTTAAGGTCGCTAGCTGGACCAAACGGCGTGGAATCACTCAATGTACCTCGAATATCGAGGAGTGCTCATCACATCCATAGTAAAACTCTTCCATAAAGGTTCCGGTCCCTAACTTTACCGGCAAATGGTAAGATCTCCCACGTACAAGCTTGTACGGTTTGATTCTCACCGTAATCCTTCTAGATTTCCTGCACTTCAATGGGACATAATCTAGCCTCGTGTCCCATCCTTTCCTGGATCGAGAAAACAAGTTCTCGAGAATCCTAGCAGCTTCCCCATCTATAGCTTGGGGATGGTACAAGGTCCTTAGCATGTGAGGGACCCCATACTTGAACAAAAGACACTTCATCGCCTTAACGGTGTAGTGTTTGCAAACTTCACTCCTTATAATCCGAGGAGTATCTTCTTCTATCGGTTTCAAGGGAGGTTTCATCTTGATCTTAGGAGGTTCTTTCGGAAGAGACCTCCAACTCTCTGGTGCCTTCCTGAAAAATTCAAAAATATTAATAGGGAATTCAAATGAAGTAGGAGAATGTACCTTGCAAAGTTCTCCAAAGCTTGAGGCAAGTTTCGTGTTGGGTTGATAATCCACCCACGAAATCTCTCTCAGTTCTGCTAGTCTTCCTTCCACCTTGACCACAGTCTCAGTAATTTGGCCAAGGTTCTCTGCATCTTCCACTTCTGGTTTTGCAGATTCTTCCATCTCGGCCGAAATCTCTTCCACCTCGGCCGAGGTCTCAACAGTTAGATCGAAATCTTCCACATCTTCTTCTCCCTCAAAAGCTTCAGGAGAGACTTCTGGTTTGTTTGGAGGGGTGCTTGGAACTTGCAACACTTCCTTATGCTCCTCTTCTGGCTTAGCATAGGATAGGGTGCTTTCCTTGAGCTCCTCCACCTTCTTCATCAACCTCTCCCATCTTGATTCAAAAAAATCTTCAAGAGGTTGCTCACAAATCTTTTTAGGGACATTCAGTTTATCCCACATTGCAAGTTCACGTTGAATGACCTCTTCTCTTTCCCATTCATTGTTGAACCAATAGAAGGAGTACTTCTCCTCCAAGTATTCATAATGGTCCGCCCTAGCACTTTGTCTTGCTATCCAGGCTGGATCAAATGTAGTCATCGGAAATCCTGAAAACTACAAAACTCATAGAAAGAGTAGTTAGTAGCAACAGGGGCAAGTGCCCCGAAAGCAAACCGCAACCGGCTCGGTCTAGACCAAGTCCCCGGCAACGGCGCCAAAAACTTGTTCGCTCCAAACGGTGTGTGCAAGCTTTAAATTTATAACCCTAGACTTAAGCTTAAAACAAGGATGCGAACCCGCAGTGTACGGGTCAATCGTAGTAAAAGCAAGAAATTCCAGGGGTCGATCTCAGGGACTCGGTGAAACAAAGTCAATACGGTAAGCTTCGTGAATACTAACCACAAGAGCAATTAACACAATCAAAGATGAATAAGAAGTCAATAAAGCAAACATGCAATTCTAGGGATTAAAGCATCTAGTTGTGGTTCCAACTCAAGATCTAAAGATAAGCGGACAAAGCTGAGATTTTTGCATGGGGAAGGTGTTACTAAAGTGGAGTAGATCACCGGGTAAGTCTCACTACACACTAATCCTAAACCGTAACTCCTATTACCGGGTAAGTCTCAAGGAATCAAGATAAAGAACTATAACCTCAAATTAACACACCATCTAAGGGAATAGAATCAACCTTTACCGGGTAAGTCTCAGGCTAATTCGCAAAGATGGGATGGAAGCACACTCAAACCCCAATAAAGGATAAACCTTTATTACCTACACTTATGATCGTTGGTACACAAACTAAGGAATTACCGGGTAAGTCTCATCCTAAGCTTGCTTTGAACCAGAAAGGTGTAATAAGAATAGGATTTGGCAAACTCTAACACTTAACTCTCAGTTTCAGATCAAATAAGTCACCTCGGTCAGCCAAATTCCACCCCGGCCGAGATGTTCATCGACTGAACGAGATGCTTAGGGTTAAGGTTAAAGACTCGAACTTTCAGGATCCTACTGGAATCTAAGATTATTCTATCATTGTTTTTCCCACAACCTTCAGCCAATCACCCTAGAATCACACAAGGAAATTAGCCACTCATCATCATTATGAAAGTATTAAATATATGGGAAGAAAGTGAATATTTGAACAAAGAAGAATTTAAGGAAAAGACTTCAATAACTGAATCAAATATCACAACAAAAGCGTTCCTTGGATAACAATCCAAAAAGACTAGACAACCAATGAGGGAATTAAAGACAATCTTACAAAACCCTCCAATAAAGCTATAAAAGCTATGGACTTCAATCTTCCTTCAACCTTCAAAAAGGTTCTTCAAAACTCCCAACTGGAGTATGTTGCTGCTGCTGCGTATGCGGGACCTTCTCGTAAGCAAGATGTTGGAATTGTGGAAATCCAACCCTTTTTATAGGAAAATAACTCTCCAAAGATAATAAATCTTAAAAAGATATTTTCCCATAAATATAGGTAAAATATATGATTCTGCATATCTCCTTCCTTCCAGGAGCCAAGCCCAAAAATATAAGATCACTTTCCAAATTTAAAAAAATCTCATCCAAGAATAAAATATTCTCGCCGCGTCCTAGGTGTTCGCCGCGTCCTATCTGTTTGAAAGGTTTTATAATATGTTTAAGTTGCTAAATGCTTTGTTTAAAATTATTAGCATGTTTAATACTTTATTTTTATCCAAATTATGTTGAATTTGAAGGTTGACACCGCAGGTTAAGTTCTCTCACTTTCTTCTTGGAAAGACCAAGGCAAATCATTCTTTTCTTCTTCTTCTTCTTGATCATGCTTAGCCCCTCATATACATTTTGCCTCCCTTTACCTATCCGGGAATTTGGAAGCAAGCGAAGTGGTGAAAGCATGTGGAGTTAAAGTTGAGAAGTGGTTGGAAGTAAAAGTGTTAGAAAGCAATAATAGGTTTGGGGAAGTCAATCATGAAGATGAGTAACTCGGCACCATTCACATAGCCGGGTGTTTGTGTCTTGCCAAAGTCGGATTGAGCGATATTCCTAACGGGTCATGGTATGTGCATCAAGGGTTTGATGCATCTCGAGAAATTGATGATTGCAGATTTCCTAGGCTTCGGTTATTATGCACCTCTGTCCATGCATCCCAAAAAGTAAAGTAAAAAGACAAAAAGTGTGAAATAAGCAAAGCTTATTGGTGGAAGATGTTGCAAGCCGAAGTGAAAGTGAAGTTTATCCTTTTCCCGGATTCTAGCACCACATTACCTTACATACATCCCTACCCTACACGTTTCTTGACCTTTTCTTTTGGGAAGCCCTTGAGACCTTGAGCTTGTTGATTGACTTAGTGGTTTAAATCGGATTATACATGATTAATTTTCATAATTATGATTTATTATGCATTCTATGGTTTTATGCAAAGATGAACAACTTTCCTATATTTATAAAATGTTTTGAGCATATTGAGTTTTTAAATTCCAGGAAGTACTCTCTTAGAGTGATCTATGATAGTTGCACACCATAAAATGTTTTTGAAAGACTTTTCATTGAATTTCTTGACTTATAATCCATTCTATCTTGTCTTCTATATGCGGAACTTGCTTGGGGACAAGCAAGGGCTAAGTATGGGGTATTTTGATAGCATGAATTATAGTCTATATTTTGAGGTTTGTTTGGACGTTTTATCTTTCATAATCTGCATGTTTGTGTGTACATTATGTGATTTTATTACCATTTCATCTACCTTTGCGGGAATCGAGGTCTACACTAGTTTTGCTGTAATTGCAGGTAAAATGGTACGTTTGCATCAAAAAGGAGCAAAAGGAGTCATGAGTCATTTGGAGCTACATCCAGGGAGCATAGCCATGGATTAAAGATTTACTTTGGAGCAGATTCAAGAGATTTCACATTCTGTTGTGACTCACCTCGGTTGACCAGAAATTCACCTCGACCGAGGCGATCCAGAGACGCCGACTCGACCGAGGCGAACACCTAGGACGCGGCGAGAATATTTTATTCTTGGATGAGATCTTTTAAATTTGGAAAGTGATCTTATATTTTTGGGCTTGGCTCCTGGAAGGAAGGAGATATGCAGAATCATATATTTTACCTATTTTTATGGGAAAAGATCTTTCTAAGATATTTTATCTTTGGAGGGTTATTTTCCTATAAAAAGGGTCGGATTTCCCATAAATCAAGGATCCGCTATCAGCGCAAGAGAGTCGCTTACGCAGCAGCAGCAGCATACTCCAATTGGAGAGATTCGAAGAACCTTTTTGAAGGTTGAAGGAAGATTGAAGTCTATAGCTTTTATAGCTTTTTGGAGGGTTTTGTAAGATTGTCTTTAATTCCCTCACTTGTTGGCTTGTCTTGTTGGATTGCTATCCAAGGAACGCTTTTGTTGTGATATTTGATTCAGTTATTGAAGTCTTTTCCTTAAATTCTTCTTTGTTCAAATATTCACCTTCTTCCCATATATTTTAATACTTTCATAATGATGATGAGTGGCTAATTTCCTTGTGTGATTCTAGGGTGATTGGCTGAAGGTTGTGGGAAAAACAATGATAGAATAATCTTAGATTCCAGTAGGATCCTGAAAGTTCGAGTCTTTAACCTTAACCCTAAGCATCTCGTTCGGTCGATGAACATCTCGGTCGGGGTGGAATTCTTCTGACCGAGGTGACTTATCCGATTCTAAACAGAAAGTTAAGTGTTAGAGTTTGCTAAATCCTATTCTTATTACACCTCTCTGGTTCAATGCAAGCTTAGGATGAGACTTACCCAGTAATTCCTTAGTTTGTGTACCAACGATCATAAGTGTAGGTAATAAAGGTTTATCCTTTATTGGGGTTTGAGTGTGCTTCCATCCCATCTTTGTGAGTTAGCCTGAGACTTACCCGGTAAAGGTTGATTCTATTCCCTTAGATGGTGTGTTAGTTTGAGGTTATAGTTCTTTATCTTGATTCCTTGAGACTTACCCGGTAATAGGAGTTACGGTTTAGGATTAGTGAGTAGTGAGACTTACCCGGTGATCTACTCCACTTTAGTAACACCTTCCCCATGCAAAAATCTCAGCTTTGTCCGCTTATCTTTAGATCTTGAGTTGGAACCACAACTAGATGCTTAAATCCCTAGAATTGCATGTTTGCTTTATTGACTTCTTATTCATCTTTGATTGTGTTAATTGCTCTTTGTGGTTAGTATTCACGAAGCTTACCGTTATTGACTTTGTTTCACCGAGTCTCTGTGATCGACCCCTGGAATTTCTTGCTTTTTACTACGATTGACCCGTACACTGCGGGTTCGCATCCTTGTTTTAAGCTTAAGTCTAGGGTTATAAATTTAAAGCTTGCACACACCGTTTGGAGCGAACAGTATAAATTATAAAAAAGATAGTTATGTAAAATTTCAATCTACAAAACTTTACTAAAAATTAAAAATGTACAAAGATTAACAAATGCATAATTTTGTTATTAATTTAATAATGTAAAGTTCCAAATTCCAATCTACAAAACTTTACTAATGTAATATAAATTTTAAATGTACAAAAATTTTTTAATTTACTTATTTAGTAATTTTATGAATTTACAAAAAATTACTAATGTATATTTATTTTTTTAATAACTAAAATAACTATTAACTTATATATTATATTTTTATTTTTTATTTTTTAAAATTCATGTGCCAAACCGCCAAACCGCCGGTTTAGGTTTAAACCGCCGGTTTAGGTTAAACCTAAACCGGCGAATTGATATTACACGGTTTAGGTTTAGATTTGCGACCCACCACTAGGGCTCGGATCTAGGCTTTCTTTATTTGGTAGGGAATAGGAGTTGATCTTGAAGTCTAAGCCTAATCTTCTTAACATCTTTTAGATTAAAAGAGGAATGAGTCATCCAATTTAGAATTAAATAGTAAAAGAGAATTATAATAAATTTTGAAATTGGGAACATCATTAAGTTGCTTATTTTAGTAAGCTCCTAGCTGCATAATTCATCATTTTCTTAATGCAGATCCGGTGTCCAACTCTATAGTTCGAGTTGCATCATCTCTAGCCATGTCTATTCCGGTGTTAAGCTATGTAGTCCGGATCGTATCATCCTCCCCTTCTTGCCTTTGTTTCGTCCTTGAATCAATGTCAAGCTCGTTGTGGCACTGTGCGTTTTTGTGCGCTTTGATCCAAGCTGCAAGTCCGGAGTTGCCCTTCAGCTTGCCGAGGGGTATTAAACGACACAATAACTTCATAGTCTTTTAGGCTTTCCTTCGACATCAGTTTAGTACATATCTTAAATGCAAGGTTTTTTGATTTCCTTGAACAATAATAGCTTAAATGCATAGTCCTTTAATTTTCTTGAAACGGTATATAGCTACTAGTATAAGTATCAATTGGATTGTACGTGTAAATTGAAAAAGTGAAAACCTTAAGTTTGTATAACTTAACCTGTATTTGATGGAATGCTTTTCGCTTGGACAAGAAGAATACGGCTTATGGAAAATTTTGGTATGCAGTTTATGTTAAAAAAATAATTACGGTCAAGAAACATTATAAATTTTCCCCTATTCTGTTTTCGTCATTTTACTTGTAATGATCCGTCAATAATTCTCTTTTCATCAAACACCGTATCAATTTATTTCTTCCCCTTCATCTTCATTTCTATCCCCAATAATTCTCATCCAACCAAAAGACCCTATTCATTGAAACCGATTAATGCCCATACTCCATAGTCTTGAAATCATAAATGTTGATCACCGGAGTCGAATATCTCGTGTTTGAACTTCTGATCCGGATAAATAAAGGTTGATTTAGGAATATAGAGTTGTTTAGGGTTCGTGTAAATAAGCCTAAAAACATAATTCACGTAATCAATGACGCAATATTAAATAAGAAAGCCGTGCAATGTTTACCACCTTCGTTAATGGTGTTCAAATTTTATACTTCAACTTGCGTCCTATCTATATGTACACTTCCCAACCAATTCATTCTTCATCATCTCCATTACAGCATGGCAAAATCCAAGACCAGCATTGCAGCTCTCAGGGAATGGGTTGTCGATCACAAGCTTCGCGCCGTCGGTACTATTCTTGCCCCCAATTTCTTGTATTTCGCAATCATCTTGCTTTGATTTTGAAACCGTAGTTCGATTTTCGAATCAGGATGCTTGTGGCTGAGTGGAATCACGGGATCCATTGCGTATAATTGGGCTCGTCCAGCCATGAAAACCAGCGTCAAGATCATCCACGCCAGGTACTTTTCCTAATTGTTAGTGGGGGATTCAAAGCTCCAATTCTTCATTCTTACCTGTG
This sequence comes from Fagopyrum esculentum, assembly GCA_033239045.1. Classification (NCBI taxonomy): domain Eukaryota; kingdom Viridiplantae; phylum Streptophyta; class Magnoliopsida; order Caryophyllales; family Polygonaceae; genus Fagopyrum; species Fagopyrum esculentum. The sequence continues at coordinate 33,677,297 of BSUD01000004.1, read as the reverse complement.
TGTACCATTATAACGCAGGCTGCACGCGCAGGCATTAACGTTGGCTGCATTAGCTGGAGCAGCTGTGGTTGAGTACTATGATCACCGGACCCCGGCTGATAAATCCGATCCGTATACAAACTTCCTCCACTCTCACAAGAACTGAAACAGTGTCCCTTCCTGCTGTTGAGCAATTATTTTTATACATGTACAATATATATGAGAAAAGACTGATATTCTAAATAAGTTTTAACTTTCGTTTAGTAATGGTGTTCCACATTGCATATCGGTTTGCTGCAGGAGATTACATTTTGAGACACTTTGATTTTAGAAAGATTTGAAACTTGTCAATCGGAGATTAGGATGTATGTGGCTGAGTTGAGTCATAGGATTCGAACCATTACCGTCCCTCCGGTTGGGTAGAGAATAAGCTGATAGCATGGGGGAACAAGAAAATCATTCCCACATGGAGAAAAGAGTATGAGAAAATACTAGTCATAAAAGAAAGAAAGTAGAGAAAGGGTTGCTGGGCTCAGTAACGTGGGCCTATGACCCAAGTGGGAGCATTAAAGTTGTGGAAGGGAATGGGTTAGACTTGGCAAAGTGTGTTTAAAGCCAGGGGTTCCTTTGCTGGCTTGTTTAGAGCAGCATAGGGGTCGGAAAGGTTTATTAACCACCGATAACAAAGCGGTGGATTTGGGTCGGTACGCAGAGCAGTCTTTGTATATGCCTGGGCTTCATCTACACTTTGTCCAAGTCTCTCACTACTTCCCCACTTCTTCTTTTCTGTATTTTTGTTTGTGGGCTTTTGCATTATAGCGAGTTCACCGCAGTCATGCTTTTTGGCATCATTCTGCAGAATTTTCAATTTTGTACACAGATTGAGTTAATTGTTGAATTAGGCATGTAATCCAATGCTTATCTGCTGAGCAGAAATATGCATTGATGATAGCTGAGCACAGCTTCCTTTGCAGCATTCTCAATTTTCTCTGCTTGGGCCTGACATTAACAAGTGCAGGATAACGGAAATTGACATCACTATTAGAACGAGGTCCTACTTAGGAGTTAGGACCAAAAATATATACAAGTCCCAACAACACGTTTGGATATGGTCCCCTGTGGAAAGCTATGCAAGCTGTAGATTATCCCATTCGGAGCCCATGTTGTTGACATTTCCAACAATATGCCCTCAATACATATAAATGCAACAATCCTAAACCATTAGTTTTTGAGGTTCAGGATTAGGGATGACAATTTCACTCATACCCGACGGATATCCGCACATCCAATCCTACGAAAAAGGGTAAAAGTCTGTTTAAAAAATGGGTGAAAGCGGGTGGTGGGGCGGATAGGATCCGAGTGAACGTTTCATTCATTCATCACCCGTTCCATCATTCACCCATTTATTATATATATTATATTTGTAGTTTTTATTATCATAAATTTTTTACCTCATACGTTCTTCCTTGTATATTTTCTTTCGATTTCTAATATATTTCAGTTCTTATTATTGATTCGTTATAATTTATTTATTTTAGATCTTGTTTGGATATAGTATTGCACTTGATATTTTTTCAATTTTATGTTATATTTAATTAAGGATGCTCTTGATTTTTATTGAAAATTTTGATTTTTTTTTTATAAATTTATAAATAAGTGTAGAAACATGTAATCTCACTTATTCACCCGCTTGACAGGTGGTGGTCAACAAACAAAATCCTGGAACATGGACCCAATTAAGCTAATCCAAAATTAACCTAGCTGAAAATGTAACTTCAAAATAATGGACAGCTAACTAGTCCAAACAATAAAATCATGACAACACATCAATACAGGACAATATTCACGACCAAAAAAATACAGGACAATATTATTGTCATACTAGGACCTCTTGTAAACGGATAGGGTTTCAATCGATTGTAGCATGGAAGATGATTCCCTTTTCATGTATAATGATACACTTAACATACGCTATACAGCCTATGCTCTACAGTGATGGTGAGAATCTTAAACATTAAAATTCTGATAACAAATAAGACAGCAAAAGTAGTAAGAGTAAAACCAAACAAAGAAAGCAAAAACAGTACACATTCACATTACCAAATCTTACAGCAAAGCAAAGCAGAGGCCCAGATAGATACTAAGACTCCAAGCCTGTATTTATACCAAGCACAGAAAAGCCCGCTAAGAACACACACAAAACAAACACATCACACTGCACACTACTCAACTCAACGAACCTAAGCTCTCTTCCACCTATCATACATTCAACACTTCTTTGATCTCACATTTTGGAAGCTCAAGTTCTACTCATACTATTATCTTCATACTATTATCTCCTACAGGAGGAACCGGGTGGATTCGTTATGGTACACCATCAGCTGTCCGACCCATACAGATGTTCTACTCCCATCCTCGATCTCGATCAGTAGTACGCCTCTTTCTCCTCCATTTATCACTTCAGATAAACCGCATTTCATATATCAGATAGCTTAAGGAGAAGAAGGGCCTCTACCTCCTGCTTCGATTGCCTTTTCGTACATGTCCGACGTCGATCTTCTTTGGAATCTGAATCCCTGCCTGCTCCCTAGAAATTAAACCCAGATCATAATTCTCATGAGATCTTTGCAATTAACAGAATGTGAAATACCATTTGCTTTTACATTATTTTCCTCATGAATCTAAAATGGTTCGATTGATCGATCTGAATCAGAGCCATCAAGTGCTAGTGGTTTGATTTGTAAGCTGATTACTACAGTGTTCTCTAATTACATACTTTCATCCTCCATTATTGTACACCATAAAAAGGGCAATAATGGTGTCAAATTCATGAAGGGGCCAAACCTAATTACCCAATTCAATCACCAACTTGATATTTGACCTTTCAATTTTGTGGCGGGACCCTGCAGACAATTCTAGACCACCAAAATTGGCAAAATATACTTGGGAACCCCTCCAACTATAATGGAGCAGGAGGCATGGCAAAAACGTCAACAGATAAATAATGGAGTTTTGACTAATAGATCCGGAGAATTTTGACATGAAAATTTCTCACCGGAAAATGGAGACACCGGCGGCGTAGAACCTGCCGGAGATATTGGTGGTGTAGATCCTGACGGAGAAACGAGTGGAGATCCTTGATAACCAGGAGGTTTGACTATCATGATGCGCCTTGTCACTTTCATCGCATCCTCAGTAGATTCGTCTCGAACAGATCTGGCACTTACAACATCCGAATCTGTTGAACGAATCAACCAGTTGAAAATCATTTAAACGGTGATCTTCAAAAGCGTCCCAATTATGATGAACAGTAAACAAAAATAAGCAATTCCGACAAATTAATGGTTTCAGATTTAGGGATTAATGAGATTGATATTAGGTTGAATCAAATCCTTTGAAAAGTTCGAGATCGTTATGGAAGGGTTTGGCGTACCCTTGGAGTTAGAACGGAAGTTAAAGGTATTGTACTTGCGGAGCTTGCCAAGGCCGGAATCCGGCTGAGGTCCGGCAACGGTGTCGTCCCATAGCTTCTCCAACAACCCCATGGCGCAAGTTAGCTAAAGCTGCGCAGATTGAAGATCAACTTTTTGTTTCTTCTTCACTGGCACTTGCAAGAAAGGAAATGATATGAAGAAGAGGAAGGCCCATATTTAAAGACGGAATCGGCCTGAGGTTCGTGGGAATCAGGCGGATCTAGACCGTTGATCTAGATCTGGGGTTGTTTGAAATGACGTGGACGTCAGATCTGTGAATCGTATAGATAAGGTCGAGGCGGGACGGGGACCACCCAGTATTACTAAACTGCCCCTCGAAGTGTGTAGAAAATAGAAACGGTCTTTGAGGTGAATATAATTACGGTTTTGTCCTCCGAAAGATCGCCGCCTTTGAATTTCACCGGATCTGTAGGCCTTGAATCTCGATACATACCCTTTTTGGGTCGTAATTCCGTAAACGGAATATTAATGTATGAAATTCACATGTATTTTGTTCATCAAATTTAGAATTATGTATTTGTTTTCCTTTATTTTTTTTATTATAGGTATTAAAACTTATCAAATTTTACTGTAATTATTATAGATAATTTGCATAATACCCTTATTTTACACGAATTATATCAAGATATAATAAATATAACAAATTAATTTGTATAAACTGAATATCTTTTTTTTTTTATCTAATAAAAGAAGCGGGCAAATAGAGTTACTTTGAATGAGAATTCGCAAGCTTCACACCCAGTCACCCGTAGTATAAGCAAGAATCGTTCTTGTTGATGGTGGGGCATTGCCACTGAACATAACCTCGGATCTTCTCATGGTTAAGTAGTTGCCCGGAAATCCTTTTAAATTCGTTAGTAATATCCAAAAATGTGTGGCATTCATTATGAGAAGCTTTAGTGAATACCAGACTATCGTCAGCAAATAGGAGGTGCATAATATCTAAGAGGGTACTTGCAGTAGAAGCAAAAGATATAAGATCTATTAAAAAAATGTTTGCATAAATAACGAAGATGTAGGGGGGCAAAATATCTCCCTATCTAATTCTACGAGAAGGTTTGATATCACCAACAATAGATCCGTTAAATTTGAAAAAATAGGATACATAATTGACACAAGTGATAAGGTTGATGAAGAGAGGGCTAAATCCAAGTTTGTGGAGTGCAACTTCTAGAAATTTCTAGTCAATACGGTCGAAGGTTTGCGAGATCTAGTTTGAGAGTCATTTCCTCACTACCGTTCATTTTGGATCTCATATGGTGAAAGCTTTCTGGAGCAATAATTCCATTATTTGTAATAATTCGACGAAAGTAAACTGTTCAACAAAGATGATGTAAGGTTTTTTTTTTAAGTTTCTAGCGATGACCTTATAGATAAGCTTATAAAGAATATTGTATAAATTGATTAGTTTGAAATCTCTACCATGTTTGATTTCCAAAGTTCTAACACACATATACCAAAAGCTCTATTCAAACTTGTAGAGATTTTCCAAGATATCAACAACTTGTCCGCCTCTATCAATAGTCATAGGAGTAGGAGTTTCTCTCAATATATCCCACATAAACACTCCTACTCCTATGCTATAGATTCAATTTTAAATGCATATAAGTTCAATCTTAATAGGAAGAAGAGTATTTCTCTGAATAAAATGTATATAGGTTTTTTTAAAATAATTTTTTTAGCCCGAGATGATATAGGTAAGTTCATTTATATGATAATTGGTTATAAAAAACTATTAAATTATTGTGTGGTAAATGGTTGAATTTAAAAAGAATGAATAACACGAGTTTATGAAATTTTCTAGCAAATAGTGTTTGTATATTTATAATTACGGAAAACATTAATCATTTAATGTGTAATATGATTATTAGTTTGGTTAGAAATAATATTTAAAATAAATTAAGTAATATTTAAAATAAATTCAATAATATTTCTAACTATTTATAAATATTATTTTAAAATAATAAGGTGACCACGTGAAATCTAATTCAATAAGATTAATTGAAACAATTTACTTCGGGTGCATACTCTAAGACATATATATA
>BSUD01000004.1:33651295-33670832 GCA_033239045.1 Fagopyrum esculentum | reverse complement strand
TTTTTTTTTTTTTTTTGTTGATTATTGAGTTGATTTGAAAATTATCAAATCTAGAGTTTGTGAAAGTCCCTTTTTCTATCTCTCGTCCCTCCCTCTTTGGATTTGTGAGAATTTCTCAGATCTCAATTTGTGAAAATTTCTCAAATCTGATATTTGATATATTGCAACATACAAAACAAAATACTAGATATCAATTTAATAACCATATCTTGATACTTGTATCTAATACTCATACTTGCTATCAAATACCAAACGACCCGTAAGAACTTTGACTTTAATATTGTTACAACCGGAAATTTCATTCCGGTTACCGACCTCTAGGACTTCTTTCGGGACCACAAGAGTGGTGCCGAAAGGAAGTTCCCACCCCCGCGGCCTCATAGGCTCGCAGGCGCGGCAACCTGATGTTGTCGCGGTTACGGTAGGGCTTACCCGGGATGCGATTTTGCAACAGATCGTGGGCGATCTTGATTCTAGGAGTGTCTAGTACCCAAACTTCCTCCCTTTTACAAAAAAATGTTTTAACTACCATGAAGATCGACATAACATAAAATCGACTATGAGATACCGAACATTAATAGCTTTTGTGATCGAGATGTACACAATTAGTATAATATGTGTAAAAGGGAAGGGAATATATATGATAGTCTATATTATTCTTGTTACCCTAATTAGTTATTCTAGAATATTTATCTTTCCTTTAATCACGTTACCGTTATGGTATTGTATGTATATATTCTTTCTTTTCCTTGTGTAACACATCCATGAATATACAAGATTTATATGAATATAGTTTTTACAATATGTTAAGTGTAAAGTTCGTTGAAATAATACTCCAACACGAATGAAAGAGAAATATACTATTACAAATTTACAATAAACTAATAAAAAGAAGTTATTAGAAAACAAAGCTGATAGAATGAGAGAGAATTTCACTTGTCCAAATACTATATATGTGGTGCAGTATGATACAATTAGATTGTGATCGTTTTTTTTATAAAGCAAATCCTAAGCATGCATCAAGACGAAAGAAGAAACTTGTAATTTAAAATACGTTTAATAAGGTACAACTGTTTCTTAAAATCGGAAATGAAGCGTCGTTGTCATTGTCATTTTCATTGTCATTGCGTACATATTAAGAATAAAAAACGGAGTCATATTCGCACGGTTCAAGATTTCGTTATTGCACCACGTATACGGATCCTGTAACCGTGACCAAAAGTTCACGGTTACGGAACCCGTAACCGTCGTGATTACGGGTGTTGGATCCGTAATAATTTTCTACATGAATTCTAACCAAAAAAAAAAATCTGACACCATCACGGTTATGGAACCCGTAACCGTGATGTCAGAATTTTTTTTTTTTTTTGACTCAAATGCGTGACCGTGACGGTCACACATTACATATGAGTGGTGCGTTAACGAAATCTTGAACCGTGCGAACAATACCCCTAGTAAAAAATAGAATACAAACTGAGTTTCGTAAGGTGAGAGAGCAAATTGCTGGCGATCGTCACCTTCTCACTTACAAATGAAAGAAATTATAAATTATAAAAGAATATGCATCACAAATGACAAAGCACTTAATCACATCAATTCAATACTTTAATTTATCACAAACACATTAATAATTCACAACATATTTAAATGAATGTGGTGTCTATGATGCTACCATTCTATAATTAGACAAAACTTATTATTATTCATAAAATTCATAGAATCTTGTACATGATTTTCGATCTTGCATGTGAGCTTAGTGATCGTACTAAATAATTTTTATGTTCAAAATAGAATACCATTTTATGTATTAAAATATGTTATCACAATAATAATGTTTTACGTGGTATCCCTACCCTTTTAAAATTAATCAACTATTAAATTTGAGAATTGTTAAATACATGACGTTGAATTTATAAAGACATCATTGGCGCACACTGAGATAACCCGTTAAATATGTGTTAGGTGATTTTGATTGAACTTCTATTTTAGTTATATAACGAAAAATTTTTGATATTGTATCATTTTAATTTAATTATACGTAATGTGAAAAATATAATTTTTTTAATTTAATTGTACAACACGTAGTATTGTTAAATTTTCATTTAGTTATAGGTATCCTCAAGTTTTTGAATTTTATATTTCGTTATAGATAACGTCATATTATTATATATTATATTTACTAATACATAATATCATATTTTAATCTTATATTTAGTTATACATAATATCATATTTTAATTTTATATTTAGTTATACATAATATCATATGTTAAATGAAATGCACAAACAAAATGTATAATGTTATAGAGAAATAGATAATGTTATAAAAAAATACACAATCAAAGTACACTGTAACACCCCGAAACCGCGGGACTCGGAGTGCCACATTGGGGTAGGATCTCACAATGGATCCTGACCCTAGCCTGACAACAAGGTCACTGGACTTTACAACATGACACTGACAGATATAAAAACAAATACATAAAACCTTATAAACTGTATAACCAAAGGTAAACAACAACATAGCCGAGTATGAAACGGCATCCTCACACAGGAGGGAAAACATAAACAACTACAAAACCAACCACCTAATGTACGAGAGTCCTCGGCCTGTCACCTTGTCAGATCACCCAGCAGCGCCTATCCTGCAAACATCTACAACACGGTATGAAACCGTTAGCTAACCATACATATATAAGGTAATGCATAAGCACAAGCACAATCATGAAAGATAAACACATCAGCATGCTATCACACATTTACCTATTTATTATCTATATATAATAACCATTCACTCAAAAACCGTATATATATAGATAGATGAAAGTATGTGACACGAGGACCTATACATCCCCGCCTCTGAGTGCAATGTCCAGCTGTACGAGTACCGGTCACACAATCCGTGTACCCTATGGGAGTGGATTGCGCCCTTCTTGTAAACCAGTCTGACCCGACATCAGAGAACCTCCCAGACTCCACGGCGGGATGAAAGGGAAAGGTTATCACAGCCACGCAGTGGGACAGTCAATAGAATATAGGTCGATAAAAACGACAACTCATGCTATCATAGCAAACATATAAAGCACACACCACTCATGCAAACACCCAATATAAGGATGATAGCTAAGTAAGTCTTGCGGACTTACCTCAACCTCGTATTCACCTCAACCACAACACCTCCAATCCTGAGAGAGGGCACTGCCTAATAACAAGACATAAAGATATATCAAACTCTATTCATCAAAGGGGTCACACCTAGACCCAAAGGGATCCATGAGGATCATACTCAGTCTATACGCCTCACAACCAACTAAACCTCAATATCTCAGCATAACTCACAATTCCTCAAATCTCAAGGTAGTATCTAATCAACATTCCTCAATCTCAATTCTAATCCTAATTTAATTAATTAACCTTTAATTAATTAATTAGATTTCGCCAGAATAACGTTTTGCCCACAGGCAATTTCTAAACCCCCTGTCATCAGATTTCATCAAACAAACAACCCATAATCACCAAAATAATATAACGACCATAATGGAATTTCTAATTATCCATTTTGACAAGGCTAAAGTCAATTTAGGCCAAATCACCAGCCAAAACGAATAAATTCATAACTTATTCGTTACTAACCTGATTGACGATCTGAAAGAAGATTTGGAATCACAGCGACGCAGGCTACACATGGACAACATCAAATTCACCGGAATCTGAGCGACGGAACCTGCCTGGTGACATATATGCTCAACCAACCCTTCATCTGCTCGGAAATGCAGAAACTCGGTACCGATATGAAGAGAATGAAGAGAGGAATCCGGAAACTCAAACGGAATTGAAATCGGATTAGAAACGACGAGTAGATTTGAGTTTGAAGGTTGAGAGAAATCAGAGCTTTTACGAGGAAACGTGAAGGAAATGAATTAATAAAAGATTTTCCGCTATTTATAGGGAAGACGATAATTATCCTTTAGCAAAGTCGATAATTATCTTTTAAACGATCCAAAGGCGGGTCGAACCTCCTTCTCCAAACTTCTCGAGATTGGAATATTAAATCTGGAATATTGTAGGGATAATTATTCCACAACTGCCTCGAAAAATGTGTATTCCTAAGCCGTCTTTTTTAACCGTTAAAAAACGAAATAGCGACTCTTTTGGCCGTATTGCCTCTCCATGTTATTTCATATCTAGGACATATCCGATGTCCTGATCATTTCTCTCAACTGCATTTTTATTAATTGGAGATCCCAAATGCTCCAAATAACACCGGAGGGTAAAAATAATTACGTGGGGAAAAAGTAAAAATTTCCCCAAACGTCCAAAATTACGCTAGGAACATAACGGTGGGACTCATACTCATCACTTGCGAAATCTTCGCGAGTTATATGTCAATTACTATAAACGATTAAGTTAATCAACATTAATTAGAATTCGAAAATCCTAGCTATTACATACACGATATTAAACAAGACACAATGTCAAATTGTTAGGAAATACACAATCAAAAGTCTAACGTAAACTAGAGGTCAAACTGCTATATTCGGACCTATGAAGGAGCAACGTATGCATGATGTGCACAGATATCAACAACGGTCTCCTACAACTGCAATATAACTGTAACACCTCGAATTCTCAGAACTCGGGACATTACTGGTTAGGACCTCACAATGGGTCCCGACCTCAGTTGGACAACAATATTACTAAGATCTTGCAACAAGACACAGATAAGAAATACCGAAATTCATAAAAATATATTTGCAAAAGGATGAATGCAACGAAGTCTAACAGCCTATCGTACTTAAACAACGGAAAAAGACTAACTGTCTTAACAAAGGAAAAGACAACAAAGCAACAACCCAAACCCCCACTCTAAGGAGTACGGAGACCCGGCTGACCACTACTTCCGGATCACTCAGCTGCTGTTCTAACCTGCTGTAAATCTAAAACCACAATAAAACAACCATTAGCTAGTTATCTAAACATTAGAAGAATAATAATAGCACACACACACATAAAATAATAAACACTCATCATGCTTTCAAACAATCCATTTATTATCTTCATTTAAGTCATTCACTCTAATGATACTTATTTTGTGACACGAGGGATTCCCAAACCTCGCATCCGTCCCCGTGTACCCATCAGGAGTGGATCCGATGCATCTCACTGTGTACCTGTATGGTCTGGGTATAGAGAGCCTCTCAGTCTCCTAGCAGAGCTGGGCAGTGATGTCACGGCCCGTTATACATACACTTGGGCCTTAAAACATAACAACCACGGTCATCCTAACAAGTTGTTATTTTTATTATAACACACCTTGCACACACACAACCATTATCACCCAGCTAATATCCAGAAACCAACTAAGTAAGTCGCAAGGACTTACCTTGATCAAAAACGTTTTCTCAAATCTCAACTCGGTCCGAACCCGTGGTAACTCAAACGCCTGTCAAATAAGGCATGTGGATTAAAATCACATCCAGATGTCCAACCTCATGCGAAGGAATTACGGAAAAAGCTCTCTTACGGTAAAAGACCATTTTACCCTTAGTGCCGAAAATTCTCAAAATCAATCATTTAGTTCTAATATTTTCTTTTAGAACCTATGTCCATAATCTAGTTCTCATTGAAAAGTTTGGTAAGAATTTATAAGAGTTACCCAACATTTTGAGTTTACACAAAAGTCGTTACGGTTGGACTTTGGGTTCATCTACACGGCTTGGATAAGGAGATAAAACCCTGAAATAAAATCCTAGCTCCTATATGATATACATACTAAACATAGGGGTAAAGATCTCACAAAAATACTTAACCACAATGTTCGCTCCAAACGGTGTGTGCAAGCTTTAAATTTATAACCCTAGACTTAAGCTTAAAACAAGGATGCGAACCCGCAGTGTACGGGTCAATCGTAGTAAAAGCAAGAAAATTCCAGGGGTCGATCACAGGGACTCGGTGAAACAAAGTCAACACGGTATGCTATGTCAATTCTAACCACAAGAGCGATTAACACTATCAAAGATGAATAAGAAGTCAATAAAGCAAACATGCAATTCTAGGGATTAAAGCATCTAGTTGTGGTTCCAACTCAAGATCTATAGATAAGCGGACAAAGCTGAGATTTTTTTGCGTGGAGAAGATGTTACTAAAGTGGAGTAGATCACCGGATAAGTCTCACTACACACTAATCCTAAACCGTAATTCCTATTACCGGGTAAGTCTCAAGGAATCAGGATAAAGAACTATAACCTCAAACTAACACGCCATCTAAGGGAATAGAATCAACCTTTACCGGGTAAGTCTCAGGCTAACTCACAAAGATGGGATGAAAGCACACTCAAACCCCAATAAAGGATAAGCCTTTATTACCTACACTTATGATCGTTGGTACACAAACTAAGGAATTACCGGGTAAGTCTCATCCTAAGCTTGCATTGAACCAGGAAAGGTATAATAAGAATAGGATTTAGCAAACTCTAACACTTAACTCTCAGTTACGGATCAAATAAGTCACCTCGGTCAGAAGAATTCCACCCCGGCCGAGATGTTCATCAACCGAACGAGATGCTTAGGGTTAAGGTTAAAGACTCGAACTTTCAGGATCCTACTGGAATCTAAGACTATTCTATCATTGTTTTTCCCACAACCTTCAGCCAATCACCCTAGAATCACACAAGGAAATTAGCCACTCATCATCATAATGAAAGTATTAAATGTAAGGGAAGGAAGTGAATATTTGAACAAAGAAGAATTTAATGAAAAGACTTCAATAACTGAATCAAATATCACAACAAAGCGTTCCTTGGATAGCAATCCAAAAAGACAAGACAACAATTGAGGGAATTGAAGACAATCTTACAAAACCCTTCAATAAAGCTATAAAAGCTATGGACTTGAATCTTCCTTCAACCTTCAAAAAGGTTCTTCAACTCTCTCCCAAATTGGAGTATGCTGCTGCTACGTAAACCTTGATCGACGGTATAGCGTGATGTTGGAATTGTGGAAATCCAACCCTTTTTATAGGAAAATAACCCTCCAAAGATAATAAATCTTAGAAAGATATTCTCCCATAAATATAGGTAAAATATATATTCTGCATATCTCCTTCCATCCAGGAGCCAAGCCCAAAAATATAAGATCACTTTCCAATTTTAAAAGATCTCCTCCAAGAATAAAATATTCTCGCCGCGTCCTAGGTGTTCGCCTCGGTCGAGTCGGTGTCTCAGAATCGCCTCGGTCGAGATGAGTCTCTAGTCAACCGAGGTGATTCAAAACAGAATGTGAAATCTCTCGAATCTGCTCTAAAGTAAATCTTTAATCCATGGCTATGCTCCCTGGATGTAGCTCCAAATGACTCATGACTCCTTTTGCTCCTTTTTGATGCAAAACGTACCATTTTACCTACGATTACAACAAAACTAGGTGTAGACCTCGATTCTCGCAAAGGTAGATGAAATGGTAGTAAAATCACATAATATACATACAAACATGCAGATTATGAAAGATAAAACGTCCAAACAAACCCCAAAATATAGACTATAGTTCATGCTATCAAAATACCCCATACTTAGCCCTTGCTTGTCCCCAAGCAAGTTCCTCATATAGAAGACAAGATAGAATGGATTATAAGTCAAGAAAATCAATGAAAAAGTCTTTCAAAAACATTTTATGGTGTGCAACTATCATAGATCACTCTAAGAGAATACTTCCTGGAATTAAAAACTCAATATGATCAGAACATTTTATAAATATAAGAAAGTTGTTCATCTTTGCATAAAATCATAGAATGCATAATAAATCATAATTATCAAAATTAATTATGTATAATCCAGTTTAAACCACTAAGTCAATCAACAAGCTCAAGGTCTCAAGGGCTTCCCAAAAGAAAAGGTAAAAAAACGTGTAGGGTAGGGATGTATGTAAGGTAATGTGGTGCTAGAATCCGGGAAAAGGATGAACTTCACTTTCACTTTGACTTGCAACATCTTCCACCAATAAGCTTTGCTTATTTCACACTTTTCTCTCTCTCTTTTTTTTTTTTTACTTTTTTTTTGGGATGCATGGACAGAGGTGCACAATAAGCGAAGCCTAGGAAATCTGCAATCATCAATTTCTTGAGATGCATCAAACCCTTGATGCACATACCATGACCCGTTAGGAATATCGCTCAATCCGACTTTGGCAAGACACAAACACCCGGCTATGTGAATGGTGCCGAGTTACTCATCTTTATGATTGACTTCCCCAAACCTATTATTGCTTTCTAACACTTTCACTTCCAGCCACTTCTCAACTTTAACTTGCTTTCACCACTTCGCTTGCTTCCAAATTCCCGGATAGGTAAAGGGAGGCAAAATGTATATGAGGGGCTAAGCATGATCAAGAAGAAGAAGAAGAAGAGAATGAATTGCCTTGGTCTTTCCAAGAAGAAAGTGAGAGAACTTAACCTGCGGTGTCAACCTTCAAATTCAACATAATTTAGATAAAAACAAAGTATTAAGCATGCCAATAATTTCAAACAAAGCATTTAGCAACTTAAACATATTATAAAACCTTTCAAACACATAAAGAATTTAAAACCAGTCAATAGCAAGATCTTCACTGAGATCATATCTAGATAAGCAACACAAAAATAATTTTCGAAAACTCTCAATTAACCCACCTCGGTCGAGGTGTTCTTGGGTCAACCGAGGTGAAACGCCTCGTTTGGCCAAGATTGACTCGGTCGAGGTCAAAATTTTTTTTTTTTAAACCATTTTTTTTTCAGTTTCGACGTTTTTCTCAATCAAATAACCTGTAAGTATGCATGCAATCTCAGATAAACATATAAATGCAGAAGTGAAGCATAAATATAAAATATCCGATCAAGTGAGTCATACATCAAAGTCATCAAATAAATACATCAAATACCCCATACTTGGGACACACTGTCCCAGTGGGTCAAAATAAGTCTAAGGACAGGATACTCACCGAACATAGCTAAACTGCATGAAGAAGTAAGAAACAGCTCCCAGATAAGACCATCTCGGTTGGCGAAGTACATCTCGGTCGAGGTGTTCTGACAGTTCCGAGATGTATCTCAGTAAAGCTCGTTTCCTCAACTTCTCGAAACTTCGTTCTTCTAGTGTAGCTCCTGAACTGTGATCCTTCCTTTTGGAATACCTGGTTGTTGTCTAGAGGAAAACAAAAACAAAGCAACTATCTAAACTAAACTAGAAAAGGGAGAAGAAAGCAATACCTTGGGTTGCCTTCCAAGAAGCGCTTGGTTTAAGGTCGCTAGCTGGACCCTTCTCCATAGAATTACTCAATGTACTTTGAACACCGTGGAGTGCTCATCACATCCATCAAAAAATTCTTCCAAAAAGGTTCCGGTTCCTAATTTCACCGGCAAATGGTAAGATCTCCCACGTACAAGCTTGTACGGTTTGATTCTCACCGGAATCCTTCCGGTCTTCCTCTTTGTCCATGGGACATAACTCAGTCTTTCATCCCATCCTTTCCTTGATCGAGAAAACAGCTTCTCGAGAATCCTAGTAGCTTCCCCTTCTATAGCTTGGGGATGGTACAAGGTCCTTAGCATGCGAGGGACCCCATACTTGAACAAGAGACACTTCATCGCCTTAACGGTGTAGTGCTTGCAAACTCCACTCCTTATAATCCAAGGAGTATCTTCTTCCAACAGTTTCAAGGGAGGTTTCATCTTGATCTTAGGAGGTTCTTTCGGAAGAGACCTCCAACTCTCCGGTGCATTCCTGAAAAATTCAGAAATTTTAATAGGGATTTCAAATGAAGTAGGAGAATGTACCTCGTAAAGTTCTCCAAAGCTTGAGACAAGTTTCATGTTGGGTTGATAATCCATGCACGAAATCCTTCTCAGCTCAGCTGGTCTTTCTTCCACCTTGGCCACAGTCTCAGTAATTTGGCCAAGGTTCTCCGTATCTTCCAGTTCTACAGATTTTTCCTCCACCTCGGCCGATCTCTCTTTCACCTCGGCCGAGGTCTCAACAGTTAGATCGAAATCTTCCAAATCTTCTTCTCCCTCAAAAGCTTCAGGAGAAACTTCCGGTTCGACCAAAGGAATGCTTGGAACGTACAACACTTCCTTATGCTCCTCTTTCGGCTTAGCATAGGATAGGGTGCTTTCCTTGAGCTCCTCCACCTTCTTCATCAACTTCTCCAATCTTGATTCGAGAGAGTCTTCAAAAGGTTGCTCATAAATGTTTTTAGGGACATTCTTCTCATCCCATATCGCAAGTTCATGTTGAATGGCCTCTTCTCTTTCCCATTCATTGTTGAACCAATAGAAGGAGTACTTTTCCTCCAAGTATTCATAATGGTCCGCCCTAGCACTTTGTCTTGCTATCCAGGCTGGATCAAATGTAGTCATCGGAAATCCTGAAAACTACAAAACTCATAGAAAGAGTAGTTAGTAGCAACAGGGGCAAGTGCCCCGAAAGCAAACCGTACCGGACTCGGTCTAGACCAAGTCCCCGGCAACGGCGCCAAAAACTTGTTCTTTGGCGAAACTCTGTTCCGTTGCCGGAACGAGAACTTCGTATGTACCTAAAGAACACAAACCTGCAAGAACACTCAAGCAGAAAGATTAATAGCAAAAGTAAGAACAGTCCCCGGCAACGGCGCCAAAAACTTGTTCGCTCCAAACGGTGTGTGCAAGCTTTAAATTTATAACCCTAGACTTAAGCTTAAAACAAGGATGCGAACCCGCAGTGTACGGGTCAATCGTAGTAAAAGCAAGAAAATTCCAGGGGTCGATCACAGGGACTCGGTGAAACAAAGTCAACACGGTATGCTATGTCAATTCTAACCACAAGAGCGATTAACACAATCAAAGATGAATAAGAAGTCAATAAAGAAAACATGCAATTCTAGGGATTAAAACATCTAGTTGTGGTTCCAACTCAAGATCTATAGATAAGCGGACAAAGCTGAGATTTTTTTTGCGTGGGGAAGATGTTACTAAAGTGGAGTAGATCACCGGGTAAGTCTCACTACACACTAATCCTAAACCGTAATTCCTATTACCGGGTAAGTCTCAAGGAATCAGGATAAAGAACTATAACCTCAAACTAACACGCCATCTAAGGGAATAGAATCAACCTTTACTGGGTAAGTCTCAGGCTAACTCACAAAGATGGGATGGAAGCACACTCAAACCCCAATAAAGGATAAGCCTTTATTACCTACACTTATGATCGTTGGTACACAAACTAAGGAATTACCGGGTAAGTCTCATCCTAAGCTTGCATTGAACCAGGAAAGGTATAATAAGAATAGGATTTAGCAAACTCTAACACTTAACTCTCAGTTACGGATCAAATAAGTCACCTCGGTCAGAAGAATTCCACCCCGGCCGAGATGTTCATCAACCGAACGAGATGCTTAGGGTTAAGGTTAAAGACTCGAACTTTCAGGATCCTACTGGAATCTAAGACTATTCTATCATTGTTTTTCCCACAACCTTCAGCCAATCACCCTAGAATCACACAAGGAAATTAGCCACTCATCATCATAATGAAAGTATTAAATGTAAGGGAAGGAAGTGAATATTTGAACAAAGAAGAATTTAATGAAAAGACTTCAATAACTGAATCAAATATCACAACAAAGCGTTCCTTGGATAGCAATCCAAAAAGACAAGACAACAATTGAGGGAATTGAAGACAATCTTACAAAACCCTTCAATAAAGCTATAAAAGCTATGGACTTCAATCTTCCTTCAACCTTCAAAAAGGTTCTTCAACTCTCTCCCAAATTGGAGTATGCTGCTGCTACGTAAACCTTGATCGACGGTATAGCGTGATGTTGGAATTGTGGAAATCCAACCCTTTTTATAGGAAAATAACCCTCCAAAGATAATAAATCTTAGAAAGATATTCTCCCATAAATATAGGTAAAATATATATTCTGCATATCTCCTTCCATCCAGGAGCCAAGCCCAAAAATATAAGATCACTTTCCAATTTTAAAAGATCTCCTCCAAGAATAAAATATTCTCGCCGCGTCCTAGGTGTTCGCCTCGGTCGAGTCGGTGTCTCAGAATCGCCTCGGTCGAGATGAGTCTCTAGTCAACCGAGGTGATTCAAAACAGAATGTGAAATCTCTCGAATCTGCTCTAAAGTAAATCTTTAATCCATGGCTATGCTCCCTGGATGTAGCTCCAAATGACTCATGACTCCTTTTGCTCCTTTTTGATGCAAAACGTACCATTTTACCTACGATTACAACAAAACTAGGTGTAGACCTCGATTCTCGCAAAGGTAGATGAAATGGTAGTAAAATCACATAATATACATACAAACATGCAGATTATGAAAGATAAAACGTCCAAACAAACCCCAAAATATAGACTATAATTCATGCTATCACACAACTCTCTCATAAATCTCCAAAGTTGAGATAAAAGCTGAAGTTTCTCATACTTAGTCAATTTTCTTATGTTGTAAAAACAGCCCAACTGTCTTACTTTAGGACCTCGCAAATCCCAATCCGACCGTTAACTTTCTCTCAAATTTTAACACAGTAAACTACGAATTTCAATCTACAACATATTAAAAATTCAACGGTGGATGTTCATTCTAAGGTATCCAAAAACGGGTTCAAAGTTACTAGTTTCAGCTCACAAAACTGAAATTTTCTTAAGAAGAGTAAGGTCCTAAGTTCGAGTTTCATTGTCAGCAGTCTCTCTTATTTACCATGGTCTGAAGGTCTCAAGTTCGAACCCCTCTTCAGTCTTTCTAACTCCAGCCTACACTACTCCCTTAACATACATTTGTTCAACATTTTCTAACCTACACCACTCTCATTCAGCACACAAAACAAACGTACATCCTAACAATACGGTATGCAGAAGAGAGGGCTGCTTACTCGCTACAGGTCGGCAAGGAGGAAGACCCGGCGATGGCTTCCGGCGCTGGCTGCAGAGGGGTTGCGGGCTGCTGCTGTGGATTGAGGCCTCACGGGCTGCTGCTGTGGATGGCTGCTGTGGATTGCTGCTGTGGAATGAGGTCTCGCGGCTGTTGCAAGGGCGGACGGTTACGGCGTACAAGAGTAAGCGATAGAGGGTAAGGAGAAGGAAGGCACCAACACCCTCACCTGTGGCATCGACTCCAGCAGCGTCCCGGCTTCCCCGTGGCGGACCGGTGGTGGACGGCTCAACAGTCCGCCCCTATCTCGTGCCCACTGGAGATGTTCAACCGCCTGGAGTGCAGAGTAGGTGGTTTCGGCGTCACTGCAGCCGGTCGAGCCGGTTCCGGCGTGGCCCTCTGGATTCCCGGCGCTGCTCCGACTCGGCGGTGTGGGCTGCGCAACAAGACGGTGAGATGGTGGCGTTTCCCTCAGTTGCAGTTGCCGAGAGCCTTGTTGGTACCGGTTGTCCAGAAGAACGAAGAAGAGGTAGTACGTGAGGTTAATTAGGGTTATGTCATTAGATTAGGTTAGGAAAGAGATTAGGTTAAAATTAGAATTAGGTTTAAGGTAAGTGTTGGGCCAGCTGGTTAATTTTAGTGGGCCTACTCCGATGAGCCTGCTCATCTAGTTAAAAATGAGCTCAACGAATAAATCGTTATTCACACTGAACCGCTCTTCGGATTTTAACAAGTGCGGAATTATTTACGGTTATATAAATTATCATTTTATGTGAATCAAGGTCACATAAAATGATAGAATTTATCATCGTTTTATATTATTTAAAAGGCTAAGAGTTTGCGGATCGGTATCCGGTTTGATCTGTATTCAACGGAGTTTAAATTTTATTTTATTTTATTTTATTTATTTATTTTTTTTCGGGTATTACATCAGTGCCCTCTTAAAAGAAGTTTCGTCCCAAAACTTAGAATAATGTATCTAATCAAACGACTTTCTTTGTATATATTGGTGTCATAAAAATTTTCGTTTTCTAGATGGCTCACTCCGGGATATGATACCACAAAAGTGGGACGTTGTGGAAAAAAATGAATCAAGGTTAGAAATTTCAATTTGAAATTTAAGGGGTAAAAGATGACAAACACATACCCGATAATCTGATATAGGTACTAGAGGAGGGAAATAGACCGGTGGAATTTGAATACCAAAACCCTATTAGACCATACCAGATGGACGTATCTCTAAGTAAGGGATGGTCCATGAGGGATAGGCTGCACGAATCCAAACAATCGAAGAACCCTATTCGACATGTAGGGATCATCAATATCAGATATCTAGACCGTGCCTCTATATTTGGACACTTTGATCCCGCCCTCAAAATCCAAATGTCAGTCCTCATACAATATGAACTTGACATCCTCGACTATCATATAATCAATCTACGCACGATGGAGCCTCAACCTCTCCAGGCTCAACGACGGGTCTTCGTGACAACCAATCTCGAAGCTCAAAGAATAGATTCATGCAAACCGGGATCCTTTGTCGTTGCCCACCCATGTGATGGGAAATGTGGGTAGATCGAATACTATATACACGCTGTTAATTGCAAATAGAAAGACCGAAGTTAGAGTTTATAGGCATCAACTTGCAACAAAGTCACGCAACCCTCAATAGTCTCCACGCTATTCGTGAAGCGTCTTTGTGCATCCTGTACAAATAAGTTAGAGTGTAACACCCTAAATTCGCAGGACTTGGGGCGCTACGGGTTAGGATCTCACAATGAATCCTGACCCTATCATGACAACAAGTTCATTGGAGCTTACAACAAGGCAAAGATAGATATAAAACCAAATACATAAAACTATATAAATATATATATACATCCAAAAGGTTTATAAAACACAGCCGAGTACAAAAAGGCAAACACATAACCATACATGTACAAGACATCTCAAACCCTCGCACAACCTAGTGTACGGAAGTCCTCGGCTGATCACCCATCAGGCTCACTCTGTAGTCTTCCTATTTTGTAGAATATCTACAACATGATATAAACCGTTAACTAACAGTTCATGAATAAGAATAAAATTAATAGCACATACAAACACCATATCATATCACAATATGCAATGTCACACACAAAACCATTTATTATCTTCATTACGTTATACCATTACTAATTCAACTTCTTTTGTGACACGAGGAACCTTAGAACCCCGGCTCTGTCCCCTTTCATATAGGTTTTGCATGGGATCTACCTCCCCCATGGAGTACCGGTTTCAGAGCACCTTCTCCACTCATCGTTGAACTTTGACAGATGGTCACGACCTGTTATAGTACACTTGGTCCATTTAAATATACATATGTGGTCGCCCTAGTCCGGTTTAGGTTATAAATGCAACATTCATATACATACACACCACTATCACAATCATTCGAATCCATAACCGCTAACTAAGTAAGTCCAATGGACTTACCTGTCACAACCGTAAACCTATACCAAGTCACAGTTTCCCCTTGAGAAAACGATCAATACCTGCATCAGCAAGACACACACAATATCAACAAGCTCATCATACACCTTACTAGCCTAGCTACACTCTCAAACCAAGGCCAAAGGAAAGGAAAGACACATACCAATCTTGGTATGTCCTGGACAACGCACCTGCGGAAGCAAGAAGGTGCAGGGGCGGCGACACGTCGTAGGGGCGGTGACACTCAGCTGCAGGGGCAGCGACACAAGCTCAGCCACAGGGGCGGTGTTGTCAAGGGGCGGGGGCGGGTAATTGCGCAGTGAGCGATTCTCTGCTTCTATTCGCTCCTCTCGCTCGATCTCTTCACTTCTTCCATTGCCAAAGGCAATCATCAACACACATACAAAAATAGCCAACATCAACAATTGTGCAAGAAGATCAAACACAAGCATAGCTTGTGGGATTTCCTAAACTAAAAAATAAGAAGGAAGAAAGACTGAGGAAAGAAAGAAGGATGAAGATGGAAAGCTTACCACTACAACTCTGGCAAGGGAGGACCTCACCACTGTCTATCCACAACACAACATCAAGCCATCATCACCACGCAGAAAAGCTTCAGAAAGCTCAACTCTTGAAGGAATTCCAAAGAAAACTTAAAGGAAGAAGAGAGAAGAAGATGAACGGGGAAGGGAAGATGAAGTTGGGAAACCCTCCTCACAGGGGAAATTAAGAAGCTTAAGAAAGAAAAAAAGAAAAAGCATTACGGTCAACAAAAATGGCGACCGACACTGAAACCGCGGGGCGGCACCGCACATGCGGCAAGCAAAACCACAGGGGCGGGATCCTGAAGAAATTAAGGCTCTTACATCAGGTCCCCCTAAAGACAAGTTTCGTCCCGAAACTTGAACAATTTCTAAATTATCTCGGACCCATATGCCGAGGTATAAACACTCTCTCTATCGGAGGTATCCCATCTCCATTCAAAGGTATCAACCTATATCACTCTATAATCTCAAAACATAGCATGGAGAAATCATCTACTCCAGCAACAAGATCACAACGCTACCAAAGGCATGGAGGAAAACCGTCTCTAGCCAACTTATAACCACATCACAATGGCATGGAGAAAAACCATCTCCAGCCAAACCGTACTCATGACACAAAGACGTGGAGGAAAGCCATCTCCCACCAAACTATGTCCATAAATAATAGTATGGAGGAATAACCATCTCCAGCTAAACCCGAATCACATATCAATAGCATGGAGGAAGAACCATCTCCAGCTATGAACACAACTCATGCTAGCAAAACAAGATCTAATAAGATCGTACATGCACATCATAACTAGCACGAAAACATAGCAAAACATTAATATATATTTGAAAAATACCTGCACACGGAGCGGGTACTAAACTAGTATCTATTAAAGGAGAGACTTTTTGCCACGTGTCATCACAACGTTTCTCTAAGCCTACCAAAATATTTTTAAAAGTTAATTATTAAATTTACTATTTATTAATTAATCGGTCATTTGACAAAAATAAATTCTTTTAGAAGTAAATCTTTTTATGTAAATCTTATCTCATCTTTTTCAATTTTTGATAAATACAAATTATGCACTCTTTTAAAAGTTAGTTATTAAGTTTATTATTAATCAATCGGATAATTGACAAAAAATAAATTCTTTTAGAAGTAAATCTTTGTTTATGCAAATCTTATCTCAGATTTTCCAATTTTTGAGCGAGATTGCTATTCGTACCACATGAAATTAACGTGCTATTCATACCCTGACTACGTATACACCATGCGTAGCCGTAGCAACAAGCTCATTTTGTTTAAAAAATATTGGAAAATGGTTACGACTACGTATGGTGGATCCGTAGCCATACTACGCGTATGCCATGCATAGTCTCCCATATCAAATCTTTTAAAATTTAATTATTAAGATATATTATTTATAATCAATCAGTTACTCTTTCAATCATAATTGTAAATGTTACAAAGAATTAGAATTAAAATTAGGATTGCCGTAGCCTTTTTTATGGATTTTTTTCTTTTCTATGTCGCTACAAGAATTAGTTAGTCCATTTTTTAAATAATATTCAATCTTCTATATTCTATATATACTACTAAAGTACACTACACTAATACTGATGTGGCGCTTCTACAAATTTTCTCGAATTAAATTTTTTACTAAATTAAAAATTAAGCCAATAAATCTTTTTTTACTGAATAAAATCTATAGCAAATATTTTTTAACTAATTTTTTTTTAAAATTAATCCAAAAAATTAATATATCACGTTTTAAAAAACTGAATTTCTTTTTTTATTTTCTTTTATTAAATTTCTGGTATGAACTTTTCGTATGAAATTTCTGGTATGAAATTTTAAATTTCTTTTTTTTCCGCAATTTCTGGTATGAAATTTCTGGTATGAAATTAATCCAAAATATTTTTAAAAGTTAATTATTAAATTTCTTTTTTTCATAGCGGACAGAAAGCACAAGGATCAAGTGCTGATTGTGCCGCTATTTTAATTCAGAAATTTCTGGAATGAAATTTCTGGTATGAACTTTTCGTATGAAATTTCTGGTATGAAAAATTCTGGTATGAAAAAAATTCTGGTATGAAATTTCTGGTATGAACTTTTCGTATGATAATTTCTGGTATGAAATTTCTGGTATGAAAATTCTGATATGAGAATTTCCGGTATGAGAAATTCAGTCCAAAAAATAAAAAATAAATAAAAAAAGGTAAGAAAAATAATAAAAGAAAACAAATTCAGTAATTAAAAATTAAAAATTATACTTATATAACAAATAACAAACATCATTTATTCTTTCTTTCTAATAGAAGGGTTAAAATTTTTTACCTACTATTAAATGAAAGTGGTAAAAAATTTGGGGTACATTTTCTTAAACAAAAACTGAATTTCTGTTTTTTTCCGCAATTTCTGGTATGAAATTTCTGGTATGAAATTAATCCAAAATATTTTTAAAAGTTAATTATTAAATTTCTTTTTTTCATAGCGGACAGAAAGCACAAGGATCAAGTGCTGATTGTGCCGCTATTTTAATTCAGAAATTTCTGGAATGAAATTTCTGGTATGAACTTTTCGTATGAAATTTCTGGTATGAAAAATTCTGGTATGAAAAAAATTCTGGTATGAAATTTCTGGTATGAACTTTTCGTATGATAATTTCTGGTATGAAATTTCTGGTATGAAAATTCTGATATGAGAATTTCCGGTATGAGAAATTCAGTCCAAAAAATAAAAAATAAATAAAAAAAGGTAAGAAAAATAATAAAAGAAAACAAATTCAGTAATTAAAAATTAAAAATTATACTTATATAACAAATAACAAACATCATTTATTCTTTCTTTCTAATAGAAGGGTTAAAATTTTTTACCTACTATTAAATGAAAGTGGTAAAAAATTTGGGGTACATTTTCTTAAACAAAAACTAAAAAAAGCCTAGTATGTCAAATTCTCCCATTTTTTTTTAACTAATCTTTTAATATCTATCTATCTATATATTAAAGCAGCCAATGAACTTCCACTTGACACAATTTCGTGCAACCACCTCATCAAATTTACACGTGGCTCATTTCGGTGAATTCACGTCATTAAATTTCCACGTGTTAATTTTTTGTTAATTCAAGTCCTACCATGTTAAACCAAATTATTTTAAAATTTTAATTAATGAATTTATTTAAATATTTTACTAACTAATTTTGTATTAGTCTCTCATATTATTATTGATCTTTAATTATTTATGATTTAAAAATCGAAATAGTTAAGATTTGCAATCTAATTTTGAAGATATTAAATCTTGACAACTTATATTTTTTAATTTATAATTGAACTTTATACTTTCTTAAATTTAAAGAATTTACTTTTAAATTTAATTTCATTTTGTTTACTTATATTTTCAATTCAACTTATAAACTTTATTTTTTCTTAAACTTTAAAAGATCTTAATATTTTTTATATTTTTAAATTTCAATTGAACTTTATTTATTACTAAAGTTATAAACTTTATTTTTTCTAAAATATTTTAAAATGATTAACAAAAATATTTCTTCATATTTTAGAATGAATAAAGTTTTATAATTAAAAGAATTCGTTTTTTAATATAAGTATTTTTTTCATTTATAAAAATCGATTTTAATATTTTTGAAAA
>BSUD01000004.1:33639873-33651146 GCA_033239045.1 Fagopyrum esculentum | reverse complement strand
ATAAATCAGATATTTTAAAATACTTTGTATAAAAACTCATAAATTTCATATTAAAATATATGGAAAAAAATCCAAAAAGTTTTTGCTAAAAGTAAAATTCAATTTGTTTTAAATAAAATATTAGCTTTCAAAAATAAATAAATATTTTTAAAAAAGTTTTTGGCATTTACATAAAAGTATTTTAAAAAATCAGAAAAAAGCTCTTGAGAAAAACTCAAGAAAGTTTTTAAAAAACATTAAATATATTTTAATTAATTTTAAGTTTTAACATATTAATTTATTTTTAAAAAATCCACTTTAAATATTTAATTTATGAATTTATTTTAAATATTTTACTAACTAATATTTTTTTTACGTAACAATTTGGTTTACTAGGCTTTTTCTAGTTTTGTGTTTAGTAAATTTACCCCTTGAGAGAAGAATGTGTAGAGTTTGAGAATAAATACAAGAGGTTGGGGTATATTTACTTAATTGAAACATTAAAAAGCCTAGTTACTACTATAGTTTTTCAAAAAGGCCTAGTTACCAATATTGCCCAATTTTCATTAGTCCCTTATATTATTATTTGACCTTTAGTTATTTGTAATTTAAAAATCAAAATAGTTAAAATTTGCAATCTAATTTTAAAGATTTCAATATTTTTTCAACATTTATATTTTTGGGTAAAATGGTTAGCTAGGTCTTTTACCACTATTATTCTATTAAGAGACTCATAACATAAATTCATTACGTAAATTGTAATATCCGGAATTTATTTCCGTTTAATTCCGAGTCGAACCGAATTTTTTGACTCGGTGACAGTCGACATGATACCTAGTGTTATCTACCATCACAAACTCTAACATTTTATGTAAGCGTAAACTCACATAAAATGATAAAAATTCCAACAAAACCCTAATCCCACAAACCCTAGTTTACATCCATGTCCATGACAAGGTATTGACACCCTTTTGACAAATCTTTGACGAGGTCGTGCCGAGGCCATGACGATGTCTTGACAAGGGTATCCGGGCAAGTTGACAACAACCCATTTGTTTTTGTAAAATCCGGAATTTTTATTCCGTCTATTTCCGCTATAAAATAGATCTCGATCAGTGACCCATATCCGTCTACTTAGTTAGACATATGATCATAGGATTTATCATTTTATGTAGATTCCTTCACATAAAATGATAGAATCTTTGATATAGTTTATCATTTTATGTAGATTACTTCCGCATAAAATGATAGAATTCTGAGCCGATCTTAATCTAAAATAAACTCCCTATCCGCCTAGTCCGTATATTTATATATTGGGATCTTGTCCAGCCAGAAACTCGCTAAATTAAGGAGCCCAGATGCAGCCATTTTAGCCCATCTGTTAACATATAATTCAGCCAGCGGATCCAGCGCCAGCAGCCCAGTCCAGCGCCACTCCAGCCCGTTGCCTTGTCCGCTCCAGCCCAGAAGCAGCCCCTACTGCCTTGTCCAGCGCCAACCTTCAGCCCAGTCGCCCAGTCGCCCAGCTGCTTCACGCGTCCAGCCCAGAAGGCCTGCTGTTCCGCCTTCTTCAGCTCCAGCCCAGCAGCAGCTGTTGCCAACGCCAGATCCGCCCAACTGCTTCACGCATTCAGCCCAACAGCAGGAAGAGCAGCTGGCCGCCACATTTGATGCAGTCCTGAAGACTCCTCCGCTGAAAGCCGTTACAGAGAGTAACTGCTCAATTAATGCAGACAATCAAGGCTCCACAAATCTCGCTCTCTCTCATCTGCTGCGTGATCTCCTTTCGTTTATGCGTTTCCTTTTCTTCTGCACACACAACCAGCAGCGTCAAGGTAAGTGCAGCAATCGTTCTTCTGTCTCCACCTTATCCTCTCTACCGCCCCATCTGTGTACAACACTCACCATCCTTCTCTATTCGTTCCTTCGTCCGGCACTGCTAGGTCTCAAACTGCAGCCACCTACATAATCGAAAGGTTGAGCCCATCGAGTTACAGCTACTGCAAAGAGCCGCCTCCTTCTGTCCCTATTGGTAAGACGATCCTTCCCCATCTGTTATCTTCTGGATATCATAGCTACAATGACTCATTACCTTCTTTTTATTCCGAACAAATTCCCAACGGTTGCAGCAGTGAGATCAACCAGCAGGCTCGGTTTTGGTACAGATCGGAACCAACAACGAATTACCCTTTTAGTTGCAACCCGGTAAGAGCCTATACTTGGATTAAAATAGGTTTCCGATTAGTTTAAGGAGAAGGCTATTGAATAATCTTTTGTATGTATACTATTTCCGTAATGATAGATTGATGAGCGGCTGTAATTCGACCTTGAGCATAGTTAAAATAGTAATAAGTAGCTGCTGAAAGTTATACATAAAATGATAGACATAGGGGCTGCTGTAAAATTGTATTTCATGCCTTCAGCTTTTGACCTATAAACTGCCTATCTTGTCTGCCAATTATTGAACGTTTGGATAAAGATCCACCGTTGAATTTTGGATATGTTGTAGATGGATATATGTAGTTTAGCATATTAAAATTTGGGAAGAAATGAACGGTCAGATTAGAAGTTATGAACTCCCGAAGTTAGGTAGTTGAGCAGTTTGGTAAACTTAAGTTTTTGGCTAAGTATAGGAAATTAGAGTGAAGTAACCAACTTTGTGAATTTTTATAGGAATATTGGCTGAACAGTTTGGAGAAATTCTTTCTCCTAACGTTAGATAGAACCTCATAGATGATCTAGAGATTTAATTCGGAATTATTATAAGCTGTTAAGGATTTTATATTTAGAACCGAAATTAGACCTTTACGATTCTTCCGGAAAATAGAAACATAGGAAAAATGTCAGTTTGGAACCAAATAAAATTTTAGGAGTTAAAATATAAATTTAGAACCTCAAATAGGAGTTTAGACATGAATTTTAGGGTTTTCGAGAAAATCGGAACCAAGGGTAAAATGGTCATTTTACCCTAAACTAATACTGTAACTAGTATGTCTTAATACCTTATTCGATCTTAGAAGTTTTAGACTTCTATCTACGTGAGAGTGTGCTAATACACTTATCGCCTTTGACAGGCAACTGAGTGGTTACAGTTTATAGAGCGAGTGGTTTATAAAGAGTCGAGCGTTATAACAGGTAAGTCATTTGGGCTTACTTAGCTGACTTCTAAATATGAGTATAAATGATGATGGTGGTGTGTGATTGAAATGTTTAGAGAGATAGGTTGTGATATATAATTACCGACCTATATTTTGGCCTAAGAGTAACGGGCGGTGACATTCTACTCAGTAGCTGGCTGGCGCTGGGGGTTTCTTTCGGGACTAGTGCATACATGGTTTGTAGTGATGCTACCAATGGAAGTCAGCTAGACCTACACCAGTTGGATAAGGAACGGAGGCGAGAACTAATAATAATTCTCGTGCCACAACTTAAATTGAATAATGTGAATCACTTAAATAATAGATAATAATTGGTTGAGTGCCAGCATGATGTTTGTTTATGTTTGTTTCTGCTTGTGTTTGTGCTGTTATCATTTTGCTTATATTTGGATAGTTAGCTAACTGTTGATATGTTGTTTAGACTTGACACAGGTTAGAGCAGATGCCGAGTGATCCAGATGGTAGTGGTCAGCCGGGGTGTCGTACTTTAGGACGTTTTACAGTTTCTGCATTTGTGGGTTTTACAGTTGAACCTTGTTTCCTTTCGTACTCTGTTATATTACGTTTTCCGGCTGTAGTTGATCTGGTCACATTCATGCATTATTAAAAACTATTTTATGATTTCTGGTTTTTCCTTATCTGTGCCTTGTTGTAAGATCTTGTTAAGTTGTTGTCAAACTAAGGTCGGGACCCACTGTGCGGTCCTAACCAGTAACTCCCTAAGTTGTAAAATTTGGGGTGTTACAACATGGTATCAGAGCTCTAGGTTGGCAACAATGGCACTTGAATCTTCTAAAAAGGTCATATAAGTAAATAAACAGAACCCGAAAAGGGTTTGAGTTTTCCAAAGAGAATTTTAGTTTTAAAATGCATATAGAGTCGGGTTGGGATAGAAAGTACGGATGACGACCACTACCACTACGGATCTCGGTAATCTTAGAATAATTATAGACTTGTACTGTTATGATAGATTAGATAGTTTATAACTGTAGTTATTACTATTCGTGCAGATGGCACGTACTAGGGCTGCACAAGTGACTGGCCGAGGTAGGGGTCGTTCCCCCTTCCCCCAGTCAGACAGGATCGAGCTGATAGCACCCCTGCTGCTAGAGGGCGTGGTCGTGGGGGTAGACCTCCACTAGGGAGAGGTCGAGGACGAGTTCCTCGAGAGGACCCACCTGCAGCAAGCATACCAGAGGCTGCTGTAGAAGAAGTAGCTGAGAGTGTAGGCCCCGAGGTCAGGCCTGAGACCGCCGCTAGGTCTGGAGCGCAAGGAGCACGTTCTACTGAGTTAGGACGTGTTTCTATTGGAGCATCTGAGTACAGGGAGTTCAGAGCCTATGTTGAGCGCAGGGAGGAAGCTGCCAGAGTTGAGAGGCTTACTCAGATACCACCGGTGGTACCGGCTAGGTCAGCTCAGGTGACACAGGGAGTGTCTCAGGTGCCGGCTGTATCTGAGAGGAGGGTTGATGCTGATAGAGCACCTACTGGGTCTAGAGCACCGAGACCGGATGAGTGGTTGAAGGCTTTCAACTCTCAGAAGGTCCCCTCATTCAGCGGAGAGATAGGGCTAGAGGTGGAGCACTGGATAGGGAAGATTGAGACTGCTTTGGAGGCAATACGTTGCCCCGTGGATCGACAGGTAGATTTGATACAGACCTGTTTCACAGATGATGCCCATTCATGGTGGCGTACCATTCGTGGCCGAGTCACCAGCTGGGAGCAAATGAGGAACATTGTTAGAGACAGAAACTGTCCAGTTTCGCTGAGGAGAGAGAGATTCCAGGATTTCATTGAGGCGGGATTTGAAGATATCCCGATTGCTGCAGCTATAAAGAAATTTCAGAAGGAACTGACCTTGCTTGGACCATCTGCACCTCCAGAAGAGCAGCATGTGTACCTTTTCTCCAGGAGGTTGAGAGAGAGTACCCGATCCTACCTGGCTGGATTCCGCTGTGAGACCTTGTCTGATTATCAAGATAGGGCCTCTGCTTATGAGAGAGATAGGCCAGCTTCTAGGAAAGCAGCTCAGTATAGTGGGCCGGATAAGCGGCAGAGGACAGGACATGCTGGTAGCAGTGCAACAGTAGTAGGTTATGGTCGAGGACAGACCCAGGGGAGGTCCAACTACCACTCTACAGTTCGGACTCCCGGTGGAGATCGATAGTGCTTTAACTGTGGTGGCCGTGATCACATCAAGACGGATTGCCCGAAACCACCTATCACTTGCTTCACTTGTGGGAAGCCGGGACATAGAGCTACTTTTTGCCGTCAGGGCAAGGCTTCTTCTCAGCAGGGATCTTCTCCTGCAGGTGCTGAGAGGAGTGTACAGAGACCTCCTCAGTACCGAGCTCCGAGTCAGCAGCAGCCACAGTACCGGGCCCCAGGGCATCCTGCTTCATACAGTACGGCACAGGGATCAGGTCGTGGCAGAGGACGTAGTAGTACCACTGACACTAGAGGAGGACCATCGAGAGTGTTCGAGCTGAGGAACACTGAGCAGCCTGCAGCACCTGCGACCACAGGTACTATTTGGATCCATGACTTACCTGTGCGCATTTTATTTGATACGGGTGCCACGCACTCCTTTATATCAGATGCATGTGTAGATAGGTTGTCCTTAGCTACAGTAGTGGGTGTACCTTTTGTGGTTGGGTTACCAGATGGGGGTAAGGTTAGAGGATCTCGAGAGATTTATGACTGCCCTATTCATCTGGGAGGCCGGATTTGGTTAGTAAATTTTCTAGTCATGCCCTTAGCACATGAGGACGTGATATTAGGGATAGATTGGATGACTAGACATGGAGCCGTCTTGGATATTGGTAGGAGGACTGTGACTGTCGCCACGGAGGAAGGCCATAGAGTGATATTCCGAGGTTGGGACCTCGGAAAGTCCGGCACAGTTATCAGCGTAGTGAGAGCAACCAGATTGATAGCACAGGGTTACGAGGCCTTTTGGTGTTATGCCATGAAGGAGCGCAAGAGCCTGACAGTAGAGGAGATACCAGTCGCATGCGAGTTTGCAGAGGTCTTCAGGGACGACTTACCAGGGCTACCTCCACAGAGGAGTGTGGACTTTAGCATCGAGTTAGAGCCGGGCACGAGACCGATCTCGAAGGCCCCGTACCGCATGGCCCCGATAGAGCTGCTTGAGCTGAAGAAGCAGTTAGAGGAGTTAGCAGAGAAGGGCTTCATACGCCCTAGTGTTTCTCCCTGGGGCGCACCAGTATTGTTTGTGAGGAAGAAGGATGGATCGATGAGACTGTGTATCGACTACAGGGAGTTGAACAAGGTCACCATCAAGAATAAGTATCCACTGCCTCGCATAGATGATCTGCTGGACCAGCTACATGGGGCGTCAGTGTTCTCGAGGATAGATTTGAGATCGGGTTATCACCAGCTGAGGGTGAGAGATCAGGACATACCTAAGACGGCATTCCGGACTAGGTATGGTCATTATGAGTTTGTAGTGATGCCATTCGGGCTCACTAATGCGCCAGCAGTATTTATGGAGTTGATGAATGGGATTTTCATCGACTTCTTAGACCAGTTTTTAGTGGTCTTCATTGACGACATTCTAGTTTACTCTAGAAGTCGAGAGGAGCATGCCGGACACTTGAGGACAGTGTTGCAGATTCTACAGGATAGTCAGCTATATGCTAAACTATCCAAGTGTGAGTTCTGGATGTCAGAGGTGGCGTTCCTAGGCCATGTAGTGACTGTTGAGGGGATTAAGGTCGACCCGGCGAAGATTGAGTCAGTGTCTTCTTGGCAACCTCCGAAG
Organism: Fagopyrum esculentum; assembly: GCA_033239045.1. NCBI lineage: Eukaryota > Viridiplantae > Streptophyta > Magnoliopsida > Caryophyllales > Polygonaceae > Fagopyrum > Fagopyrum esculentum. Next base: position 33,644,225 of record BSUD01000004.1, on the reverse strand, counting down.
AATGTGAAGGAGGTTCGCAGCTTCCTTGGATTGGCAGGGTATTACCGTCGGTTTGTGGAAGGGTTTTCTCTGATCGCCCGACCCCTTACTTCTCTCCTAAGGAAGACTACTCGGTTCGTCTGGTCTGAGCCGTGTCAGCAGAGTTTTGAGGAGCTGAAGAGGAGATTGACGTCTGCTCCGATCTTAGCACAGCCTGAGGGTACAGAGGACTTTGTAGTGTACAGTGACGCATCCAAGCTAGGCTTGGGGTGTGTTTTGATGCAGAGGGGTAAGGTCATAGCGTATGCGTCTCGACAGCTGAAGACGTATGAGGAGAACTACCCCACTCACGACCTAGAGTTAGCTGCTGTAGTACATGCTCTTAAGATCTGGCGTCATTATCTCTATGGAGCGACCTGTCAGATCTTCACAGACCATAAGAGTCTGAAGTACATATTCACTCAGCGGGAGTTGAATAACCGCCAGAGACGGTGGCTGGAGTTGATCAAGGATTTCGACCTTGAGATTCTTTACCACCCCGGAAAGGCGAATGTAGTTGCTGACGCTTTGAGTCGGAAGACGCCTCGGGAGAAGGCGATAGCTCGGTTGACAGTACAGCCACAGTTATAGAGAGACTTAGCTTGGTTGGAGGTAGAGATCCAATTCCCCGATACAACTCATTAGTTAGCCACCTTAGAGTTACTTCCTGACCTGTTGGGTGAGATCCGACAGAAGCAGGAGACCTGTCCGACTTTGACCCGGATCCGAGACCGGATGTCCCGAGATGAGGCACCTCAGTTCACTATCGGTGCCGATGGAGTGATGAGACGATAGTACCGTGTCTGTGTGCCATCAAACATTGAGTTGAGACAGAGGATACTAGGTGAGGCTCATGCTACTCCTTACTCCGTACATCTAGGAGCGAGTAAGATGTATAAGGACGTGAGACGTTCCTTCTGGTGGGGTGGTCTGAAGCCTGATGTGGCCCGATATGTAGCCCAGTGTGCGACCTGTCAGCAGGTCAAGATTGAGCATCGTAGATCCGGAGGAGAGCTCCACCCACTTCCAGTACCACAGTGGAAGTGGGAAGATATTTCTATGGATTTTGTTACCGGATTGAGGCTCAGCAGAGGTTTTGATGCCATTTGGGTAGTGGTAGACCGTCTGACAAAGACCGCACGTTTCATTCCGATTAAGGAAACGTGGCCGGTAAGTCGTCTAGCAGAGGAGTTCACCAGGCATATTGTGAGACTCCATGGAGTACCGAGGACTATCGTCTCCGACAGGGATGGACGTTTTACCTCGAGGTTCTGGCAGCAAGTACATACTGCTCTGGGTACGAGTCTTCACTTTACCACTGCCTACCACCCACAGATAGACGGTCAATCAGAGAGGACCATCCAGACCCTAGAAGACATGTTGCGGGCATGTGTGCTAGATTGGGGACAGGTATGGCCAGATCACCTCCCACTAGTAGAGTTTTCATATAATAACAGCTGGCATACGTCTATTGGGATGGCACCTTATGAGGCTTTGTACGGACGGAGATGTCGTACACCGCTATGTTGGGATGAGCCTAGCAAGGCTGATGGAGTAGTACCAGATCAGATACAGGACGACATCGCCCGGATTGCCTTAGTCCGGGAGAGGATGTTAGCAGCTCAGAGTCGTCAGAAGTCCTACGCCGACAAAAGGCGTCGACCTTTGGAGTTTAGAGTAGGTACACAGGTGTGGTTGAGAGTGTCACCTACGAGGGGAGTTAGACGTTTCGGCATTAAGGGGAAGCTGAGTCCCCGGTATGTCGGCCCATTTGAGATCGTAGAGAGAGTCGGAGAGGTTGCCTACCGACTAGCACTGCCACCGAGATTGGAGGGAGTACACCCAGTTTTTCATGTATCTCAGCTGCGAGAGTACATACCGGATCCTAGACACATCATCAGTCATGAGGATCTGATAGTTGAGCCAGACCACACTTTTGTGGAGTATCCAGTAGCCGTCCTAGAGCGTAGCATTAGGCACCTGCGTTCTAAGGAGATACCGATGTTGAGGATTCAGTGGTCTAGACGAGGAGTTGATGAGGCTACCTGGGAGACAGAGGAGAGTATTAGACGTAACTACCCTGAGTTCTTTGCGGAGTTAGCCGCTACCTCAGTACCGACGAGTTAGTACTAAGACGAGATCTTATATGACTTCTGTGATTTTATGTTTACATAATTGTTTATGTCTATGTGCTTGATGACGTGAGTAGTTGCTTGCTAGAATATACTTCTCGAGGGGAAATGTATGGGGTAGGTATCTTATTCTAAGTTTCGGGACAAAACTTATTTTAAGGGGGTACTGATGTAAAATCCGGAATTTTTATTCCGTCTATTTCCGCTATAAAATAGATCTCGATCAGTGACCCATATCCGTCTACTTAGTTAGACATATGATCATAGGATTTATCATTTTATGTAGATTCCTTCACATAAAATGATAGAATCTTTGATATAGTTTATCATTTTATGTAGATTACTTCCGCATAAAATGATAGAATTCTGAGCCGATCTTAAACTAAAATAAACTCCCTATCCGCCTAGTCCGTATATTTATATATTGGGATCTTGTCCAGCCAGAAACTCGCTAAATTAAGGAGATGCAGCCATTTTAGCCCATCTGTTAACATATAATTCAGCCAGCGGATGCAGCGCCAGCAGCCCAGTCCAGCGCCACTCCAGCCCGTTGCCTTGTCCGCTCCATCCCAGAAGCAGCCCCTGCTGCCTTGTCCAGCGCCAACCTTCAGCCCAGTCGCCCAGTCGCCCAGCTGCTTCACGCGTCCAGCCCAGAAGGCCTGCTATTCCGCCTTCTTCAGCTCCAGCCCAACAGCAGCTGTTGCCAACGCCAGATCCGCCCAACTGCTTCACGCATTCAGCCCAACAGCAGGAAGAGCAGCTGGCCGCCACATTTGATGCAGTCCTGAAGACTCCTCCGCTGAAAGCCGTTACAGAGAGTAACTGCTCAATTAATGCAGACAATCAAGGCTCCACAAATCTCGCTCTCTCTCATCTGCTGCGTGATCTCCTTTCGTTTATGCGTTTCCTTTTCTTCTGCACACACAACCAGCAGCGTCAAGGTAAGTGCAGCAATCGTTCTTCTGTCTCCACCTTATCCTCTCTACCGCCCCATCTGTGTACAACACTCACCATCCTTCTCTATTCGTTCCTTCGTCCGGCACTGCTAGGTCTCAAACTGCAGCCACCTACATAATCGAAAGGTTGAGCCCATCGAGTTACAGCTACTGCAAAGAGCCGCCTCCTTCTGTCCCTATTGGTAAGACGATCCTTCCCCATCTGTTATCTTCTGGATATCATAGCTACAATGACTCATTACCTTCTTTTTATTCCGAACAAATTCCCAACGGTTGCAGCAGTGAGATCAACCAGCAGGCTCGGTTTTGGTACAGATCGGAACCAACAACGAATTACCCTTTTAGTTGCAACCCGGTAAGAGTCTATACTTGGATTAAAATAGGTTTCCGATTAGTTTAAGGAGAAGGCTATTGAATAATCTTTTGTATGTATACTATTTCCGTAATGATAGATTGATGAGCGGCTGTAATTCGACCTTGAGCATAGTTAAAATAGTAATAAGTAGCTGCTGAAAGTTATACATAAAATGATAGACATAGGGGCTGCTGTAAAATTGTATTTCATGCCTTCAGCTTTTGACCTATAAACTGCCTATCTTGTCTGCCAATTATTGAACGTTTGGATAAAGATCCACCGTTGAATTTTGGATATGTTGTAGATGGATATATGTAGTTTAGCATATTAAATTTTGGGAAGAAATGAACGGTCGGATTAGAAGTTATGAACTCCCGAAGTTAGGTAGTTGAGCAGTTTGGTAAACTTAAGTTTTTGGCTAAGTATAGGAAATTAGAGTGAAGTAACCAACTTTGTGAATTTTTATAGGAATATTGGCTGAACAGTTTGGAGAAATTCTTTCTCCTAACGTTAGATAGAACCTCATAGATGATCTAGAGATTTAATTCGGAATTATTATAAGCTGTTAAGGATTTTATATTTAGAACCGAAATTAGACCTTTACGATTCTTCCGGAAAATAGAAACATAGGAAAAATGTCAGTTTGGAACCAAATAAAATTTTAGGAGTTAAAATATAAATTTAGAACCTCAAATAGGAGTTTAGACATGAATTTTAGGGTTTTCGAGAAAATCGGAACCAAGGGTAAAATGGTCATTTTACCCTAAACTAATACTGTAACTAGTATGTCTTAATACCTTATTCGATCTTAGAAGTTTTAGACTTCTATCTACGTGAGAGTGTGCTAATACACTTATCGCCTTTGACAGGCAACTGAGTGGTTACAGTTTA